>OZ010786.1:651218948-651656448 GCA_963932465.1 Maratus speciosus
GATCGATATGATAGGTCTCGAGGGGCATATTTTGTTTGGGGATCGGGTTTAACAGACCTTCTCCTTTTCATTGCTTTTTATTGCAAAGTATGCACTCTATGCAGTTGGCAATGACACTTTCAATTAGCTTTCTTAATTGGGGTATAAAATAATTTTCTTTTAAAATAATTTCAGTTTTAGCCACTGCGTAATGACCTTTGTTATGGACATCGCGTATTATTTCCTTTAGCATATTGGTAGGAATCATCAGAAGTTCTCTACCATTTTCATATTTGTATACGATGTCGTTTCTTGTAATATATTCTGAACTTTCATTTTTTTCAATTAACTTTTTTATCGCTTGTCTGTGTTCGTCTTCTTGTTGTGCATTCTTTATTTTTAAAGTTAATTCATCTTGCGATCGGGTAACTATTAGAACTGTATTTCTACTCAATGCGTCTACATGTTTCATTTGGGACCCTGATCGGTGGGCAATTTCATAATCAAATTCCTGTAAGAATAGAGCCCTGGCTACTTTTGGCGTAATGTCTTTTTTGTCTATTGTTTTTTGAAACGCGGAACAATCTGTCACAATTTTAAATTTCGTGCCTAATAAATAGTTTCGGAATTTTTTAACCGATTATATTACCGCGAGTGTTTCCAATTCGTAACTCGATAATTTTGCTTGAGTATGTGTAGTTTTACGGCTCATGTAATGGATAGGATGTAAGTTTTTGTTTTCATCTTCTTGTAGTAGGACACTACCAAAACCTATGGCGCTTGCATCGGTGTGCAATTCTAGTCTAGCGCCTCTTCGGAATGTATGCAATACTGGGGGGTTAACTAGTTTTTCTTTAAGAGTCTCAAAGTTTGTTTTTCGAGGATTCCAAATTTAAATGTATTTCCCGCTTTTAATAAATCACTTAAAGGTCTCGCTATAGTTGCATAATGTGGGATGTATTTTCTGAAGTAAGAAGTTAAACCCAGAAAACTGTGTAATTCTTTAAGGGTGCGGCGTTCAGGAAAATTCTTTACTGCCAAAGTTTTGGCTTCCGAGGGCCTTGTAGTTCCGTTTTCAATAATATAGCCTAAAAATTCAATTTTGCAAAATTGGCATTTTGCAAAATTAAATTCAAGTCCGTAATCCGATGCAACTTCTAGGACGCGTTTCAGTTTTAAAAGCGCTTCTTCCTCAGTCTTCGCAAGTACTATGACATCGTCTAAGTAAATTAATATTACCTTTTCTTTAATTAACTGTTTAGAAACAGCTTGAATATATCTCTGAAAATTCTGCGGGCCAATCGATAATCCGAATGGAAGCTTTAAATATTCGTACTGGGAGTTATGCGTGACAAATGCTGTATATTTCCTACTCTCCTCTGCTACGTCTATATGAAAAAAAACATTTTTTAAATCCAATGTAGTGAAAACGTTCGCTTCCTCAATATTATCTAAAACGTCCTCTATTCTTGGCAAAGGAAAATTATCTCTAATTATTTTTTTATTGAGGGGTCTATAGTCAACACACAATCTCCAGGAATTATCTTTCTTTTTCGCTAACACAATAGGCGATGCATAATTAGAATTACTCTCCGTTATAATTCCCATTTCCAACCATTCTTGTATTTGTTTGTCTACAAATTCCTGTTCTGGATATGCTAATCTACGCGGTCGTTGCGCAATCGGAATATCATCAGTTAATACTATATTTACTTTTAACTCTGTATCCTTAACCTTGTTTGGCTTATAATTAGTGATCAACTCCGTTAACTCTTTCTTAATAGTGTTGTTTGTAATATGGTTTAGCTCAACTTCCTGAAAATTAATAGAATTAGCTGTCTCAGCTAAATAAATATCTGTGGTTTTCGCTGAGTCTAACTGTGGGACAGAACACTGTTCACTTTCCAACAAACAATTTTTATCAGAGCTTAATTGCATGTTTATTTTTTCACTAAAGTTGCAAGCTGTTTCATTTCGACTAGTTTGCTCCTTTCTCACCAATTCAGCTGTCGCAATCGTTTTTCCTATCGTGGGATTGTTTTGCTTCTCTGACCGCAACATCACATGAAATCTGGGTGTGACATAGATGACGCGTCTGGTTTTTGTCATGATTGTTTCTTGCGGGAAAGCAGTTACGTAATTCACCCTAACTTCCTTCAATTTTCGTTTCCATGTAATTTGCAATCCTTTTTCCGACATATTGAAATTTACCTGTTTCAAAAAGGTATTTCCTAAAATTATAGAATGGCTCAAATTTTTTATAAAAATTCTTTATAATCGTATAAATCTGCATTCACTGTGTAACCATCAATTTCAATTTTTACGGTCGTAAATCCTATGGGTGTAATTTGACTACCACCAATACCTCATAGAACCAAATAATTTTCATGCAATTTAGGGCATCCCAGGGCTGTATAAGTATCGTTGCTACACATATTGACGTCACTTCCTGTATCTATTAAAGGATCGATATTTTCCCCTAAAATCCCCACGCTTTTTATTATTTTATCAACCGGATTTGAGTTATTGGTTACGGCAGCATTTGCATTTTTAGGAGAATTATTTGTACACTGGTCAGACCTGTGGCCAGGAATTTTACACCTCCAGCAGACCGGGCTTTCTTTTTTCCGGGGGCAATCCCTAAAACGGTGGGAAAGGTCATTGCAATTGAAACAACGGATTTTTGTATTTAAATTCTTTTGGGGGGTAGGTGTGTAATTTTTCTCATATGGTACGCGACTAATGTCATTTCGATGGAACGCTCTATTATTTTCGCTACCTTGACGTTTTGTAAATTCCGTGTTTGGGGGCTTAATTTCAGTTTTCCGTAAGTTAATTCTGGCGGTTTTAAAATCATCCAATTTATTGGTCAAATCTTCTACACTCGTAATTTTTGGCAATTCGTCACAAAAGTGTTCCTTCATTTCTAGGGACAATTTTCGCCTAATCTGGTCAATGATTAAAATATTTTTTAATTCTTCGAACGTTGATATGTGTAATCCCAATAACCATTCATTCAGAAAATTTGCGATTTGAAATGAGAAATCTTTCCATGACGCTGAATTTTGTTTTCTATGTAAAAAGAATTTTTGCCTGAATTGCTCTAGTGTAAGTTTGAAACGTCTTAAAAGTATTTTCTTTACACAGTCGTAATCACTGGATAGTTCTTCACTTTCACGATTTACTAAACTAACAATATCGAGCGGTAACAGTGCCAACAGATATGTAACCCATTCATCTTTCTCTATTCTTAGACGCTTCGCTTGCCGTTCGAAAAGGGTTAAGTAAATGCTAATTTCTTCCTCCTTATTATATCTATTTAACAATTTTAGAACATCGGAACCCATTCCGGCGATTGTAGATATTGGATTATGCAATTGGGTATTTTGTGTCTTTTCCAATTGTAATTTTCTTAACTCAAAATCGCGATTTTCGATTTCTTTTTGTTGCAACAATTTTTCACTTTCTTCTCTTTCGCTTATAATCCCCGCTAGCAAATTTTTTACTAAATCCCCATTATACCCTTCGGATTTTAAAATTAAATCAGTCAGTTGACTTTTATTAGCACCATCTGGAGGACTTAAACCTAACTCGATTACCGCAGTAACCAGATCGATCTTTTTAGACCTTATTAAGTGTGCCATAATTATATCTAACCAATTAACACATAAATAAAATATCTTAATATAAATCAATAATATATAAGCACCCGATAAATCAAATATATCTATATATATAATAATATTAACAGTTTTCTAAAATTGACTTACTTTGTACCAGATATTTCCACACAAACAAAAAAAAATAAATATATATATTTTCTTCACAATATAACAATACAAAAAAAAAATAATTATTTAACACCTGTTTTATAAAAACTTGCTTCCCTCTAAATATTCTCACATAATATATATTTCTTTCTTTTCACATAAAAAAATTATTTCGTTAATACTTTTTCTTTCAAAGAAGCAAAAAAAACATGTATTTTTTAGGAAGCAAAAAAAAAACCCACCTTCCTATATTTCCTCTTCGCAGACACGTCTAAGCAAGTGCCTTATTTCTTTTATTAAAAAAAAAAGTGGAGAACAAAAAAAATCCACTTCTGCATAAATTACTAAATATTCTTTTTCTTCTGGCGTACACAACAGAAACTTACTGTACATTTTTTATTAACACAATTCAAGCACTTATGGGGAAAAATAAAAAAAACACTTCCTCATTTTATCACAAGAAAAGAAAAAAAAAAGAAAATCTTTCGTCATATAAGACGGGAAAAAACTTTCACCGCTCACTATTTAGGTCAGCGTATATTTTCTTCTCGAATACTGGAAACGACCTATTAAAACTTTATCAGATGCATTTTCACAAATGATTCATCTCACAGGAACAGATCTTTTCAAAAAGATGAACACGTAGTTCAAACTTCAACGCGCACAGATAGAAACACTCTTTTTATCTTTCCTCCTGCATGAGAATTTTCTTTTTTCTCTTTCCAGTAATTCACGGAACATTCGATGAAAGCAACTTTTTTCCTTTCCTTTTCAGAGCATCATTCAACTTAAGGATATCAGAATTTCTTTAGACATCAGAAAATTTTTCGTACACGTTAAATCCACACATCCACACTTTGCATGTAAATATCTCGGTCGACAGTCCCCAATCTGTAGAAATTTAATGCACATTTATTTTAACGAATAAGTGTACACTGTGGTCGGTGTCTAGAAGTAAAGTCCAGGCCGATTCTTAATGGAATCTCAAACTTTAATGCTCTTGATTATGTGGGTGAAGTATTTACAAATGGGGTATTTACATTTAGATTAAACACGATAACTATAACTGGCCGGCGACATTCCGCCTTGACCCGGTATTCGGTCGAACAGCGACGTTTCAACACGTCTGCTCTCACGAGCAACCAACAGTCAACTCTATCTTTTCACGATAGTTTGTGTAAGTTCAGCAGTTTTTTCCGTTGACTCAGCGGTCGGGGTGGATCATCCCGAGCCTCATTTAAGAATGTGCTAGGCTTTGCAGTACAGAGTTCAAACTCTGTCACCACATTCATATAGCATTATTATAATTTCACTTGCTTAACTACCAGTCAAATTAATGTTTCACAAATGTAAACAAATCAATGACCAGAAGTTCACAAAATTCTAAAATCCGCTCAACCTCTGGTCCCAAGCTGTGTGGATTTGAGGGAGTCTACTGTATTCGCATAAATCGTCTTCTTTCAAACTTCAATTAACTTTTGATCTTGTTTGGACTGAATCTTAATTTGTGTAATCTAATATTCAATTTGAAATGAGAATGAATACCACAGCCACATATATTCTACCAATCTGATCAAATAGATGCTGCTTTAATGCCTAACTGGTTATCCAGAAAAATCGGTTATCTGGAATCTGAATACATCTAACCTCAACCATTCCAGATAAATGGTTCTATACCGTACTCATATTTTCACAAAAGTGAAATTATAAGATTATACATAAATGAAAATATAATACAGTAGACTCCCTCAAATCCACACTGCTTGGGACCAGAGGTTGTGCGGATTTTAGAATTTTGTGGATTTCTGGTCATTACTTTGTTTACATTTTTTAAAAAGTAATTTGAATGTAATAATGCCACCAAAATTATAAGGAATGCTTCCAATATAGTAAATTAATTAAGTAAAGTGATAAACTAAAATAATAAAAATAAGGCCATTTAAAAAATTATTAAATTATTAAAAGTAAAGGTCAAGTAAATAATTAATGTATTAAAATTAAATATGCATAACAAAGATGAGGTACATTTTTCTTGAATTATTTAATGAAACTTTCTTCTTAAAAGTACCCTATGAATTCACATCAAAATCATAAAGTAAGGAAGTTTTATTTCAGGTTTAGCCAGTCATAATAACAAAAAGAAACTTAATTAATGCATAAATATATTTGGTAAAAAGTTTGCGATTACCAGTGATATCAGAAATAGCTCGAATTTTTTCAGAAATAAATTTATACTTCTTTCAAGAAAAACCACGAGTTTAGTCATATTATTGAGAATAACATATTAAAATACATACAGAATGATATAAAACTAAAAAATTCTGTAATTTTGTCAGTACATCTAAGCTGAAAGTTTCATTGTTTACATCTGTGATAATGTGCGGATTTCAGGCATTTGCGGATTTTAGGGTTGTGGATTTGAGGGAGTCTACTGTATTCAAAATGTGACAACTGAGTATTTGTAGTTTAATTTTATTGAAGACAAGCTATGAAAGAGGAACATTAGATGCTCAGTATTGTCAGGCTGTTAATCTGTTACGTTTTTTATGACAAATATTTCCTGCTTCTGAGAACAAGCACTCACTCCTTTTTCTTGTATTTTCAACATTTGTAAAGTAAAATTGACCTTTTTGCATAATTTTGTTTATGGATGAAAGACCAGCTGTTTTAAAATAATACTGATTAGAACGAAAAGAATTGAACCACTTTCTTGAATAGTTCACTGTCAACTTTGTTCTACAAAACAAGATTTTTGAATTATGAACTATTCTGTTAGAAGACATTTGTCAGAGGAAAAGTAAGTAATAATATGTATGTAGGAAAAGAAAAATCTACTTCATTGTCAATAGTATGTTTAGCAATTATAAATAAACTAGATTTATCAGTGAGGGGGAAAAAATGTTTATCATTTTATGTACAATGACACTACTAAATAAACGAAAAAAAATAGTATGTAGTATCACAATAAACAAAAGTCAAAACAAGATTAAATTTCAGTATTTAATTATCACAAAGTATTTGTTTATAAATAACTTTAATTTAATAAATTAATTTATATCTATATAATATTTGAACAACATATAAAATTGTGTTAATTTAAAGCTTTTCTCCTTTAATCCCTTCGGGACGAGCGTCTTTTACATAATTTTTAATCTTTTATCATTCGTTTTTCAAAACAGAAATTTTTGCCTAATTGAATCGGCAAAATGTACAATAAAAATTTACTGCTGAGAATAATCACGGATTCTGAGCACCTTCTGCGGCATGTATATCGGTCGCTCGTCCCCAAGGGGTTAAGCAAGTATAAAATAGAAATATTACTATTGAAATAAAAAATGAGAAAGTATTTAGCTGGATTCTGGATATTCGGTAAAATTTTATACCAGCTATTCGGTATCTGGTATCTGGCAAAAGCCCTCAGTCGGTGTATCCCTAATGATTACATTATAAATATAATTAGATAATAGGTTCATTGCTGATTACAAATGTTTTGAGATAGGTCCATTTTGATATGAATAACTTTTGTGGTAAGTCCTTGTTAAGTACAAAGAAAAAAAATTCTGAAGACCCCTTTAAAAACTAAATCCATTAAGGATCTGGCCCTACAGCGCCCAACCCTTTTTTCTTGAGTCTGGGGGGAAGCGATTCAAGAGTGAAAGGTTCCATTCTCTCATTGGTTGAGCAGAAAACCGTCTTGGCTTGCTTGCCGCCAATGATTTGGTGATGAAATGCAAGCACTTTGAAAAATATTGTACTTAGTTGATTATGCTATTTTGGTGAAAGTTAAGTGTGAAAGAACTTGTCCAGTGGTTAAGGGCACTGGTTTAGTACGCATAAGTAGGCAGGTTAAATCTTGCCTGATACTTATACTTTTGAGTTTTGTTTTGATCTTTATTAAGTTTGTTAATAAAGCTTAATCGACTTTTATTATCAGTTCATTTGTAATTTTTTATTGTCAATTAGATAATAAAATAAAATGTTAATTAAATAAAGGTTTAATTGTAATTAAGTCAAAATCAAATTGTAATTATACCTAAGTAAAATAAATTTAAATTAAATTAAATTAAATTTATTTTTAAATAAATTTTAATAATTAAATTTTAAAATTCATATAAGCTATTTTTTATGAATTAAAGTGAACATTTATTATAAATTTAAAAAAAATATCTCATAACTTACATACATTAAATATATTTTTATGTTATAACTTAAGTATCAGATAAATATTGTATTAGCAAATTTAATTTATTAAATTTTTCATGTTTTGCAATTAACTAGTATTCTTCATATATATATATATATATATATAAATCTTTATTAATTTATTATCAATTGCTTTGTATATTTTTATTATATATAAAATACTGTTAATGAAATTAATTTTTAAAACTCATATTACTTATAATAAGATGATTATTTTAATTCATTAAAATGAAAATTTTTGAAAATATAATATTATTTTTTACACTTTCATAAAATATTTTTATGTTAGGATTTAACAACATATTTGAATACATAACTATATTCAGTTTATTTTATTTTAAAGTAAAATTTTATAAATTTATATTAATAATATTCTTAACTTAATAAGTAATTAATTATTTAAATTAATTCCTAAAAGTTAATTGTTAAATAGTTTTTCTTAAAATTTCTTTTTTTTAGTGTTTTTATTAAAAAATTCTGAGAAACTGCTTTTCAAAAGAAAAAAAAGTATATATTTATTGGAAAACTCAGTTAAAAACATAAATAGTTTTTATTAAAAAATTCTAATAAATTGTCTCCCCTCCCCACCACATATTTATACATATATTTGAATATTAAGTAAAAGTTATTAATCCAAGTAATCGTTAACTAGAAATATTTAATGCAACAACTACAAATACATTAAAACAACTTCTTATAGTTTTAGGTAGGTATTGCTCAGATTTTCTTTTCATGCTTAGTATAGTGTATAATTTAGAAAGAGCAAGATACTGTATATTTAGAGAAAAAGTAAAGTATTATAAACTAAATAAATAAATAGCCTATTTAGTATTTGCCGTATAATAACTATCAATGCAAAAACCCTTGACGGGTTAAAAGTTTCTGACGCAGCACTTTATCTTATGCTCTAAGAATTTTAAATATGGAACTTAAAAATACTGATATCAAATTTTGAGTGACGTTATGCTATTTCTTAAAAAATATATTTGTATTTATTTCATCATTTTATTTTTGTTTTATTTATAATCGCATGTGCAAAAGTTACGTTCAACATGAAAAGCTGCATAAAATTTTATTCGCTGTTGCTTTATCATTTGCATCTCTCATAAATTCAAAATATGAGTTTTAAAAGATATGATATAAAATTTAAGTGACGCCTTGATGTGATTTTAAAAGGTTTGTTTTAAAATTCAATTTAAATTATTTTTGACTTGGTTAAAATATTTTTTTACATCTACACAATACTTTTAATTTTCCAATTCACTGTTAAATATATCACTTTCATTGAAACTATACTATGCATTGAAATGTATTTATTTCAATAAATTGATTTATCTTTTGTGTCACGCTATTCAAAATTGTGAGTAAGATTTATGTAAATGGTTTATTTGCGTCAAACTATCCTTTTTCATACATTTCATGTAGTTTGGACACAATGACGCAAAGAAACCATTTACATAAATTTTACTCACAATTTTGAATAGCGTGACACAAAAGATAAATCAATTTATTGAAATAAATACATTTCAATGCATAGTATAGATTCAATGAAAGTGATATATTTAACAGTGAATTGGAAAATTAAAAGTATTGTGTAGATGTAAAAAAATATTTTAACCAAGTCAAAAATAATTTAAATTGAATTTTAAAACAAACCTTTTAAAGTCACATCAAGGCGTCACTTAAATTTTATATCATAGGTTTTAAAACTCATATTTTGAATTTATGAGAGATGTAAATGCTAAAGCAACAGCGAATAAAATTTTATGCAGCTTTTCATGTTGAACATAACTTTTGCACATGCGATTATAAATAAAACAAAAATAAAATGATGAAATAAATACAAATATACTTTTTAAGAAATAGCATAACGTCACTCAAAATTTGATATCAGTATTTTTAAGTTCCATATTTAAAATTCTTAGAGCATAAGATAAAGTGCTGCGTCAGAAACTTTTAACCCGTCAAGGGTTTTTGCATTGATATCATTACTTTTTTGAGGTTAGTGATAAAATGATTAAAAAAAGATACTTATGGAATTTAATGCAGATTTAATTTTTACTATTTTTTCACAATTTTCCTTATAGCAGTTTGTATATAAAAACAAGTGGGTAAGTATAATCGCAGATCGCACAGAGGGTTTCATTTGATATTCCTTTAAAAACACTTTATCCTTAAATTAATAAATCCAAAATGTTAATTTATAATTATTAAATCCTTACATAGATGGTGCACCAATAGTTCCAATTTTCATGGGGCAGGGAACGCACTCTTTTAAAGAAACCACCTTCCAATTGAAGTCATCAAAAACCAAGTTGAATAAGCCAGACCCCGTTGTGTTGTTTGACAAACAGCAGTCTCATGTCCCCTCCTTCCCCCCTTTTTCAAAATTTTTTAGACCAGTACCTAAGAACGGAACCGAAATAATTTTTTCTCTTCAGAAATTACGATAAAAAATAGTATGCAGTACTCATAAATTTACTTTAATGCTATATAGGGTGATTATTAAGTTAATTATAACGTTTGGAATCTGTTGCATTGATGTCCGAAAGGTAGTTTCTGAGTTATGGAAGCTGGAACCATAAGGCGCCATAGAGGGGCGAAGCCCGCTAGTGTCTATCATAATTATATCTGCCATGTGGACTAATTGCGATATTTAATCAAAATAGTCCCCCCCCTCCTCATCCCCGGAAATATAACAAATACAAAATGTGTCTTTATAAACCTATCGTCAAATAGGTTTTTATTTCTTTTTCCCTAAAAAAAAACATGATTTTTATATCCGTAACGTAAATAGTGGACGAAGCCCGCTAGTTCCTATCATAATATATATTTTTAATAATTTTATATAGTCTATAATAAAAATCAAGCTTAAAATAGTCTAGTTCCATGAGTACTTGTAGTGTCAGTTACATGCTACGATTTTTGGATACCAGTATTTTAGAACGGGAAAATGTGACTTATTTTATCGGAGATATCTCATTAATTGAATAAGGTGAAGCAAACTTTTTGAGAAAAAGGTGGCCAACAAGCATGGCAGTTATCAGCTATGTGACTTTGTGCTAAAGTCCATTAATTTGATCTGCTATAAAAAGATTACGGAAGATTGAATTATAGTAGAACCTGGATTAACCGAGCTTCGATTAACCGAGGTTTCTGTTAACCGAGCCGATAACAAAGTCTGATTTTTTTTCCTTTTGAATGAGCCTTAAAAATAACCACACTCTTTAGCTCACTGTCCGTGCTATACAGGCCCTTCTGCCCCCAAAAGCACTCAACTCCAAAGAAACATTGGACCCTGAGAAGTCAATAGCGAACAATGCTTTGTTTCCAGTGGCTGTGTGAACTTTCGTAAATTTTTCAATTTGCATTTTAAAATTTACTACTGGTAGTTGATTTTCTTTTTAAATTTGTTAAGCTGTGAAACAGAACTTTACATATATTTATTTTTATTATTTAAAAAAAGTTCTATATATTTTTTTAAAAGAGATGTTAAATTCGCAAGCACGGCGAGTTTTTACACACAGTTTCTATTAACCGAGATTTCCGATTCCGATTTACTAACAGTCCTAATTAGCTCGGATAATCGAGGCTGCTCTGTATAATTAAAAAATCAATGGCGATCTTACTGTAAACGGGTTTCCTTTTTACTGAGGGATTTCAAGACCGAATCAGCTGATGTTAGTTGCTGTTTCCGTGCTTGATTAAACAAGATTAGTTAAACATTTGAAAATTACCAAATATAAAAGGAACTAAGTCAACAGAGTCTTTGCTTTATGGTATTTTTTAACAACGCTGTAAGAAAATGATTTTAAATAAGAGATTTTAAATGTAACGTTTTAAATCTGACATAATTTTCACCAAACTTTCCTTTCTCTTTGTAACATTCAACTGAAAATATTTTTATTATTAGAAAGATAATATTATTATTTGCGCTACCTTAAAATTAGCAACTATAGTTAAAAATATCATCTCGAAATTTGAAATAAATCTCTCATATAAATATATTTTTTAATTTAAACTGTTTTGCAATATTATTATTTGGCCATTTTGAACAATATGACGTAATTTCCTCCATTTACGACTTTTAACACATATCAATGAATTTATTATTTAAAAATTTTCTTTTTCTTTTAATATTCACGTGTAAATATAATTTTTATGACGTAATTTTCAATGTTTTCCTGCTTTTAATGCGTAATCATTTAATTCTGATTTGAAAATAATTGATTATTTTATAATTTTCTTTCATTTTAAGTAAGCATGTGTAAAAACAATTTTTATGACGTAATGTTTAATATTTTCCTGCTTCTAACACGTTATCCTTTAATTCTAATTTAAAAGGATTTTTTTTTCTGTTTATAATAGTCACGTGTGAATAAATTTTTAATTTAATGGATATATTGTTCTTTGCGCTGTTTTAACAATTGGCAACAATTTAAAATAACCTTTTCTAAAATATGTAAAAGATATCTCTGGAAATTCTGAAAATTTTAATTTAAAATTGAAATAAACCGTCGAAAAATTAGGCAAGTTAAAAATAATAAATGCACTCTGCAAACTTCGAGTTTCTACTGAATGATTAAATTGAATGAAAATGATTAAATTCCCATGTATATTTTTTTTTCCTATGAGACTTTTTTAATGAGACAATTTTATCCAGATTTAACATTAAATATCTCTTAAAATAATTCTTCGATTTAAAAACTGTCTAGTTCAACGTTTTTATCAAACATTTCTCTATAATACTACCCATTTTAATATTTCTGTATGCAGTAATTTTCTTAATATTTGCGAAATAGACCTCTAGTCACAAGAGATTCTTTCAAAGCGGCGAAGAGCGTTAGGTTTTTTTTTTCCGAATGAGAGACAAAATGTAGTACGCAATTGCGTCAAAAGATGGCGACACCATAATTCTGATATGCTTATTATGTAAACTGTAAATATTGCAAAGTTAAATAAAAACAATTGTTTCGGGGTTATCAAACTTCATTGTTATTTATAAATAAAACATTTCAACTAAATTATTTATTATAAAAGAATTATTACATCACAATAGTTTTTATGCAAGGAAAATAATAATTATAATAATAACAATAATATGGATGTCAGTGATTATATATTGATTGACCGTCATAATAATAAAAAATGATATTATAAAAAGAAGAGCTGAAATGAATTATTTTTTTACGTTTCTGATCGTGTGATTTATATTCAAATAATAATTATTAATGAATATTTTTTGTAAAGTGATTGAAATTAAATATATTTATAAAATTTATGGTAATATTTTTATTGTTGAAAAATTACCAAGAAATAATCATCATCAAATTGGCGTCATTATAATTGTAATTTTATTTAACTTAATAGCAATTAAAAAATTACAAGGGAACTGAGAATAATGGTCAACTAACAGACTTTAAAAGAAAAAAAAACGCATTCACATGTGAAAACACGTACCAGGAGTATCGAACTGCCTATCTTAAGATCAGTAAACGATGGCCCTTAACCACTCAGCCAGTGGGAAGACAACATTTTTCTCCCCAAAAGTGGTTAAAAAGAAAGCATGTGTATGAATACAGTGTCATGCATTTTCGGTGAAATTTCCATAGAATGGCGAAAAAATATAGTCCGATTTTTCATGCGCATTATAAAACGAACAAGAGTCTTGCTGGAAACAAGTAAATTGTTATTTGGTTCATCTGAAACATATTTATTTGATTTTTAAAAAATCGCCCGTGTCATTTTCGAGAGAAAAAAAAATCGAATTATTTAACGAACGAGAGTTTTCCCAGAAAAAAGAAAAGTGTTATTCACCTCGCCTTAATCACATTTATATTATGTATCAATTTAAAGATAATCGTTAGAACCGTTTTCGACATTTTCAAATTAGGAACTTCCTCGATATCATACCAACGTTTTCACTTTAAAAATGGCTATTTAGATCTCAAAATATACTGCACGTAGAAATGTAAAAATTTCAGTATACGATTAGACTGCAGATATAAGACTGTTCTAGAAAATTCAGAACAATAAGACCTATATCTGCTGAGTTATAAAAAGGCGGCTTTTCGCGTTTTCTTTGATGCCGAGTTAGCTGTATATATGAGTTCCGCCATCTACGAATTCTATGATACGATACGATACGATACGATTTTAGGCTTAAGGCTGCGTCACTCGGAATACTACCGTCTTCCATGATTGAATAAATTATAGAATAGGTTTTTTTAACCGGTAAATTTCAATTTTATTATAATTATATTAATAAGTAAGCTAATTATTAACAATTATTAATGAATAATAATAATTAATTTAATAAAGATAATTTTATTTTCAAGAAACTTTTGTTTAAATTTATTGTTTTTTGTTTTAGATTCCAGTTTTTTTTGTGTGTGTGTTTGTGTGTGTGTGAAATAAATTGTTTTTTATTTGTTATTATTATTTAATTTATTTTTTCATTACATTTCAATGCAAGTGTGAACTATAATTTATTTTAGCTTGATCTTTTTCATTACTAACATTGTTTACAATATCCATTTTAAACCTTTGAAACACTTTGCTTTCAGATTTTTTTTCCTGTTGTAGTAATAATAAATAGATATTAATATTGCAGATTACTATAGGGGAGGGGGGAAATTTAGATGATCTAAATCCCTCTCTGACAATTTTGATTATTTGTTAGTTTGGTTATTTAACTACTGACTGACTTTTTTAATTTATATTTATGTACACAAATTCCCAGGGGAAAAAAAAAGTTGCATAAAATTTGACTGAGTATATTAATTGTTTTTCATATATTTATTATTAATAAAAGAAAAAAACACATTAGCGATCTAGAAAGTGGGGGGGGGGAGGGTGCCTGAGTCTATTGTTGCTTTGAATAAATACAGCACACAACACACAGATAATTACAATGCATTTGCTTAGCAAGATATTATTTCGGGGGGGGGGGAGGGGGCAGTCTAATCATCCCTAGCCTCTGACCTCCTGATGCAAAGCTGTAAATTAAAAACTACTAATTTTACTTTCAGTATAAGTATCAATGTATACTTTTAAAATACAATATAAAAATCTTTTTTTTTCTTTTTTTTTTAAGTTTAGACTCACACACATCTGTGTATACAAAAGGAAAATATAAGTAACGTGTAGTTTAAAAATGAGTTAAAAAATAATAAGCCTAAAATAATTAAGTTGATTACATTATTAAAAGAAAGTCAGTTTTATCGATTTTTTGCAGGAAAAAAAGGATTTTTTAAAAATACCATATAATTGTTTTTAGCGATTAAGTTTATAAATACTTTACATGAGAAATGAATTAAAATTCCTGGCATATAGCAGAGAAAATTTGATATGATTACAACTTAATACTTGAATTAAGCTCATGTCACACTTGGCGAAGTTTTAAAATTCTTCTTTTGGCGGGGAAATGAGACGTGACCTCTGATTTGTTAGTATGAACTGTCTACCCTTGCTCAATTACCAAGACTTGCAACCTTTAGAAGTAATCGCGGGATTCTTGTTTCTTGTCCGTCAATGGGAGAATGGAACCTTTCACCCTTGAGTCTCTTCTACTCTGGGGTGCTATACAGTATATGTCCCAGAGAGGTGGTTAGACTAATGTGAAACCTTTGGTGCTCAATTCCCAAGCAAAGCAAGTTTAATGCTCATTTTATCGACCCCGAAAGGATGAAAGAATTTCAGGTTCAAAGTATAATTTTTTGATTTAAAAAAAGCCGGAAATTGGCATGTATGAGCATGGACAGGCAGCAAACAGACAGACAGATTGAATTCATAAATACTTTGAAACAATTTTGGAAAGTCTTAAAAAGGTTAATGCTTTTTGTCATGTTTTTTGGAAGATTTTTACTTGTGACCTTACCATTACAAACGTTTGTTATAGAATTTTATAAAAAAATTATAAAAAAAGCATTATAGAATCCTATAGAATTATGGCCCTTTTTTCTATTAGTTAGTTTAACCAAAAGCTATAGAAATATCTATAGAAGTTCAATAGAAATGTCTATGAATATATTCTTTAGAATAATCTATAAAAATATTTGAATATATTCTATAAAAGGTTCTGTAAAATATAAGAATATATTCTATAAAAGTATTCGAATTCTGCCAACATGCAGCTGTTCCTTCCAAGTACTAATCGTACTCGATGCTTCCTGGGTTCTGTGATTGGACATGCAAACTTTCAACGCATGCTACATCCGTTCTCAGTTCTTCAGCTCTTATTAGACTATTTTAAGTTTCTTTCTTTTGTGATTTGCGTTCGCAATATCTAAGCCTTTATCTACTGGCGATACGTATAAGTACCACTAAAATAATTTATTATAAAATTAATTTAATACATCAATTAGTTATAGCACAGTTCAAAATGAGTTATAGATACATTACTTTATCTTGTTCCAAAAGCATTATCGGTTACACGAAACAGAAATATTTTTAAAAGGATGATTTCTTTTGCCTTTGCATCTTTTCAGCTTTCTTGGCGTTGAGGGCGGTGGGGGGATTTTTCAAATCTATTATATTTCTATTGTAAGAACATTATATTTGTACCTTTCCTAATTTTACAAAATACTAAAAAAAATATTTAAAATAAAAGATTTGAGTGGTGTTATAAATATTGCACAACATCCCTATAAATTGAAATTTTATTAATCCTTCTAAATCCTTCAATCTTTCTAAAATGTATTAAATGATTATGTAAATCTTTTAATGCAGTTTAAACAATTCAGAAAAAATTTTAGATGATAAAATGTTCATGAATTCATAATTCAATACATAAAGGGACACACCCGTATAGAAATGTTCTATATTTTTATACGCTGATTTTCAACTATGTGTGATTTATGAAAACCGATATCATTTGTAACTTAGAAAATCAGATTTAAGGTATGTGTTTACCCTGAAATCGCTGTTTTTGCGGAAAATTTCAATTTTTTATTATTATTATTTTAAATTAAAATTCAAATATTTAGGATTCCAAAAACGTCTTCCTTTTGGTTCAACGATAATTAGAAGTTATAACCCAAAATATAAACCGGAAATGAACTTTCTGAAACAGAAGTGACCGTTTAAAGAAACGTAAACAATACATTTTAACAGTTGTTTCTTTACTTTTAAACAAGATTAATACTCATATTTTTTCATTTTTTACATAGAGTTGAGTTTTAATTTAGAGTTGTAAACTGTATACAGAATTTTTTGTCCTATATTAAAACTTCATTTGCGCTTTCTGGAAAACTTCGTTTTTCATTGTTTACATTTATGAGGAAACTCATTTCTTAAAATGTTTTTAAGATATTTAAATAAAATTTTGTCACAATGTTTGTCATTCTTTAATTGATATGTTATGAAGCAAAGTGTAGCTTGTAAGTATGTAGATATTAATTTAAGAGTTTTTTTTTGTTTTTTTTTTTGAAGAATTACACATTTTTTTTAAAATCATGTTTTGTATACAAAATTTGGTATATGTTAGTAATGTATTGCAAATCTTTTGCTTCATAACACATGTAAGTGGTTTGCTAGTATATTGTTGAAAAAAAAGTGAAATATATTGAATTGATTTGGTTATAAAAGGTTTGGCATAAACGAAATTCTTTACTAAAATTTGACTAAATATCGCCTATATTTGAAAAGTTAATTAAAATTCCATTAAAAATTTATTTGAATTTATAGTTTTAATTCCTGCGTTAACTGAAAACACACGTCTTTAATAAACATTTCTTATTTTTCAAAAAGAAATGCTCCGAATGTAGCCACTTACCTTAAGGAGAAAAAATGTCCGTCAAAATAAAGAATTTAATTATTGGTTGATTTACTTATTTATTTTGTTGTTGTTGTTGGTGCTATATTGGCTACAGTTTCAAATGAGCTTCACAGCTTAAATCGTATTCAGATATTCATTTCAGATTTCTGTTAAAATTCATTAATCCGACGGTGCTGGATGCGGAACTCTAATTTAATATAGTCTGGAAAAAATAATTAAAAGTTTCATAAATTGTTATTACTTAAACTATTATGTTTCAAAAAATTATTTAGGTATTTTTATACTTCAGAGTAAAATATTTGAAAAAAAAATTACAATTCGTTAATAAAGTTTATTAAATTAGAAGGATGTTTTTATGAAATTAACAGCAACTTATTAAAAGCTTATAAAATTAAACAACAACTTAATGAATCAAAAACGAACAAATTAACTAACTATAATTTAAATCATTATAGTTCGATTCATATATTATTACTTTAACAATTGATTCACAATGTATTAGAATTATGATTTAAATTATAATCGTGTTAAATCTACAGAGTACTAATATTAAAACTAATGTACTACAAATTTTTTATAAATTTTAATATATAGGTTTAAATAAATTAGTACACATAAATTTTAAAAGAACAAAAAATATACTTAAAAAATCTATAGAATCATTGGTCTATAGAATTTCTATTTAATACCTGAAAGACACATAGAAATTTTTAAGAAGACTGTTTCTTATTTCTTTGTGATATGCATGTTTTGGTACATAATTTTGAATTAATTCTATCACTGCCTGTTGTCTGCTTACCTATAGTCTAATTTGAGAGAAAATGCCTGCTTTCTCCAAAATTTAAGCATTGTTTTCTTATTGTTCACAGTAATTTTTTTAATGAGAATGTTCACATAATTTGATTTGTTCTTGTTTTTTGACATACACAGAAAAAAATGAAACAGGTAGTCATCTTTATTCATCTGTTGCTTTAAAAAATATATAGTTTTTAAGCAACGCTCCAAAAATTAAATCATTTGTACATTATTCTGTTTACATTGCGAAGATATTATTTATTGTAATCCTTTTTACAAAATTACGACTGTTGCTGGGAGTGTTGTTGTTTCTAAGAAAATACCCACTACCGGAAAATTTCAGTCACTAGCAGGGGAATATGAAGGAACTTTGATGTAAATTGTTTGCCGCCACCTAGAATATTTGGTAACTGTGAGTCTATAAAAACTATTATGAAAATAGTCATAGAATCACCCATGTAGAAAGACTCTCCTATCTGAAAAAAGATGACTCGAGTGCGACAAAATCAAGTCATCTGTGGGAAATGTGTGAACTGTATTGAAATTTCAATGAAATCATTCATAGTTTTAAAAATATATGTGCAACACTCCATTATACTCTAAAAATAAAGAAAAAATATTTCTTGAAAGAAGTTAAAAGAATTATACAGTTAGTCACTAAATAAATTAAAAATAAAATTGAAAATATAAAGCAGTATGCTAAGCAAGAGTATTAATAGAAGATATGAAGGCAATGAGAAAATAAATACAGCTCCAATTCAAACTAGTATGTTGTGGCCATCACAAAACTTTCTTCTATATAAATCACGTTAATTAAATCGTTTAAATAGTACCAATTCATATCACAATATATCTGAATTTGAAGTTTGGTGAAAATTCGTGCATTAGTTCTTGTATAGAGCTATAGCGGAAATTCTGAAAAATGTAGTATAGCAGCGCCACCTGTTGAGCGATTTACACCAAAACATAAACAGCACTAATTGATATCAAGGTATACCTGAATCTGAAGTTTGATGAAAATTCATGCATTAGTTATTGAGATACAGCTGTGGCGGAAATTCTGAAAAATGCAGCATAGCAGCGCCACCTGTTGAGCGATTTGCACCAAAACATAAACAGCACTAATTCATATCATGGTATACCTGAATCTGAAGTTTGTTGAAAATCCAAACATTAGTTCTTGAGATAGAGCTATTGCGGAAATTGCAAAAAATGCCCAATAGCAGCGCCACCTGTTGAGCGATTTACACCAAAATCTATAAAATGTTTATTCATGTCAAGGACTAACTGAATCTGAAGTTTCATGAAAATCCGTGCATTAGTTCTTGAGATAGAGCCATTGCGGAAATCGTAAAAAATCCAGCATAGCAGCGCCACCTGTTGAGCGATTTACACCAACACGTAATCAGCATCAAGTCATATCAAGGACTAACAGACTCTGAAGTTTCGTGAAAATCAGTGCATTAGTTCTTGAGATAGAGCCATTTCGGAAATCGTAAAAAAGGCAGCATAGCAGCGCCACCTGTTGAGCGATTTGCACCAAAATCTCTAAATTGTCTATTGATGTCAAGGACTAACTGAATCTGAAGTTTCATGAAAATAAGTGCATTAGTTCTTGAGATAGAGCCATTGTGGAAATCGTAAAAAAGGCAGCATAGCAGCGCCACCTGTTGAGCGATTTGCACCAAAAACTAATCAGCATCAATTTGTATCAGGGACTAACTGAATATGAATTTTTGTTAAATTCCGTGCATTAGTTCTTGAGATAGAGCGCCCACAAAATTTGTGTCACATACACACAGACAGACAGACAGACAGACAGACAGACAGACAGACAGACAGACTCACAGAGTCACAGACAGACATTTTGTAAAAACATGTTTTTTGGAATCTCTGACCCCTAAAACGTGTAAATCCGTCAAAAACCGGAATTCGAAAATTTTCATGAATCCAATACTTTCTTCTTGTAAAGATAGAAGAAAGTAAAAATTAGAAAAATTCATTTTGTTTTTATTTGGAAATGCATTTAGCTTTATTTTAGTGCAGTACAATTGATAAAGAATAACGGTTGATGTTTTAATAAATTTGCATGTTATTAAAGAAAATTAAAGCTGTAAAAGATTAAATTTTGAGTTAAAATTGTATTTTTGTAAAATTATTTTCCTTATTGAAAATATTAGAATACTAAAATAGGTGGTTCAAAAAATTAGACTACTTATGAATTTTCCCGATTGCTTCAGAATGTCACATAAATTAAGGATAAAATTAGCTTCTGCGGGACTTCTTCTTAGGTTATAAAAACAGTTCGCATCATCATTTCTTTTTCATTTTGTGTGAAATATGGGTTGTTAGCCCGACATAACGGAGTTTACAAAGCATCATATTAATTATTTGCATAAAGAAGGTCGTAATCAGCAATATATTGCCAGTTACTTAAAATGTTCTCAGCCAAGTGTTAGTAGAGAAATAATGCAGTATTTTACCGACGCACATTTTGAAAATAAGCGTCTGAATAGCAGCCGAAAGCCAAAAACTACTCAGAGAGATGATTGAAAGCTAAAGAGTATTGCTAAAATCACCGAATTAGAAGTGTCAGATATTTGCATCGAAAGTGGAAAGAACACTGTGTTGATGTGAGTAAATGTACAGCACTAAGACGTCTTTATAAACTTGGATTTCAAACTCGTGTACCAAAGATAAAGCCCCTCATGACTTTTAAACAGAAAAGGAAGAGAGAGAAGTGGCGCAAAAAAGAAGCTTTTATGGGGTCTGGATGATTGTAAAAAGATATTGTTTAGTGATGAGAGTGTGTTTTACGTAACATATGAAGAGAAGACTGCAAAATATTGCGCCATAAAACAAAGTTGAGCTTTTTTCCTGCATAAAGTCGATATGGTCATGTCTGGGCAGAAAACATTGTAAACCACTTGTACCCACTCGGCAAAGCGAGTTCCTGCTGTTATAAAATGTAAATGTGATGCTACAAAATATTAAAGAATAACAAATTTTCCTTTTTAAAAAAACACGTAAAAAATCACAGGTGTTTATTAATTGTGACCGTAAAGTAGCCATTTGCGTAGTTTGTTTGAGGGAGTTTCAGAAGTTGCACTAGCTTCCTCTAAGTTTGAAAGAACGGCGTGACTATTCTGTTTCATTTGAAAGCACGAGTTTGCTGATCTAATGTCACAGCTTTGTCAAGGTAAGATTTAACCCATTTTTGTTTGAAAATAACCGATATTAGACCCGCATTACCGCTTTTTTCAAAGGCTGAAATTCTGGATGATCCTTGATGTTGTTTACAAATTTCATCTTGACTTATAACAAATTATTCAGCAATAAGCATTTTTTTAAAATCAAAATGTCATTCCTAAAGTATTGAAAAATTAAACTCCTGCAGATAGCTGCAGATAAGTAAATTTTTATTAATAAGCAAGCATCATATTAGCGTCCAGTGCATGTATGTATGTTTAGTTCAAATCTTGCAAGTCAAATTTAAATCACATTTAATTATCCTATTGAGTCGAAACAATGAATACATGTGTAATTTGAATAACAATGCAATATTATTATGATTTAAGGAATGTAGAAGTTCGTTTAGAATACTGTTTGTACGGGGTTTCACAAAAATTTAGATTAAAACTTGGAATAAACTTTACTACATACTTATAACTACTTAGAAGGTGACATAAACATATAAAATATTATTTAATGCAACCCTGAGATCTTTCGAACAAACATGCGTTCATTTTCAACGGGAAAAGATGACTGACTGAATATAAATAAAATTAAAAAAAAATTAAATAGAAAAAATATGTATTTTTTCTATTCAGTCAGTCATCTTTTCCCTTTTAAAATGAACGCATGTGTGTTCGAAAGATCTCAGTGTTGCATTAAATAAAATTTTATATGTTTGTGTCACCTTTTAAGTAGTTATAAGTATGTTGCAAAGTTTATTAATAACAAAGTGAAAGTTACCTTCACGACATTAGTTTTTACTACAGTGTTGTGACTCTATTTAAACTTGAGAGTTAATATTAAACCAATTTCAATAATCTGATTGAGCTGAAACTTTGTTCAGAATATGTAATTCTGATGGCAATGCAATATTATTATAATGCATGGAATGTAGCAGTTACGCTTTTTTTACGGGGCCACATAAAATATTAGTTCAAATCTCTCAAGACAATATTAAACCCCTTTCAATTTTCTGATTGAGCTGAAACTTTACCTACATATGTTTTTCCGATGACAAATTATAATTTCTATTATTCCGATCGATTAAATTATAATTTGACGAACGTAGAAATTATGCATTTTTACAGGGCCACACAAAAAATCGCAGAAAGATTGTTGCTAGAAAGCAGAAATTTTAATTAAATTTCTACAAAATTACTATAGGTTATTGAGATACACAATAGTATTTTTTAAATTGAAAACAAAGTGCGTAGCAGTTGTATTTCTTTTACAGGGACACATAAAAAATTCGAATACATAACCGTCTATATGCAGAAATTTTATTTCAAATTGAATAAAATTTATATAGGTTATTTATTCGCACAACAGCATTTTTTCAACCGGAAATAATATTTGTAGAATTTATATGTTTTACAGGGTACCACAAAACATTAATTTTTTTTATATGTTTTCATTTTAAAAGTTTTATTTTTCAGGATGACTACACAAATTTGTCGAGAAATTCTGAGTAGACAAAAATACAAAAAAGAAATGAATGTTAACTTACATGTGTGCATTAAATTGTTTTTTACTTAATTGTATGTTTAACGCATTATTTGTAATGCATTATACAGTGTGCCTACTAAAGTTCTTCCAACGCTCTTAATTGCCGAACGATTGCAGCTTTACTCATAAAAGTGGTGTCTAGGTATAGTAAAGTGACTACAGATGACACCGCTTCCAGCGTCACCTGGTGCAAAACAGATGAGTTTGTATTCCTATCTAGAAAACGAGATTCATGATCAGAACGAGATTCATTTAGCATTCATTTAGCATTCACAAGGTGTCCTTTCGCACTACATCGGTGATGATCCACAAATTTGTCATTCATTTTTATACCATATTTCGAACCGTTTTCGCGATAGGAACGCTAATGCCGCCACTTTGCACCAGGTGGCGCTGTAAGCGGTCTCACCTAATAGCGCATAGCCTCTTTACTATACCTAGACACCACGTTTATGAATATAGATGCAGTCGTTCGGTAGTTAGGAGAGTGGGAACGGACATTAGTGGTTAACCTGTATTTTTATTTTAAGACATTGTTGTTAAATAACTAAATATTTATCATTGTTTGAGTATTTTATTACTGATGCATTAAAAAAAAGCAAAAACTAATTATACTTCAACGAAATAATTTTGTCCACCTAGATCGTCAAAACGTCCCACTGTGCGCCCGATCGACAGAACTCGTAATTTTTTCGCGCTTGGTCGACGAACTTCGCTTTTTTTCCGCGCCCAGTCAACGAAATTCACGATTCTTAACTGACTGAATACCCTTGGTAACATTCGCTACTTTTTCTCGCGATAAACTGACGAAATTCACGGTTTTTGCGCGCCCTATCGGCAGAACTCGCGATTTTTTCGTGCCCTATTGACGAAATTCGCGATTCTTAACTGATTGACGAAATTTAATCGATCACGTCAATTTTCCCTCGCAAATTGGCGCAATTTACAACTTTTTCTCCTGATAAACTGACTAAACTCGCGATTTTCCCGTGCTCGATTAACAAAATTTGCGACTTTTTGCGCGCGATCGACGAAACACGCGATTTTTCGGTGCCCGATCGATCAAATTCGAGAAATGTTTCGACTAACGACTGACGAAATTCGCAACTTGGGAATTTTCTGTATTGATATAAATGGTATCGGCCGGGCGATTAATGAAACTGGCAATTTTTGACTGACTGACAAAATTTGCAATTGTTTTCCGCAGCAAATTTACGAAATTCACGATTTTATCCTGCAACCTATGGTCAAAAGTTGCACTTTTTGCCGATTATAAATTGACGAAATTTGCAGGCCACTTTTTAACCCATCGCAGGACACTTTTGGCCCGCGGGCCACTGGTTGTACATCCCTATTATAGACTATTAGAACAGTGCTGTGAAAGGAATTACCTGTAAAAATGTCATTATTTTATTGATGACCTCAAAATAAGAGGGAATTTTAATATAAGATATTTGAGATCAGCCTGTCTCTTGTAATGCTTCAAAACCAATGTAATAAATTAGTTATTCCAAATCTATTTCTCTACAATAAAATTGAATTTTAAAATCTTGCTCTTAAACAGGCATTTTCATGCTGCTTGTAGATGATGCATTTTAATTGCAACAAGATTATTCGAAATATTGCTGCTTTGACAATTTTTATCTAAGATACTGAAGGGTATATTGGTTGATTTGTTTTTGAATAAAATATGCTATTTGTGTGATTTTTCTCTCCCATCTGATGTTCCATCGCGACTATTATACTCTCTACAGATTCTATTATAACTGAGTTTCATGTTTTCTCTTCACACATTTCATCATCCAATTTGCATGGACCGATTTTAGAATATATTTCTAAGTGAGCTGTATTTTGAAATTGCATAAGAAAATGTATTTTGATTTACATATTATCAATTATATACGTCTTTAAACATAGTAAAAAGGCTAATAAATGATTAAATTAATTACCATGCAATATAATTTGAATTAATAATGCAAAATCTTGTCCTAATAATCCCCTATATTTGTTTCTAAAAATTAATAAATTTGGGTGAAATCCGACTGAGCACATTCGTACATTGCCATATCCCTAGCCACAAAAATAGTTCATTTTTGTTTCACTGCTTGTAAAACGTATCACTGTTTCCATTTTTAGTATGAAATTATAAAATTTTATCCTTACATTTGCTTTATTTTTTATTTATAAATGTTATTAAAAATGGTTTATTTATAAAAATGTGCTTTATATTTATTTATAATATTGATTTATAATTTTAATGTTTTCTTTATGATAAATCATTTGGTTTATGATGGTAGCTATTTAAATTACTTGTTATAATTTTATTTATAGTTTAATCATTAAATAATTACAAAATATGATGAACTTTTAGTTCTCCAAGCATCAGATAATTAGGTTTCTATTAAGTTTTTAATACTATGAGAGAAATTTTATTTCAATTCAGTTTAATACATAAATTTTTCTTTTCCATGATAAATTTATTTTTTCTTATATTGTGTTTTAATGAATAATAAAAAGTGATTGACTTATTTCAATTTATTGCAGATGCATAAAGCTATAAAGTTATATATATACATCAGGTCACTCAAAACTATCTTCAAAGTTCAAAATATGCAACAAAATATTTCTTTAAAAGACATTTTTGGAAAAATAGCTTCTAGCTCACAACAGGAAAAATCTTTTGTCTGTGAGATATGCAACAAGAGTTTCTTTCAAAAGAGACATTTAAGTGCGCACCTGTTAATTCATTCCGGTGAGAAACCTTTTATGTGTGAGACATGCAACAGGAAATTCTCCCGAAAGAGTACTCTCAGTAGCCATCTCTTAATTCATACTGGTGAGAAACCTTTTGCGTGTGAGATATGCAGCAGAAAATTCTCTCTGAAGCAAAATTTGACCAAGCATGTGTTAACTCATACTGGAAAGAAGCCTTTTGTCTGTGAGGTATGCAACAAGAAATTCTCTCTAAAGGGTAATTTAAGTAAGCATCTGTTAATCCATACTGGTGAGAAATCTTTTGTGTGTGAGATATGCAACAAGAAATTCTCCCGAAAGAGTACTTTCAGTAGCCCTCTCTTAATTCATACTGGTGAGAAACCTTTTGCGTGTGAGATATGCAGCAGGAAATTCTCTCAGAAGCAAAATTTAACCAATCATGTGTTAACTCATACTGGAAATAAGCCTTTTGTCTGTGAGATATGCAACAAGAAATTCTCTCTAAAGGGTAATTTAAGTAAGCATCTGTTAATTCATTCTGGTGAGAAACCTTTTATATGTGAGACATGCAACAGAAAATTCTCCCGAAAGAGTACTCTCAGTAGCCATCTCTCAATTCATACTGGTGAGAAACCTTTTGCGTGTGAGATATGCAGCAGAAGATTCTCTCAGAAGCAAAATTTAACCAAGCATGTGTTAATTCATACTGGAGAGAAACATTTTTTGTGTGAACTATGAAACAAGAGATTCTCTTAGAAGCAAAATTTAACCACGCATGTTTTAATTCAGACTGGAGAAAAACCTTTTATGTGTGAAATATGCAAAAATAAATTTTCTTACAAGAGTGTTTTATGCAACCTTCTGTTAATTCATACTGGTGAGAAACTTTTTTGTGTGAAATATGCAAAAAGAAATTCTCCCAAAAGCGTAGTTTAAGCAGGTATCTATTAATACATACAAGTTAGAAATCTTTTGTATGTGTGATATGCAACAAGAAATTTTCTGAAAAGACTAATCTCAAATTCATATGTAGGAGAAATCATTTGTTTGTCAGATGTAATAAGAAATTTTCTCTTAAGATTGATTTAAGTAGGCATTTGTTACTTCATACTGAGGAGAAACCATTTGCGTAAGATATGCAAGAATCTTTTTGTGAAAGAGTAATCTAATTATTCATTTTCGTTGCTAAATTTGTTATTTTCTGTTAACTAATTTTTTGCTTCTTTTTTATACGAGCCTTGTCATATTCTAATATTTAGTAAATGGGATTTCTTGCCAAATATTACAGCTACTTAAATGAAATAGCGACCAATGAAAATATTTCTAATTTAATCTAGTGAATCAGAAATCGGGAGTCTCAACTTCTGCTGTGCCTGACAGAGTTTTATTTTGATCTCATTTTAGATTACATCAAAAATGTTATGCTCCTTAATTATTTTTATCTTTTAACTTTATATAAATTTTTAATAAATCTGTAAGAATTTTTAATAATTAACGATATTTAAATTAAAAATCTTAAACAAAAAAATGTTAAACAATAGTTCACACAATAAAGTTCTTTGACTGTAAAATCAACTTTGTTATAAACTTCTAAGATGAAAATATTCTTCTTTAAGGGGTGTTCCCGCACCTCCCAATTCCGTTGTTGTCTCATTAAGTTTTCACTTTCATTTTAAATATTTAAATTTTTATTGTTATTCTTTTTGTTGTTTCTAGATTCTGATATGTCTAAAGGTGTCTTTATGCTGTGGTTTTATTAAATAAATAAAAGTGACGCTTTTATCAATTAATAGTCTAATATTAACCAATATGTTGAAAAATCAATTTAGAAATTCTAAACAAATAGTTTAAATGATGATTCATTTTGCCCTACCTTAAGAAATAAAAGGTGTAAAAATTATACAATTTTTAACTAATTCACTTGTTTGTGCTTTTAACCTAGCGTAAAAAAAAAATCATTGAATTTTTCATAATCGATTCTGATAATCGCGTCAAATTAATGCATTATAAGTAAAAGGGCACAGATGTCATATATGCACCACGTTGGCGAAATTTTTTTTCTGACGCCAATGTCATATACGCACCGGGGTACTTAACTGGCGCGAAAGTGTCGTTATTTTGCTTGATATGGTAACCCGGATGCATTTTATTTATTAATAAATTGCTTACTTACGTTTCTTTTCTTTTTTTAAAATTATATAAATTGTTTTGTTCTATAGTTATTAATTAATATTTTTTTTATTCATTGTTATTCCCTTTTTAAAAATATATATGTAACTAGTATTCGAAAACGGGGTTTTCGCCAAATTGGCGTCAGAGAAAAATCGCTCCAACGTGGTGCGTATATGACATCTGTACCGTAAAAAGAAATGAGTCGTGATTTTGTAGATGAACACTGGATATTTATAAAAGAGTGTTTAAAAAAATTATTTTTATTTTTATATTTATTTTTCTATAAACATCAAAGAGTAAAAGTTACTATTTGGAAAACATCAATAAATCTTGGAGTATATATTTAAATCTATGGCTCGTATTCTTAATACAGTCGAAAGCGATAAGTCAGTGAAAATGGTGTCACAGTGATGCAAAAGTATAATGACATGTTTCAAATACAATAAAAAAATCCTTGTTTTCTTTTAAATAGAATGTCATTTTTTTTTGGGGGGGGGGGCAGTAGAATTTAAATTCTTTATTGTAAACAATTTTGTAAAAAAAATGTATATAGAAGAAAATTTGGATTGTCATTTATAAAAATAAAAGATTTTTATTTGAATGCGATTACCTCCAGCATATTCTAACTGCTATTCTCCATGTTTTCTAAAAATTTAAATGACTATTCTTCAACAATCTTTGTCCAAGTCAATGGTTGCCGGCAAAAATGAGATATTTCGGGAACTATGTGGCAAGTTTGTCAAAAAAATTGTCTTGCTTTTAAAACTGCTGCTAATTTTGCGCAGGGCGTGTCGCCATGTCATCAAACTACAGCGATATTTCTAACAATATGTTAGTAGTTTTAAATATAGCAAAAGTATAAGCGCAGTTATCTATCAAAACTGTTAGCATATTTACAATTATATTTATGAAAATACTTAAGTTTTACGAAATCAACATTTGGTAAAAATCAATTAATTATATCTTACCTAGTCAGTTAAAACGAATGTTGCTGTACTTTTGACCTACATAGGCCGTTATCTAGTGCTCCATTTAATATAGAAGGCAAGCAGTTAGCTCCTTCTTCGAGATTATCCTTTGAACCTGTTGCTGATTGATAAATGACATTAGTATTGGCGGGAATTTCGATTACGGAATATTAAATATTTAAAAATTGCTTTAAACCTACCAACATTTTTTTCCACAGTCAAGACTTAGGTGGACGGTTTTCTCACAATCGAAAAAGCAAATTTCATGAAAATCGTCGGAATTGTTTTCGATTGGCACCATCATTTTGAGTAATGAGTTTGTTTCAACAGTAGAAAACGAGTTTTCTCGAATTAGTGACCTAGCTAGATCGATTTCTTGTGCTCGAATTAGTATAAGAACCAAGTTTTATGAAAATCGTTACAGCCGTTTTTAATATATAGCAACATTTTCAGTGCTGAGTTTGTTTTAATCGATCAAAACAAATTTTCTCGAATTCGAAACCTAGCTAGGTGTGTTTCTCGTGTTCGAATTAGTATAGAAAACACGTTTCGTGTAAACTGCATGAGCATTATTCGATTTATAGCAAGCAGAAGTTTCACCTCTGATTTTGTTTTACCCTGTAAAAACGAATTTTCTTGAATTTGGGACCTAGCTAGATCTGCTCGTGCTCGATTTAGTATAGGACGCAAGTTTTGTGAAAATCGGTTCATTCGTTTACGATATCATTCGTAATCGAGAAAATTGCTTGTTCGTTTAATATACAGGGTGATTCAAAAAAGATGGGGAAAATTTTAAGAGGTGATAGTACACACCCAAACAAACATTTTGTATCAAAGAATGCATGGTCGAAAACTAAACGTAAAAAAGTTAGATGGGCGCCAAAAGTTATGTTCTTATACGAGGCAAAAACACACAATGAACGATTAAGTTAAGTTACGAAAACAAATTTAATGGCATTTGATTACAATAAGTGCTCAAAACATTGACCGGCAGCTGTTATGCACGCAGTACAACGGCGAAGAACAGATTGGCGAATTTTCTGAAACACACCAGGCACCACCGCGCTCGCCAGATCTTTCATGTCTCGATTTTTTTTTGTGGGGACAGCTAAAGACTCTTGTGTATGAGACTCCCATTGAATCCGCAGAAGAACTTGTCGCCAAGCTTTCGGCTGCTGTAGGGGAAGTTTGCGATATGCCTGGTGTGTTTCAGAAAATTCGCCAATCTGTTCTTCGCCGTTGTACTGCGTGCATAACAGCTGCCGGTCAATATTTTGAGCACTTATTGTAATCAAATGCCATTAAATTTGTTTTCGTAACTTAACTTAATCGTTCATAGTGTGTTTTTGCCTCGTATAAGAACATAACTTTTGGCGCCCTCTAACTTTTTTACGTTTAGTTTTCGACCATGCATTCTTTGATACAAAATGTTTGTTTGGGTGTGTACAATCACCTCTTAAAATTTTCCCCATCTTTTTTGAATCACCGTTTGTATACCGTTTTAAGTTAATGGTGAATGACTAATTATCATAAAACAAAATCACGGTTTAAATTATTTTCTAAGCTCTTTTTTCTGAATTTGGTTTTTGAATATTTAAATAATAAAACAGATTCAATCCCCACATATTTTACTCCCATCATTGTGGTAATATTCATTATTGGTTGCTTTTCTCTGCTGTAAATCATGCATGTTCATTTGATAAATTTTGATTTTATCATCGGTGGGATGTTCATGCAGAATTTGTCATGAATAAACTCAAAATCCTTACAGAAATTTTAGAATGAGTTTAAAATTATAACTGGAAGTGGAATTAATATTTTAGAAAATATATATATTTACATTAGGTAAACACCTCAACAGTGCAAAATGTTTTTGAAAAGGTAAAATGATTAATCAGAATAATGGTCGTGTAAAGATCATCACAGAAGAGGAATTAAGCACGATAGCACAGGTGGTGACGATGTGGCAGATGAGGGGAGAGGAGGGAGGGGGATTAAAATTATAAAAGAGCGCCAAAATCAGGTCCTCGCCCTCCCCAATAAAATTTTCAAGGTACGCCTCTGCTTGGTATTATCTTAATCCGCATACTACGTGAGAGAAATCCCCTTTTATGGCCAAATATTTACATTTACAAAGTAAAAAAAAGACATTTCTTTGGCCGTGAGAATAACATTTTTATCTTTACCTCTCTACAAAATATAATTTATTGTACTAGTATCTCTAAAGTGCTTATTACCGGTATTGCGTTCATTTACTAGAGAGGTCACACGTCAAAAGATGGGAATCCCAACAAGCCATAGGGATTTGGTTAAAGAAATTTACCCCAAAATATTCTATTTCACCAGTTTACAAGCTTATGAAGAAAGATCTAAGGAACTAAAAGGTGGTGCCGAAAAATCTGTAAGAGATTATTCTAATACAAATTGGAACTCGGTTGCGTCATGTAATATCGACTCCTATTTGAAATCCACTAAATCATAAATGAGAGAGCTTCAACAGCAAATTGAAATCTGTTTCTAGGCAACTTTTCCTCTTTTAATGAGATTTTGTAAGAAATCTGGGTGTTGTAAAAAAGTCTCTGAGAATTGAACGAGACAATGTACCATGAAAAGTAATTTTAAAAATATCTTCAAAGCCTCTAACAAATTCTTGCAATTTTTTTTCCTCGTTTGACTCCATATGCATTCTCCAAATTTAGAGAACATCAGAAATTAAGTTAAATAGTAATACATGAAAATATCGAATATTAAGTTACTACATGTAATTTCAATATTAGCCGCTTTCTGATGAAAATTTGCACGACAAAAGGTGGACGCAGAAGTAAATTTTTAGTAATTTAATTTTGCCGAATGATGAAACTGCAAACATGTTCTGTGAAACCACAACAAACTCTATAATGATTACTGTGATGGAGAAGTGAATGTAAGCCGAAAGCATTCAACAAAACTAGTTGGATGTGCCAATCCCAAAACTTTCTTCTATCTTATACATATTAATATTTTAATAAGTAGTTACACATGTTAATACTTCAATATTATTAGTTCAATGCTATACCAACTTTCATTTTCTTCTTAAATTTCTGCTTCAGCCAATTAAACGGACTAAAAACGAGTTAATCTATATCATGATATTTGTTAAAATTAATAGTTTTTCCTTATTCTGTTGTTATCCGCTATTTGCGAATAGCCGGCTTAGCAGGAAGCGAGTTCCTGCCGCTGCGCGAGCCACCGATGGACAATAGAACTACGAAAAATCAAGAAAAGTATAAAAAATCGCTATCACAGAGCCCCTTTACCGCGCAATATTTCCAAATTCAAGGAGGACCTGTTGGCCATATCCATAATTATGCACAAAAATTTGACTAAATTGTATGCATAATTTTATACACTTTTCAATGGTACAATAAAGAAAATGGCACAGACATCGCTATTATAGCGCCCCCCTTCCGATTTTTTTTTTCAAATTCAGGGACGACTTGCTTGCCATAGCAAGAAACATACACAAAATATTTGGTTCAGTTCTATGCATAACTTCATGCACTTATTGATGGTACAATAATAAAAATGGCGCAGACATCCCAATTATAGCGCCCCCTTCTGGCGGAATTTTTTCAAGTTCAGGGAGGACCTACCGACCATAACCTTACACATACACAAAAAAATTGGTTCAATTTTATACAGTTTTCATTGGTACAATAATGAAAATGGCACAGACATTGCTATTACAGTGCCCCCTTCCGGCGGATTTTTTTCAAATTCAGGGAGAACTTGCTTGCCACAGCCAGAAACATGCACAAAAAATTTGGTTCAACTCTATGCATAACTTCATACACTTTTCGATGGTACAATAATGAAAATCGTACAGACATCGCAATTAAAGCGCCCCCTTCCGGCGGAATTTTTCCAAATTCAAGGTGGACCTTCGTGCCATGACCAAAAACAAACACAAAAATTTTGGTTCAGTTCTATTCATAACTTCATACACTTTTCGATGGTACAATATTCAAAATGGCACAAAAATCGCTATTACAGCGCCCCCTACCGGTATTTTTTTCAAAATTCATGAAGGACCTACTTGCTATAGCCAAATACTTAAAAAAATTTTTTGGTTCTATTCTATGTATAACTTCAAACACTTTTCGATGGTACAATATTCAAAATCGCACAAAAATCGCTGTTACAGCGCCCCTACCGGCGATTTTTTTCCAAATTCAGGGAGGACCTACTTGCTATATCCAAAAACTTAAAATAAAAATTTGGTTCAATTGTATGCATAACTTCATATACTTTTGGATGGTACAATATTCAAAATCGCAGAAAAATCGCTATTACAGTACCCCCTACCGGCGAATGTTTTCCAAATTCAGGGAGGGTCTGCTTGCCATAGCGAAAAACTTAAAATAAAAATTTAGTTGAATTCTATGCATAACTTCATACACTTTTTGATGGTACAATGGCGACAGACAGACGGACACACGGACAGACAGACATTTTCTATAAACATGTTTTTTGGGATCTCTGACACCTAAAACGTGTAAATCCGTTGAAAACCGGAAGTCGAAAAAAAATTCTATTACAATACAATCTTCTATTGAAGATAGATAGTATTGTATTAATACTTTCTTCTATTGAAGATAGAAGAAAGTAATAACAAGAAATCTCTGCTTATCTATACTCCTATTATAAAGAGGAAAAAATTGTTTATTTGTCGGAGATAAGCTCTGGAACTACGGAACCGATTCCAAAAGTAATGGTATGAAAATGATGGTGTTAGTCCAACTTAGAACATAGGCTATATCTTATGTCGGTGCCACTACCCCAAAGGGGGGTGCAGGAGCAAAAAAGTTCTAAAAATGCGATTTTAGCGTTACTGAAGGACTTAGAAATATGAAATTTTGAATATTAGTTACTTATAAGATATAAATGATGTCTAAGAACAGTTCTTAAACAATTCGAAATTTAAAAGGGTTGAAAATGCACAAAAAGTGTTCTAAAAAACGTTCTAAATGGTAGTTTCTACACAATCTCAGGAAATACCAAACCGATTTAAAAAGTATTGGTGTCAAAATGACGGTGACAACGCTTGCTCCAAGATAGGCTATGTTTTATGTCGGTGCCACTACCCCAAAGGGTGTGTAGGAGCAAAAAATGTTCTAAAAATGCGATTTTAGCGTTACTGAAGGGCCTAGAAATATGAAATTTTTAATATTAGTTACTTATAAGATATAAATGATATCTAAGAACAGTTCTTAAACAATTCGAAATTTAAAAGGGGTGAAAATGCACAAAAAGCGTTCTAAAAAACGTTCTAAATGGTAGTTTCTACACAATCTCAGGAAATATAAACCGATTTAAAAAATATTGATGTCAAAATGATGGTGACAACGCTTGCTCCAAGATAGGCTATGTTTTATGTCGGTGTCACTACCCCAAAGGGGGTGCAGGAGCAAAAAACGTTCTAAATTGCAGTTTTTGCGTTACGGAAGGGCCTAGAAATATGAAATTTGAAATATTAGCTACTTATTAGATATAAAGGATTTCTAAGAACAGTTCTTAAGCAATTCGAAATTTGAAAGGGGCGAAAATGCGCGAAAATCGTTCTAAAAAACGTTCTAAATGGTGATTTCTACACAATCTCAGGAAATACCAAACCGATTTAAAAAATAATGGTATCAAAATAAGGGTGTCAAAATGACGGTGACAACCCTTGCTCCAACATAGGCTATGTTTTATGTCGGTGCCACTACTCCAAAGGGGTGCAGGTGCAAAAAACGTTCTAAAAATCCAATTTTTGCGTTACCGAAGGGCCTAGAAATATGAAATTTGAAATATTAGCTACTTATTAGATATAAAGGATTTCTAAGAACAGTTCTTAAACAATTCGAAATTTAAAAGGAGTGAAAATGCGCGAAAAGCGTTCTAAAAAACGTTCTAATGGTGGTTTCTACACAATCTCAGGAAATATTAAAACGATCTAAAAAAAATGGCGTCAAAATGATGGTGAAAACCCTTGCTCCAACATAGGCGATGTTTTATGTCGGTGCACTAACTCAAAGGGGGTGCAGGAGCAAAAAACGTTCTAAACTGCGACTTTTGCGTTACGGAAGGGCCTAGAATCGTGAAATTTGGAATGGTAGTTAGTTATAAGATACCAATGATCTCTAAGGACATTTCCTAAAAAAATCGAAATTTAAAAGGGGGGTTAAAATGCGCAAAAAGCGCTATAAAAAACTTTCTAAATTGCGATTTCTATGGAATCTCAGGAAGTACTGAACCGATTTTAAATATAATGGTGTAAAAATGATGGTGACAGATCTTGCTCCAAGATAGGCTATATTTTATATCTGTTTCCACTACCCCAGAGGAGATGCAGGGGCAAAATGCGCGAAAAGCGTTCTAAAAACGTTCTAGATGCCGATTTGTCGGCAATATCTCAGGAAGAATGAATCTGATTTCAAACGTAATGGTAGGAAATTGATCCTGACAGCCTCTGCTCTAACATAGACGCTATTTTATGTCGGTATCACTATCACCAAGACGTTGCAGGAGCAAAAAAGCGTTCTAAATTTCGATTTTTATGATCGGTAGGGGCTAGCAACTTAAAATTAGGCAAGGTACATATTTATTAGCTATAAATGATCTTTAAGAACAATTTCGAAAAAATTATAAATTTAAAAAGCGGTGAAAATGCGCGAAAAGCGTCCTAAAAACGTTCTAAATTGCGATTTCTACTCAATCTAAGGAAATACCAAAGCTATTTCAAAAGTAATGGTTGCAAATCCATGGTGACAGTCCCTGCTATAACGTAGGTTATATTTTATGTTGCTGTCACTACCATCTGAGGGTTGCAAAAGCAAAACATGTTCTAATTTGCATTTTTTGCACAACTGAGGGGTCTAACACTTTGAAGTATGGCATGGTATTTACCTACAAGATGCAACTGCTTTCTAAGAACAGTCGAAAGAAAATTCCAAATTAAAAAAAAATGAAGTGAGTGAAAAGCGTTATAAATTACAATTTTTAAGCAAACTTATAAATTACCAAACCGATTAAAAAAATAATGATGACAAATTTTGGTGATAGAAACCTGCTCAAAAATAAGCTATATTTTATGTCTGTTCCACTACCACCAGAGGGTTGCAGGAGCTGAAAACTTTCTAAATTGCGATTTCTGTGATACTGAAAAGGCTAGAAACTTTAAATATGACATGGTAGTTACTTATAAAATATAAATGCCCTCGAAGGAACGTCGAAAATAAATTCGAATTAAAAAGGGGTGAAGCGAAGGGGAGGTGCGAAAAGCATTCTAAAAAAGTTCTAAATTACGATTCTATGCAATTTCAGGGAATATAAACGGATTATAAAAGTAATAGTTGCGAATCAGTGGTAACAGTCTCTGATCCTACACAGGCTATATTTTATGCCGGCGATTCTACCACCTGGGGTTCACAGGAACAACAAACGTTCTAAAAAAGGGCTTTAAAAACTTTTTAAATTACGTTTTTGTGGAATATTAGGAAATAACAAACCGATTTCAAAATTAATTTTGGCAAATTAATGGTGACAGTTCCTGTTTCAACATAGCCCTTTATGTTGAGAGAGGTGGTAGGACTTGGAATTCGACATGATGGTTAATTTTAAGATGTAAGAAGATGGTTTCTAAAAAATTCAAAACTTCAAATGAATACTGAAATGAGCGTATTAATTGAGCATAAAAGTTTCAAAATATTTTCTAAATTATCATTTATTTAGTTTTATTTCATTTTATTAATTTAATTCTCATTTCTGCCTAATACAGTGTAATAAGGATGTTTAGTCAAACTGTGTTTTAAATAGTAATTTTTGAATTATTCCTAAAAGTAATAAGTACCTTTTAATAAAATAAAATATTACCTTTTAATAAAATAAAAAATTTAGTTAGTACCTTTTGATAAGAATTAGACATATAAATATCACTTGGCATATTTCAAATATTACGCGAGCAAAGCCGCGGGGTTTGCTAGATATAAATAAACTGGCTTCGATCACAGCTGAAAAATCACAAGTTTCTTTTTAAAAAATGGCAATTTTGGAGCAAAGGAAAAGAATTGCTGTTTACAGAATTGGCTCAAGAGGTTCTATAAGGTTGACGCAGATGTGTCAAATCTTTCGGAAGAAATAGTGAATATACAAATTGCTGAAAAAAAATTGTAATATAAAAATTATAATATATCCGTTTATTAATACACATTTACTCTCATAAGTAACAATTTAATTGAAATGTATTGTATTAAAAGTTTTAATTTTCACGATAGATATTTTGCACTTTGATATTTAACTGAAGTCTTCAGAAGTCTATATTTTTACTTTCTTCTATCTCCAATAGAAGAAAGTATTGTAATCGAAATTTTTTTCGACTTCCGGTTTTCGACGGATTTACATGTTTTAGGGGTCAGAGATCCCAAAAAACATGTTTATAGAAAATGTCTGTCTGTCCGTGTGTCCGTCTGTCCGTGTGTCTGTCGTCATTGTACCATCAAAAAGTGTATGAAGTTATGCATAGAATTGAACTAAATTTTTATGTTAAGTTTTTGGCTATGGCAAGCAGATCCTCCTTGAATTTGGAAAAAATTCGCCGGTAGGGGGCGCTGTAATAGCGATTTTTGTGCGATTTAGAATATTGTACCACCCAAAAGTATATGAAGTTATGCATAGAACTGAACCAAATTTTTATTTTAAGTTTTTGGATATGGCAGGTAGGTCCTCCCTGAATTTGGAAAAAATTCGCCGGTAGGGGGCGCTGTAACAGCGATTTTTGTGCGATTTTGAATATTGTACCATCCAAAAGTATATGAAGTTATGCATAGAATTGAACCAAATTTTTATTTTAAGTTTTTGGATATGGCAGGTAGGTCTTCCCTGAATTTGGAAAAAATTCGCCGGTAGGGGCGCTGTCACAGCGATTTTTGTGCGATTTTGAATATTGTACTATCCAAAAGTGTATGAAGTTATGCATAGAATTGAACCAAATTTTTGTTTTAAGTTTTTGGCTTTGGCAGGCAGATCCTCCCTCAATTTGGAAAACATTCGCCGGTAGGGGGCGCTGTAACAGCGATTTTGAATATTGTACCATCCAAAAGTGTATGAAGTTATGCATGGAATTGAACCAAATTTTTATTTTAAGTTTATGGCTATGACAAGCAACACCTCCCTGAATTTGGAAAAAATTTGCCACAAGGGTGCGCTGTAATAGCGATTTTGCATATTGTAGCATCGAAAAGTGCATGAAGTTATGCATAGAATTGAACCAAATTTTTATTTTAAGTTCTTGGCTATGGCAAGCAGGTCCTTCCTTAATTTGGAAAAAAATTGCGGGTAGGGGGCGCTGTAATAGCGATTTTTGTGCCATTTTGAATAATATACCATCGAAAAGTGTATGAAGTTATGCAGAGAATTGAGCCAAATTTTTTTCGTTTCTTTTTGTTCATGGCATGAATGTCCTTCCTGAATTTGGAAAAATTCCATTGGAAGGGTGCGCTATAATTACGATGTCCGTACCATTTTCTTTATTGTACAATCGAAAATTGTATAAAATTATGCATACAAATTGAACCAAATTTTTTGTGCATGTTTTTGCCTTTGGCCAACAGGTCCTCCTTGAATTTGGAAATATCGCGCGGTAATGGGGCTCTGTGATGGCGATTTTTGTATACTTTTCTAGATTTTTCATAGTTCTATTGTTCATCGGCGGCTCGTGCAAAGGCGGGAACTCACTTCCTGCTAAGCCGGCTATTCATAAACATCTGATAACAACAGAATAAGGAAAAACTATTAATTTTAACAAACATCATGAAAAAGATTAACTCGTTTTTAGTTTATTTAATTGACTGAAGCAGAAATTTAAGATGGAAATCAAAGTTAGTATAGTAATGAACTATTAATATTGAAGTATTAACATGTGTAACTAGTTTTTGAAATATTAAGATGTATAAGATAGAAGAAAGTTTTGGGATTGGCACATCCAACTAGTTTTTATATACAGGGTGTCCATAATTCAACGACCCTACTTTAAAGTTGTCTACATACGAAACTATTGGTCAGAAAGTTGCGAAATTTTGTGACGGACATAATAATGAAATGGGAATTTGTTTGAGCGAAAAAAAAATTTAGTTCAAAATTTTGCCACCAGAAGGCGCTTTTTAAATAAATTACACATTTGGCCACCGCCCACTGAATACAAGTCCTGAGCTCTGAGAAAAAAAGTGGCACCTGTCGTAGGCGGATTTTTTTTTCAGAGTGTACGGTCCGTTCAATTTCGAACACCAATAATTTTTAAAAGTTTTTACGGTTTATTTTTTTAGGGGGCGGTCTGTATATTTGTCTTATTTAATCTGTGAAAAATAAAGTGTAAAAACTTTTAAAAATGTATAATTCTTTAAAAATATTCATTTGGTGTCGAAATTTTAAACTAATTTTTTTTCGCTCAAACAAATTCCCATTCCTTCATTATATCCGTCATAAAATTTCGCAACTTTCTGACCAACAGTTTCGTCTGTAGGCAACTTTAAAGTAGGGTTGTTTGATTATGGATACCCTGTATATAATGGTTTGAAGCATATATATGCGTATAATGCCAGTAACGTATGTCAGACAAGTTTTTATAGTGCTGTAATTTTATTTATTTATTTTTAATCACTGCGTTTTCGAAAAATACTTTAGAAGTACTTATTATTTAAAGTTTGTGTTTTTCTGTATAATATATTTTGTATAATATATCCAAAAGGGAAAAAAAGAAAGATGTCAAATATTCCCCATAACCGCACAAAAATGTGAATTTCTGATATTGCTTACTATTTAAACATTACAATGATGATTTTGTTTAATATACTTTTGCATCATACCTTACAATATTTAGAAATTTAAATGTGCAATGTAACAGAATAGCATTTTTATTTATTTATGTTTTAAAGCAGACTAGGATGAGAATGAAATTAAGTATGCCAGTCTCTACCAACCAAAATTGAACCAAAGTCCTAAATTACGATTTCTATGCAATCTGAGTGAAATAATAAACCGATTACAAAAGTAATGGTTGCGAATCAATGGTGGTAGTCATTGATCCTACACGGGCTATATTTTATGCCCGTGGCACTACCACCTGAGGATTGGAAGGAACAACAAACATTCTAAAAAAGCCCTTAATAACTTTCTAAATTATGTTTTCTATGGAATATTAGGAAATACCAAACCGATTTCAAAATTAATTTTGGCAAATTAATGATGACAGTCTTCTTTTCAACACAGGCATTTTTATGTTAGTGCCACTACAACCAGAGAGATAGTACACCGTTAGGCAAGAAGCTTGGAATTTGACATAGTCGTTAATTTTAAGATGTAAATGTGTACTAAGAACAGTCTCTAAAAAAATTAAACTTCAAATGAATACTGAAATGGTTAAGCATAAAAGTTTCAAAATACTTTCTAAATTATTATTTATTTAGAATTAGTTTTAGTTCTTTTTATAAATTTAAGACTGTTTTCAGCCTAATGCAATGTAATAATGAAGGTTAGTCAAACTGTGTCTTAATTAGTAATTTTTTAATTATTCCTAAAAGTATAATATCTTTTAATAAAAATTGGGTATACAAATATTACTTAGCATATTTCAACTATTACGCGAGCAAAGCCGCGGGTTTTGCTAGTAAATAAATAAGTGTTGGGGGGTTTATCCATAACTTTCGGAAAATAAAATGAAGATCTTACGAGAAAAAGTACTGAAAACACTCAATTAGTCATCAGTAAAAATATACAGTAATTTTAAATTTATAATAAAAAGAAAATCTTACAAAGTGTTTCAGGTGAATATCTATGATTTTCTTCTGTAACGTAACTCTTTTGATAAATAAAAACGGTCCCCTTAAACTATGGAAAGACAAAATTTCTTTGTATCTCGAAAACTACTTATTCAACTGACTGAGCTGTAAACTTACCCATAGATGTTTTTAACGATTGTGGCTTGTTGTAGGCAAAAATTAATGTAGGTCATAATTAACAAATTTTTAACATGAATTTATTAATAGGTTACATAATTAAAAAAAATGAGTAGAGAAAAAAATCTCTGTAATGTGTTTTGGTCTGCTGGGTGCATTTCCTTAATAAATTGATAAAAAATCAACCAGATGTCAGTTATGAAAATATAAATTAACGTTTTTCAAATGGGTTTGACATTAACATCCTCAAATTTAAATTCTTCTAATTATATCAAGATTTAAGATAATGAATATGCCTTTTTCCAAGCTGTCTCGAACCAAGAATCTTAAATAAATGTCGAAAATAGGTGTTACTGTTTGAAAATTCAAAGTTAGTACAATTTTTAATAGGTAGACGACTTCTGAAACACAATTTTTTACATAACAATAATTAGTAGACATTATTTCCGGCGATTGGCACCTACAGATAATTTTAGGATTATTTTTCGTGGAATTGGTAAGAGTAAATACTTTTATTCCACTTATCACCACTGATGGATTGAAAATCGGTAGATAAACTATAAAGGTTTTTTCGTACCAGGCGCCAAATAGAGTTGCTGCGGTGCTGCAAAGAACTTTAACCTTTTTTTAATATATTTCTTTAAATATAAATTAGTTAGAAATCATGTAAAAATTGGATAAAATAAATTTCTCTTACAATCTGACAGCAATTACTTTCTATTTACTACAGTTTTTTTTTTTTTTTTTTTTAACAAAGTAGTATTTTTAAATGTGGTATCTGCAGGGTCTTTCTCACCATATGCACACACAAAAAACTAAAATATTTTTTTGTAACTGGAACAAAAATGTACATTCCGTATGGAAATAGAAAGTTTGAAAACTAAAGCTCATGCTTCGTTCGTTCTTTTATAAATGTACCACATATTATAGGCTATTTGAATGCTGAAATGTAAGGATGTATCAACATCACATTAAAGAATTTGAAAATAACACTTATTACAAACTTGCAACATTAGATGCATGACGAGTCACATATTTTGTAGGATAAGGCATTCTGTATCCTTAAAAAGTGAATTTATGTATGTCCATAAAATGCTGAACTGATATTGCATTTTTAAAAGATTTCTACAAAAAAATGTAGGTACTTACGTATTAACGCCACTGCAGCTTATATATATATATATGTGTGTGTGTGTTTGTGTGTGTGTGTTTACATTGATAAATCCTATTACATGTAATTTAAAACACAGAAAAATAATCTAACGAACTGTAACTAAACCAATAAACAACAAAACCAAGAATAACTAAGTAAAAAAAATTTTTGAAGACAGGGGGGAAAGGCTAATGACTTGCGCTGCGGGGTTAAACATGTTTAACGTGCACAACATTCCCCCTCACCTGCCAAGACCAAACAAATGAAAAATTGGAAAAAATGAAAAGCACAATCCAACCCGAAACTATCAAATAGAATTCGTGAATATCCACACCGCTAAACTATTTCCATTAGGTGTCACATATCGATATATCACCTGCATCAAACAATTCCAATGTTTTATTTCGATAACTCTTTTTCTTGATAAAATTACGAGTCAATTCATTCAGAAAATGTATTCGGTAATTTTGTTTACTGGCGTTAATGTAAAAGTGAAAAATTTCACCAACAATTTCATCAACATTTGAACACAAATTTACAATACGATTTAAACCATTTAAATATATGTTTCTGAAAATTGAAACATGCGCGTTACTATTAAAGTTTAAAATTTTTATTGCATCAAAATCAAAATAATTTCTTATCATAATTAGAGATCAAGGGAAATATTTAAGTTCCCACAATTGCAAAAATGTCCCAGGTATTGCAATTATGAATGTGTTAGGATCATTTATCTAAAAATCTACCGTAATTTCTTAATAGTAATCAGCGCTTTATTTAACGGTAGATTTTTTTCTGTGATTAAACTAAACATTTTTTTTTTATCCAAAATACATACTAGAATTTTCTAATAGTTATTTAACCACTGAAAGTCTGTCATTAAATAGCGCGAAGATTACTAATCGAACATTATTGTGTAGATTTTGTGGACGAAAAAACGCTGGCCGCGGGATTCTATTGCTTCTAGGATTTGAATCCAGAAGGGTCACCATACCTTAAAAAAAAAAAAAAAAAAAAAAAAAAAAAAAAAGATCATGTTTTCCAATCAACAACAAAATCCCCACAAAAAGTTCATTGCCTAATGCGATGTACCTAATGTATCTTTCTTTTCTCAAGTTGTTTTCAAAAAGCACAGTTCCAAATATAGGTGCATTCAGGGCCGGCTTTAAAGGGGTAGGGGCAAGGTACTGAAAGCTAAAGGCCTGAAAATATGCAAAATATTTGGTTAAGATCTAAAGATATCATTCAAAGAAGCCATGAGAAAAGCCATCTTGACCGGGGCGCCGTGGCTACTTAAGCTTTTCCTGGGTGCATGTTTTTTCTCTCAATCGCATTTTAACATACCGGCCCTTGGACCGAGCCGAGACTGACTGCGCGAGATATTGCAGATCTTCATCAGGATTGGATCTGAAAGAGAAATTGGAGCAAGAGTAATATTCTGAAAGCATCCCATTTTTCGATAAATAAATTACCTATGAATATAAATATTTTTGATAAGTAAATTATTTATGCGATTTTTGTCACTTGACTGTGCATTTTTCACCTTACCCGCGTTTCGCATCTAAAAATTCGGTCCAAAATGTCCACTTTGACCTCATTTTTTGTAAGATCTTGCCTTTACCAAAAAACGGAAAATGCAACTCCATTACATAGCTTCTGAATAAGAACAGCTGCGAATTTCATAAATTTCCGAACAGAAATGAACCAGAAAGTAGCTCCTTTGGAACACCTTTAAAAGATGCCTTCGATATATGAGACAACACGCAAGATACATGTAATCAAATTCTGAAAAAAAAAAACTGTAGTTTTCGTAAGCATATAGTTAAAGTGACTTTACTACCCTAATTTACTGCACATACTTTATCTTTCTCTCTAAATTTCTAAAAATCATTTTTATGGACGATTGTGTTTGCATACTAAAATTTAAAAAGAAAATGCTGTATAGGTAAAATACCATTCTAACTGAATAATTTATGAACTTCTTCTAATATCTATATATTTGTTTTACACAAGGAAACCTCATGGTGAAATTTATGTTGAAAAGTTTGATAGTATTACTATATGAGTCGAAGAGTTGTACAGGTTATGGTATGCAAGCCGACCATCCGTATATGAAAGTCCAGGATATCGATTTAGTTCGATTAGATTCCCCCCCCCTCCCTTCCCTATGACAGGGGTGGCATACGGCCATGGTAAATTTCTATGCCAATTGTCAACAATATTTCTGGATAACAATCTTCGTCTTGTTTAATAACAGAATTTTTGCCATTACAAATTAATATTCGGGAAGAATGGTGTCAATCATCCATGTAGGCCCATCACCTCTGCGCAATGGCAATTTTGTTGCTTTATTTTGCTCAGATTCAAAATATATACTTCATTTTTTCTTCACGACCAAACTTCGCTCATGCTTGCCTAAGAAAATGTCAAAAATTTCTTCTCTTTTTTTGTGTTTAATAAAATCTTGCATCATTTAATTACACAGATATGGAATCGTATTGGAAGATTCTTTGATAACGTTTTAAAGTGATGTCTACGTAATCTGAGGCCTCCAGAAAAATGTGATCCAAGGCTGAAAATTTGCTGAAAAATTTCTTAATACAATACTGTATTCTGTCTAAATATAAGTAGTCTAAGTGACTTTACTATTCCACTTTATTCCGAAACTTTACCACCTACAATAAATCTTTGTCTATTTTTTTTATAAAATCCCTTTACGTACACGGTAAATAATTCACGAATCTCTCCTAACACAATTCTTTTTTAAATGAAAACTCATGATGAAATTTCTGATGAACAGTGTGACTGATAACAGTGCGAACCAAAGAGTTGTATGAGTTATTGCATGCATACAGACCATCCTTATGTAAGAGTCTCCACTCCACCCTTTCCTCTTACATATCAATTATCACCATCACTTCAGAATAGCAATCTGTAAATCCTTTCTTTCTCCTAATATATCTTATTTATTACAGAATTTCTGTCATTGTATAAGAAGGGCAAGATTACTATTTGGAAACAGTGGTTACTACCCGCCAACTGAAATGTAGGCTCCCTATTTCTACCCTAGGACACTTCTCTTGCTGCTAACTGTAAGAAACTAGATTTTTTACTCTTTAGGGTCCCACTAAGTTCAAGGTAGTTCTAGTAAATGTCAAAAATTTCTCCCAATTCTTCTTGTATTTAATAAAATCTTGCATCCTTTAATGTCACAGCCTTTAATTACTATTTCTTTATCGGAAGATTGTGTGACAATTTTCTTAAGAGCTTACACTGGTCACGCGAAGAAACGAGAATGATAATGTTAAACCTATGTATATATTACCTACCTAATCTTTTCAAATTTCTCGCTTGTATTTTATTTTATTTTTTATTTATTTATTTTTTTGCATAGGATACATGACATGAATGTTATGGGTTAGTACTTTTTGGATTTTGGTTACAGTTTTTTTATATGAAGATAGTTTCATTTTCAGAACCGGCTCCAAAAGTAAAAGTGTTCACACATTAAAAAACTGTTACCAAAATTGAAAATTCATATTTTACAGCAAGTGTATTTAAGTAAGTAGTGAAAACAAAATATTTCCATGATATAAAACATTTATTCGTGAAGACAGAACACATACTTCCCATGCATGACTTACAAATAGAGGATTTCACAGCAAAAAGAAAATAACTTGAAATTTATAACATCGAAACATATTAGCTCGAATGACAAACTTTTGAACCCATAAAGAATATTTTGAACAATAAATTTACATCTATATTGATACTGCAATTCATAACATCAAGTACTGTGCAAAACCTTAGTGCCAGTTAAAAATACATACCATATTTAATGACAAAAATTGTGACTTATACCATATAAGTATACCTGTGAGGGATCTGATAGTGTTGCATTTGGAAGGCCAGATATGGATCATACACAAAATTATACATTATTTAAACGGAGTAATTGCGAGTTCTGCACATATCAAGACATAATTTTTTGTGTCTCATTTAGTAATAGATAAGGAAAATTATCTTAAAGGGAATTTTTTTCCGTGGGAAGTATATAAAAATTTGGTTTGTGCATTTTCTCAAATAGACTCCCCTGGGGGTTTCAACTCATTTATCATATTTTGTATCTTTTTTTTTTTTTTTTTAATAAAATTTTGTAATTGGAAGTATGTGACTAGGGGCAATATTTAATGGAATAAGCTATTTTAGCTTATTTAATAAATTATTGTTTCTATAATGTAATTAGTGCATTTCTCACTTTGAATGGTAGGAAATTTCAATACCTTTTGATTTAAACATTTAAAAGCTTTTGCATATCCTGTAGCTGTTGGCATCTTAACACTAGAAAGACGGGGAATTTTACTCAAATTTTATAAAAATATTTTGATACCAGAATTTTTATTTTAAATTATTAACTTATTTATTTAACTAGTTTTTTCGCTTTTTAACTTTAAAACTAGTTTTATAAAGAAATTTCTGGTAGGAACCGAAATATATTTATTTGGTAGCGGTCAAAATGACCGCTCGCCGTCTTTCTAGTGTTAAATAACCAACAGAAGTTATATAGTACAGTCATTCAGGGTAACTTTGATTCGCATTTTCTCTATTTTTTATGCCACACTCTTATTTTAAGACTATTGTTGCAACTAGGGGCATAAAAGAGAAGAAATGATCCTAAATTATTATATGACTATCAAAAATTAAGGAATAATAATGATAAAAGCTATAAAAATGAATTTTTATACTGGTTTAAAGTTACTCAACCTTTTAAAGTAACTTTGCACCATTTGATAAATATTATCTAAAATAATTCATTATAAAAATGTATTATAGTTAGGACAACTTTGAACCACCAAAAATGTTTTCAGATATGTACAGACTCCGAATTTACATTTCCCAACATCACAACATTTGTATAATTTATGATATTACAACAAATATCAGGCATAAGAAAAGTGGAAGAAGAGAACCATGAACATTTAGAAAAAAAAAAAAACCTGTTTATTGTTCATATAAAACATAAAAATGCAGTGGAAAACAATTTTCAATGTTTTATCTCAACAATATATCCATAGTTACAGTAAAACATACTAGTACTAGTATTATTCAAACAAGAATTTAAAAGGAAGAATGTATGAAATGTCAAATCTGAGTAGCTCCGCCCCGAAAAACGCCTTTAATTGTATGTATTTTACACATATTTGTGAAAACATTTACATGTTATATCTAATGTTCATTTTCGGCATTTATATAAAATATACGTGCAAATATGAGGAATTTTTGACAGTAGCACTATAATTAGTAAATTATAAACATCAGTATAACTTTGAGCCGGCTCAAAGTCACCCTGAAATTGTGGTAAAATGTTAGTGCCTTCTTATTTTACATTTTATTAACTATTAATAAATAAATAATCACAAAATATTATCACATTTACAACATTCAGACAATAATATGTCTGATAAATAAGTATATATTGTTACTTACTATGAAAATTTAATTGGATTACAACAACTTCAAAACAGCATTCAAAATTACCTTGAAAACAGTACTTCACAAAAATAGTTAGATGATGCATTTAATTGCGTATAATGTTTCAAATTTATTTTCTAAAATAAAGAGTAGAAATCCCAGTTTAGAACTTTGCCAACAGAGCACAGTTCTGGAGCTTATTTTGTGTTTTGGAGTGAAAAATATTAAAAATTAGGAGGTGGTGCAAAGTTACAGCCCATGGTTCAAAGTTACCCTGAATGACTGTACTTGTTGTTATGCTGCTCAGGGAAAATGGTTGAAACTAATGCAACATCTTAAACTAGATGAAACAGCACCGAAAAACTGGTGACAAAACACAAGTAAATAATAAAGCTTTCTATAAATCACCATAGATAAATACAAACGTACAGGACGCATTTCAAAATGGAAATTCATGTCCTCAATTAAAATAAATGGAATAGTGATCTGAAAACTTTTTAACAGAAACTGATTTCCAGAAACTCCAAAATTGCAGCTCATTCCAAACAGAATATAGAGAATTTATACTCACCCTATAGTATGTAAAATTTTAGTTTAACTTAAATGCACATACCATAACTCATAATTCCAAACATACTTCCAGCAATTATCACTCTTTATGCGTCCAATTAAATTAATAATAAATGCTACTCATGTCTATTATACAGCCAGCATATCAAAATGAACCAACCACAGTAATGCATATCAATTTCGTTATGCTTGAAATAGTGTAACATCATGAAAATAGGCTGCAGTATTTTACCCGTAGATCATTATGTAACCAAATTGCATTGTACAACTCTATAATTCATCTGTCAACCATTTTTTCATCGCAAAACACCCTACTTATGTAATAATGTAAAAAGAGGTAATTAGAATAATAAAAAATATAACAAGTAGTATATAAGAAAGCAAAACAATAATTTTAAAAGAAATAGTACTAGCTATTTAATATGTATAAAATGTATAATCGCCAAATTTTAAAGATTAAAAAAGCAATAGTTTTTCTTTATAAAATCAGATTTTTATCTGTAAAATTTTGTTTCACTTTTTCTAAAATGTAAAAATATAGAAGACAAAGTATTTAAATAATGTTTGTTAAATAATTTTAAATGATAAATATTTTGATAAATAATTTTAAATAATGATTGATTTAAAAACACAACTGTAATGTAAACAGGATGCAGATGTGAAAAGAACTTTTGACTGAGCAAATGATAATTAGAATGTTTTAACACAATTTAAATTGATTATAAATTAGTATGCTGTGACCATCACAAAACTTAATTCTATATAAATCTTATAATCTGCAATCAAAAATAAATGACACTTTATTTGTTCTTCAGATATAGCTATCGCACAAAATGTGAAAACAGAGCATATCAGCAACAACAGTTGGTCGGTATACACCTAAATCTAATAAGAATTTATATATATCTAGGTCTAACAGAATATGATGTTTGACGAAATTCCCTGCATTAGTTCTTGAAATAGAGCTATTGCAGAAATTGTGAAAAATGTGCTTAGGAGCACCACCTGTTGGGCAATTAACACAAAACCTAATGAGTGTCTAAAGAGTGTTAGTGTTATTTTTGACAGCCAATTATCTGCACGAGGGATATAGGCCCAAGGGAGAGTGCGAGGGAGATTGGGGGTATTTTTAAGGGAACCTAACTCGTATCTACGCATAGAAATCCAAGGTTCGAAAAAAACAAAGGAAAACTCCGAACGATTAGGCCTACGGGCGCGATTGGGTTCGAACCCACACCTCCCGTCTACCAGCTTCGAGAGCAGAACCTCTCGCTCACTGGTGGGGCGAGTGTCTAAATAGAATATGAAGTTTGGTGAAATTCCATGTAGTAGCTTATAGCAATTGCAGAAATCATGAAAAATACAGAATGCTAGCACCACTTTTTGGTCGATTTAAACCAAATCTTAATCACACCCATTTATACCAAGGTAGTATAACTGAATCTGAAGTTTGGAGAAAATCCGTGGATTAGGTCTTGGGATAGAGTGCCCAAAAAATTTGTGTCATTTACTGACAGGTATTTCCTAAAAACAGTTAAATTGTGTTCAGGACTTTCTAAAACGTATAAATCCATCAAAAACCAGAAATCAAAATTTTTCATGAATCCAATACTTTCTTCTTGTTTATAGAAGAAAATAACAGGGCAATTTTTTGTCACGCCATAAGAATATATAAAACAACAACGAAGGTGTTCAACATGTTTTATGAGCATCTCAATGCCTAGTGATTATAGGTAGAAGAAAGTATCTGATTCGGTTGCCATTTACATAAATATTTGTAAAAAACAGTGAATTAACTGTAGAGTTTTAGGTTTAATTTCGACTTGTCGCTTGTTCACAGAGACACTCAAAAGAATTCTGATATATTAAGGTCTGTGAAGATTAACTGTTTGAAGTACATTTACACTACTTTTAAACATAAAGAAATTGACATCTGCTGTTGTTACATGCTCAGAATAGAAAATGGTGTCTATGCCATTTATAGTTTATGTACAGGGACACACAAAAATTCGATAATATTACTGTCTGTAGGAGTAATTATTTGAAGTAAATATTAATTATGCTGTGTTATCATCTGTAATATAATGAAATGATTATACTTTACTTGGTGAATGATAATATCTTTCTTATAGAAAATCATACATTAAACTTCTAATTTCTTTTTACAGGGTTGCACAAAATAATTCAGGTACATTGTCATCTATTATAAACAATTACAGTTAATATGTTTCTAATTATGCTATAAGTTTTCAAGATAGCAAAATTTTAGTTAAATTATGTGATGTCTAAATTATAGATTGTATACAAGGCTGCTCAAAAGAAATCGAATATATTAACATCTATAGTTAAAAATTGCTCAAAATGTGTTATAATTACTTTATATATTTTTGAACTGCAGTAAATTAGTAAACGTTCTAGTTATGGGAATTTAAAGAAAAGCATTTTCAGTTGAGTTAGAGCTTTTCAGCTGAAATAAATTTAAACATACCAAATAATAAGTATATATTATACAGGGTAGCAAAAAAAAAAATGCCTGTCTATAGCAGTGTTTCTCAACCTTTCTCATTTTCCGGCGTACTTAAAACTAGAATTGGATTTGTGCGGCATTCTAAAATTATGATGACTTAAAAAAAGGAAGGTTTGTCTATCATTACATAAGAAATAATTACATATAATTTTTAATTTCTTTACTACCGCAACCAAAATAATCCATTCGAGCCGAATAAAAGAAAAGAAAATTATTTAAAATAAAATATTTATTGCCTTTTTATATATACTTCTCTTTAATATGCATTAACATTTATAAGCAGATGAAACACCGTTTTAAGCACCAATTTTAACACTAGTTTTGGTATCATTCAGCATACAGTCACCAGTGCAAAGAATCATGGAATTTAACCATATACATGGAGGAGAAACGCAAGTTTATTGATCAATAGCAGTGCAGGAAATTACAGGCAACAGCCAATAGGAAATTGTATAGGGAAAAGAACTGGTCATGTGGAAAAGTATTTGAATTTGTTTGTAATTTGTCACATTAGCAGTTAAATAAATATCTGAGTTTGACTTTATTTTTAATTAGAAGACTTTCTGTGTCTTGTTCGGATAGGAATACTCTTAAAACATTTTTCAACGATCATTTCTACTGCATTTAAAATTGTAATATTTTTCTTTCAGGAGACATGTTTTTTTTTTTTCTGAAAAAATTCACCTTAAGAGATGTAAGACCATTTTTAGGGTTCCCTCGTATATTCTTATAATGAGTAACAGAAGAAAAATCTCTCAAATAAATCAAATTTTTGACACTAAACCTTATTTCAAAGTAAATCGTATAATAGAAAATGTCGGAAATTACAGATTCGAATTTTTTTAACTTGGCTTAGAAGTTTCGTGGCACACAGTTTGAGAACCACTGGTCTATAGATAAGAATTGCTGAAATGTGTTTTCAATCGCGTGTATGTTCTCTTGAACTAAAGTATTCTATATTAAGTTCTCTATGTAATAATATAAATGAATTTACATAGAGAGTGACACAAATGGATATATTAAATTTTATGGAGAGTTTTCAATTTTAATTAATTTTAAATAAACAATTTCATGTGTATGAAAAATAATAGATCAAATACAGGGCTACATTAAAGTATTTGAATACAGTATTTTCAACTGTCATATTTATTACGCAAGACTACGTCCAACTTCTGAAATGGGTGCAGATGTTTTGTGGCTTGTAAGTGAATGTTGTTATTAGGATAGGGTAAAGCCTTGTACAAAGTGATGTTTATTTAATAAAACCACAGAGGTATATCAGAACCCAGACGAGAAATAACAAAAAACATAACAATAATAATTAAAATATTCAAATTGAAAGTGAAAACGTAATGAGACAACAAGGGAATTGGGAGGTGCAGGAGCACCCCTTAAAGAAGAATACTTTCATCTTAAAAGTTTATAACAAAGTTAATTTTACAGTCAAAGAACTTAATTGTGTAAAATATTGTTTAACATTTTCAATTTAAATATCCTCAATTATTAAAATATTTTACAGGTTTATAAATTTATACAAAGTTAAAAGATAAAACAAACTGAAGAACATAACTTTTTTGATATAATATAAAATGAGATAAAAATAAAAATCTCTTCGGCACAGCAGAAATTGAGACACTTGATTTCCGATTTACTAGTTTAAATTAGAAATATTTTCATTGGTCACTGTTTCATTTAAGTGGCCTTAATAGTTGCCAAGAAATCCCATTTACTTAATATTAGAATATGTCAAGACTCGTATAAAAAAGAAGTAACAATATTAGTTAAAAACAAAAATAACAAATTTGGGAACGAAAGTGATTAATTATATTATTCCTTCACAAAAAAATTTCTTGCATAGCTCACACAAAAGGTTTCACCTCAGTATGAAGTAACATGTGCCTATTTAAATTAATCTTAAGAGTAATTATTTTATTGCATTCTTCACAAACACATTATTTCTTATGCTTATGAATTATAAGATGCTTTCTGTGATTACCCTTCTCAGAAAATTTCTTGTTGCATATTTCACATACAAAAGGCTTCTCACCAGTATGAATTAATAGATGCCTGCTTAAAGCATCCTTTCGACAGAATTTCTTGTTACATATTTCACATATAAAAGGTTTCTCACCAGTATGAGTTAATAGATGGCTGCTTAAATGAACCTTTCGAGAGAATTTTATGTTGCATATTTCACACACAAAAGGTTTCTCACCAGTGTGAATTAACAAATGCTTGCTTCAATCACTCTTTCGAGAGAATTTCTTATTGCATATTTTACATTCAAAAGGTTTATCACCAGTATGAATTAATAGATGGCTGCTTAAATCACCCTTTTGTGAGAAATTTTTATGGCATATCTCACATGCAAAAGTTTTCTCGCCAGTATGAATTAACAGATGCCTAATTAAATTACCTTTTCGAGAGAATTTCATGTTGCATACATCACACACAAAACTTTTCTCACCAGTATGAACAAGAAGATGGACGTCTAACTGAAATTTTTTAGGAAATCTTTTGTTACATATCTCACAAACAAATGATTTTACTTGCTTTGAGTCAGAAGCTGCTTTTCGAAAAAGCTCTTGTAAAGAAATATTTTGCTGCATATTTGACACTTTAAAGATGTTTTTGAGTGATGGGATTTATATCTCCGTTTATTGCTTTATTCATCTGGAATAAACATAATTCAGTTAATCTATCACTTTTTATTGTTAGTTAAAAAGCAATTTAAAAGAAAGTAAATTTGTGAAAAATTATAATCAATGCAGGAAACTGAATTCAACTAAAATTTATCGTCTACAGTAAACTTTTAATCGGTGCAGAATTAAAACATGTGACAGAAGCATTTCCGAATAATAGAAAGATTAATCATTAAACAAAATAAATTTGCTACAGCTTTAAAATAAATAATTTATCACAAAGAAAATATTATAAATAAAAATAAAGCAAATTTAAGGAGAAAATATTTTTTTATTTGTGGCAAGGAGAATTCTTTGTTTTCAGTCTGAATTCCTTCACATTTCTAAAACTTTTTGGGATCTAACATACATGATTGTTAGGACGAAATTCAGCATTATTTAATATAATTTGCATTGTATTGGAATAATATAATAGCATTTGAATCATGGATTAGCATTTTTATACGTGTTTAAAGCTTGTATAATTGTTTATAGGTAAAAAAAAAGGCATTTTCTTCTGCAATTTTTGTCTACAACGTACAATTTTGGAAAACAGCTTTGAAATAATTTTTAGATCCATCTATGCAAATTGGATGATGAAATGTGTGAAGTGTGTCATTAAATCAAGTTATAATTGAACATCTTATAATAATCTGTAGAGAGTACAATAGAAAACGGATGTGAGGGGAAACAAAAAGCAGATTTTATCCAAAACAAATCAAACAATAAAACTTTCGGTATCTTAAAAAATATATCAAAGCAGCGAAATTTAGAATAATGGTTTTGCTGTCATAATGTGTCATCCACAAGAAGCATAAAAATGCCTGTTTAAAAGCAAGATTGTAAAATTGAAATTGAAATTTGAGAAGCCAATTTGAAATAACAAATTTATTATAGTGATTTTAAAGCATTACACGAGACAGTCTGGTCTTTTAAATATCTTATTTACAACCACTTCATATTTCTAGGTCAACTTTAAAATAATTAAATTTTCATAGAGAATTCCTTTCACAACACTACTCTGATTGACATACAGTCCTTTTTTAATTAAAGGTTGTATGAGAAAAAAATCGCACTAAAAGATATTTTATTAGGAATCCTGTAAACATCATTAATAAGTTTATTTTAGAAATAATACTTTAAAAATCAATTTACACAATTGAATGAATTATGTTGAAATTTCAAAATTATTTACACAATTGAACGAATTATGTTGAAATTTCAAAATTATTTACACACATAACTTGATTTTATCACAGACAAGCCTTTGATGCCTTTAGGGTCTTTCTCTTTCAGATAGAAAAGTGTTTTTCTGTAATTGTTTTCATGACTTTTTTCAAAACAGTATTTTTAGACTCACTGTTAGCAAATTTAGTAAATACATCAAAAAGGGTCAAAGATAATTTACATCAAAATTTCTTGATATTTCCCTGTTAGTTGCAACAATTTTTTTTAAGATGAGTATTTTGTTAGCAATAGCACCACTCCCAGCCTCTATAATAACAAGAGGTTTTGCTCTGTCTGTTGATCCGTGTGTCTGTCGACGATGGCCAGCGAAATCTACCGCAGGAACAAAGTGAAAATTTTTGTGAGGGCGGCTCTAAGGCGGTAAAGGGGGGGGGGGGGTATTGAAAAATACATATTTTCTCTTTTTTATGGTCCGAAAGGAAATGCAACATTTATTTATTTAATTCGTCTACTAATAAAAGTATATGGTACTTTTCATAAAAAACACTTTGCTGGACCCCATTCAGTAAGCACAGCGAAACAGTCAAAGCTCAATATTTCTTAATGTGGTTATTTTCTGTACCATGTACATGGATCCTTTCTCCTATTAAAATATGTTTTACGAAAAATCTGCAACTACAAAACACTTCTCAGTTACAGATAGGATGATATTTGATTACATTGTTCTTGTAAGAATTTTGAGGCTTCCATAACAGTATTTTTTGTTAATTAATCTAATTATTATTGCAAATATTTTACAAAAAAAAAAAAACTATTGATTTATTAAATCAGTTTCGCTTAAAAATCTACCTGAAAATCAAATTTTAATTATACAAATGGTTTTGGATATCTTCAGACATTAACGAAGATAATTATTGAAGAGGTGCAAATTTCTCATCTATAATTCAGGACATGAAAGGTTAAATTAGGATATTTAGCTAATTCTTTTTTAGAGAAATATATTGAGATTATGGCAAATATTTTTATTCTAATAAAAGAGCTGGATCATCATGAAAAGTTCAATATTAACATGAAAATAAAAATCACAGATTTAATGAATGGTGTATATACAATGTTGTAAAGTCAAAACTATACAAACATTAAAATAAAATTTAAATAATCAACATTTCATTCATCATCTACGACCATCGTCACAAACTATTATATTGCTTTTAAAGAACAAAGTCAAACTATCGTGAATGTTAAAAGTTCACTACGGTTTGACTTCCTTTTTTAAAACCAATGTAAAAAAAAAAAAAAAAAAAAAAAAAAAAAAAAACTCTTTCCTGACAAAGGTCATAGATGATGACTGAAACGTTGATTATTTTAATTTAATTTTAATGTTTGTATAGTTTTTGACTTCACAACATTTTGTATGCACCATTCAGTAAATTTGTGATTTTTATTTTAGTTTTAGAAACTCGCAATAAGTTTAATGTTTACTGTTAATTTAAGTTGCTGATTAACTTGTTTCTAAAATTATTAACTGGCAAAAACAATTTACTTATTCCAGATTTGTAGAGGAACATCTAAAGAACAGATCTACAAAGAAAGGAAAGAATAAATTTTATAAATCTATTTATTACGAGTTGCTTTCTGAGGTGCGGAAATTTGGGGTTATGGTTAGTGTGTAGTGTTGTATGATAGGGATATTTTTTTTTAAATCTCTGTTTAAACTTTAGTAAATGTCTGATGCTCTATATTATTTAATAAAATAACTAAAAAAAATAATTTACTTATTTATTTATAACCCTATGTAGTAATTTTAACACTGAAAAATAATTTCTTTTTAAATTTTATTTTCTAAATGTAGTTTATAACAGGGGCGCCATTTGAGGGGGGGCTGGGGGGGGCAATAGCCCCCCTCCCAAGGAATATATTTTTCAGAAAATTTACCAACCATCAATTGTCAGATTCAAACAAAAATAAAAAAATTGCTCACACACTAAAATAATTTATAAGATTTGATTGCGACAAAAACATATTCATTAAATAAATGCTTTATACATAGAAATTAATAATTATCAAAAAAATTTCCTATTCGAACTTTCTTAAGGTGAGACATACCTAATTTTCAACTAATTCGACTAATTTTAAAAATACATGAGAGACATTTTCTTTTATCAATTGCTTCTCAGCTGTGTACAACTTGATCATAGGAAAACTACTCCCCTCATAGCTAGAAATTCAAGAGTAGAGTTTTTTCAGAGTTTTTTTTTTTTTTTTTTTTTTGTGTGTGTGTGGGAGGGGGGGGGGGGGATTTAAAGAGGCGAGTATAATTCAAGTTCTTAATTATTAGAGTTTTTTACTTTTTTGGATTATTAGTGTCACATTATATTTACTGCAATGTTATCAAATTATTTGTGTATTTGCTTTATTAAATCATATTATATATGGTACACTCTCAAAATTCTTCAACGCCTAGGAATGGAGTCTGCGCGCACCCGACAAAATAATTTCTTCAACCCAAAAACCAACATACTTCTACCAAATCCGAAAGTAAAATAAAATTACTCCATATTTTAATACGTTTATAATAAGGTAGTGTATAATTTTATCCCTTACATACAAAAATGAACACATGGGTTATTACTACAGGCCACCATTAATAGTCAAATCTATAGTTTTCCATTTGAAAAATATTCAGGACTTCCTTGTTAAAAACCAGGTCATCCCGACTCCGACCGAAAGAGATAAAGTACAATGCAAAAAACTTAAAAGTGTACCTCACTCGCAACGAACAAAATACGTCAACCTATCCTGACGCAGGACTGTAATTTCATGTAAACACGAAAATCGCTAAAAAGATTTCTACTGAAAGGCGACCCGAAATGAAAGAAAATTAATCCATATTTTAATACAACTATTGTAAAAAAACTCTATATTTGTATCGTTTAAAAAAACTTTACTTTTTATGTAGAAAAGTGAAGATATATACATATTAGAGATGAGACAGGCTCAGCCTGAGCCCTATTTTTATTTTATTCTTGGGGCTCGGGCTCATTTTTTCTGAAACCGGAAAATTTTATTTATTCATGTGTAGAAAAGATTGAAAGAACTTTTTTCCACTTAAAGTTATTTATTCCTTTTCAAAATGATGGGGGAACTGAGACCGTGTTTTGTTATTTTAGTATTTCATTGCTGTTTCAAATGTAAATTTGTGATATTTACAGATTTATGTCTACGGCATATCCGGCGACGATCTATTGATATGGCGCCAATCAAAACAAACACAACAACGAATTTACTTTTAGTTGGCTGTACGTTTGTGACAGGAGATACTTTTTAATCGGACCCTTTATTTTTTTATTTATTTAGTTATCTAACGCGAAGAGAATATTTTCATTCAAAGTTTTCAAAGTTATTTCTAAGTTTTTACTGTTTTTTTAATCATGATTCAGTTTACGTTTCTGGTTCGGAGGGGGGGGGGGGGATACTACTCTTAGCTATATAACTTCCCTCAAAAAAATCTTTACCCCCTCCCCCTCCCCCCAAGAAAGTTCTGAAATTGCGCCCCTGGTTTAAAAAGGGAAGAATGATAGAAAAAAAACGCAATGTTATAAATAGTAATAACAAACCTAAAAACGCACAGGAAACTGACCATAACAAAAAAATCTATCAAGAAAAGGAAAGGTAGAACATCCAAAAAGCAAAGTAATTATGAAAAGTAAAAGAACTGAAACAGGTAATATAAAAGCAGACTTTAAAGAAATAAAGCAAGGTTCACAGGCAGAAGTTGAGTACTGGTCAAAAGGTAGAAATAAATTAGTTTTATCTTACAAAGTATTTCCCAAAGTCATCATTGGGGACTATTATACTTTTTCTGCTATTCATGAGGGAGATTGTGTAGAGTTTCAGCAATATATGTCGCATACTAAGTTAACCTAATTTTGATAGATGTGGACATTTCTTTAATTTAATAATATGAAAAAAAAATATTTTTTGTGTGTGCACTAGAACTTTAAATATAATTAAGATACATTTTTTTAATGTACTCTTATTTCAAAATCATTTATATATTTTTATATATTCATTTATATATTAAAATCATTTATATATTTGTATTCAAATATACACTAATTTTAGAACTACCACCACCATTGTGTAAAGTTGGAGTATCAAAACACGCTCTTTTAAATGCATCATTGTAAGAAAACAATCTAACAAAATGGAATGGATTTGCTTCATGTTTAATCTATATGAATCCAATGCGTATAAAACACATCAAAAGTTTCATTAAAATAAATGTAATAGTTTGGTTTTAGGGCCTTCTCTAAAAAAAAACCTTGATTTTTGATTTTACACCCACTTTCCCCCACCATACCCTATTGACAATGTTTCACTCTATAAGCTACATTTCATTAATATTCTTATATGCAGAATTCACATTTAACTTTTACACACAAATGTGGAGCTATGAAACCAGAAAAAAAAAATAGTCTTTTAGTTTTGCTAGGTTACTTCCGAACAAAAAGTCTCAAATGTGAAGCCTCACTGGAAAAAAACTTAAATAACTTTGACAAAGTTTTAAAAATAATATTACATTCTCTTTGAAATTTTTCTTTACTTTGCAAAAAATAAAGCAATTCAATAAAAAAAGTATACAACAGTTTTAAATTAAATTGAATTTTAAAAAACTTTACACAAATCTCAGAATAAAATGACACGTACAAGCTAAATAACACAATATAGACTGTGCGCGAATACTCTCACAGAATTTTTTGGAAAACTAATAAAAATAATTCTTTTGTTTCTTTTCATTTACTGGTAAGGGGATAAAAAAGTCACACATAAATAAGAACCATTTCATCTAATGAATAACAAATAAAAATCTTTTAAAAACTGTCAACGATTGAAGAATTAACATAAGCTATTGATTTTACATTTTTTGAAACATTTTTATCCAATGCTAATTAGATGAAACAGATGTTGTTCACACTGTCCAATTTTCCCAGTTAAACATAGAAAGTAAAATAGGTAACCATAAAATTAATAGTTTTGTGAGTTAAATGAAGGACATTTTGATTTCAGAGTTGCATTAATGGTTTTGCTAATTCTAATTGTCAATAAGTCGACAAGCTGACAGATAAAAATTAATGTATTCTATTAGTAGATTTATTGGACCTTTTCCTAACAAAGACTTTTTCAAAGCATGTTATATGTTTATGCATTACATTAATGTTTCGTGAAAAAATTATACAATGAACATATTCATGTTTAGAAAATCAACTTTTGCTGTGTAATTTTTGCATGTGTACTGTGTCAACTTATGCATGTGATAGTCTATGTGCTTAGATATAACTCAGCAAAATTTATGAGGAAATCGTTACATTCACAGGCATTTTTAAAAATTTATACTAGTATGGCTCATTTATTCAATAAACAAATAATAATAGATCTCATAAAACTAAATACTGGCATATCCCCCAACTTTGCAAGAAAAAAAAATAAGGGATATGTTTCTAGTGATATATCCTTCACATTCTAAATGTAGATAAACAGAAAAGTTACGAAGACAAAGAAAAGTATAAATGGATATTTAATAACTTTTTAAATGGAAAAAAAATATATTTTAAAGAGATATTTGAGAATAAAAAAATACACTATAACATCTTCAATGTGGAAACTTCTGTAATCTGGACATTTATTTGTTTTTATTTTCAATTAAAGATCACAGATGACCGCACCACACATATATGAATGAATTTATAAAATGATTAAGAAAAATGAGAAAACTAATTACTTAATTTACTACATTTTATTCCATTTAAACATTGTAGGAGGACTTTCTGAGTTACATAAATAATTAATATTAATATTAATATATATATATATATTAATATTAAGTTGTGTAAATTGGAATTCATAGTAAATTTTTAACATTATCTTCACTGTTAACATAAGTCACAACAGATGCCACCAAAAAGTTTTTAATTTATGCCAAAATTGGTTATTTTCAAAGTAGTATTATTTATTTGATTTTTCAAATAGTCTTGTTAAAATACTGTATTGTTGAATAATAAAAATTTAATCATTCTTGACTGAATAACAATATTTAATTTGGTACTTTTCGGTTAGCCAGGCGCCAGTGTTAAATATATATATATATATATATATATATATATACATATGTATATATGCCTATATATTTATGTATACAATGAACTCTGTCTAAGGTGGAGTCGATCGGAACCGAGAAAATTTTCCATCGTAGACAATATTCTGCCTTAGAAAAATTTTACTCTATGTCTAGGGATTTGCAGGGGCTCGAAAATCTTTTCGAGTTAGACAGATTTCCGGCTTACACAGAGTCCACCTTACAGAGAGTTTACTGTACATATATTGTTAATATACACACATATATATATGTATATATACATAGATATGTATCTATAACACTGGCGCCCGGCTAACCGAAAAGTACTTTTAATTTTTCCAATTTTAAAAATTTCTGTAATGATTTTCTGTTTTACATATATTTATATTTTTTCTTAATACTATTAGCCTTGAATAAAATGATACCCTTGTTAAAAGTATTAAATAAATAAATATTTAACCTTTTTTAATATAATCTTAAAATTAATATGAATTTCGCTATTTTACTTTCTCTAATGTTTAAGAAAATGATGCTAAAACATCAGAAAATCAGATTTTATTGTTATTATTTCTTTTAATTATTTAATTTATGACTTACTTCAATATTTAAGGTATTATGTATTTTATTTTTTATAACATTAGCCTAATGTAGCACTATTATGTTAATGTAATAATAAAATTACTTTTAAAATTAATTGTAAATATTATTTAAATTTCTCACTATAACATTTTTCTGCTTTAGAAAAATTAATTTCATTTGCAATATTTTTCATAAAATATCTGTTATTCTTGTGATTTGTATTATTTATTCAGCATTATAAATCAGAAATCCTAACTTAAAAAAAAAAATCACATAATTATTGTTTTTCATAACTTACGACAGATGGCGACACTGCATACTATACAGAATTATTTAAAAATATACATTTTAGGGCATTTGAAATTCCTCAGAGTTCAATTATTTTAAGTTATTAAATTCCTTGGATTTTTGTATTGCCATGTCAGGGCCAGATATTAGTACACTAGACTCCCTCAAATCTGCACTGCTTGGGACCAGAGGTTGTGCGGATTTTAGAATTTTGTGGATTTCTGGTCATTGATTTGTTTACTTTTTTAAACATAATTTAAATGTAATAATGCAATTGAAATTAAAAGGAATGCTTACAATATAGTAGAATGTCAAAATAATAAACTAAAATAATAAAGATTTAAATGATTTTAAAAATGATAAAGTTATTATAAGTAAATATCAAGTAAATAATTAAGCTGAATTTTTAAATGCAGAATGTAGAACCAATAATTATGTGGGACAATATTTACTTAAAACAACTATCGAAAGATAAACTGTCTAAATTCAAGAAGTTATTTGCTGCTTCATTAGAATCTTTTCTGGTTTTGGTTTCCTTTAGTTTAAATTACACGACAAGTTAGAGAATGAAAAAGCACACAAGCTTACATTTATGTTCACATTTTTCAATAAAAATTAAGTATTTTGTATATAGTTTTGTTGTGTAAAACACAAAATTTTCTGGAAACTTGATAATTAATTCCATAGTTTGTTTTTTGGGAGTGTAAAGAGTCTGTCTGTTTTCGGTTAGTTGATCTTCAATTTTGTTACAAAAGTGAAAAAAAAATTACATTTAAAATATTGTTTTATTAAGTTTTCATGCTAAATACAATGTTTTAGTTTCCAATTTATATTAGGTCTGAAAATATTTACAATTATCAATAAGTTGACTATTTTGAAAACATCGGATATATATCGAAAGTATCGGATATATATCAAAATATTTCTGATATTTTGGAAAAATCATATTTACAAACCCTGGGAATACAATAAGCTATTTGGGAAACTCCATAAGAAGTGAAAATACCTTTGACAATACGAGGAACTTTGGATATCTTCCTACATTTAATTTAAGCAACTTGAATGACTTTTTCTTCATAAATCAAATGAAAGTCTGTTGAAAAATACACATTTCCACAAACATATGCTAAATTCTGAAAAAAAAAAAAGAATGTTAAAAAGTAAAAATTTTTGGTACTACTTGATTATCTCGTCAACCAATTCAGCCAGGTTATAGAAATGGAAGAAAATTGGCATTTTAAAATTTTAAGTTAGGAAAATTAATGCATTTAAATTTAAAACAAAATCACAAAGAATAGGTTACTTTAATCAGGGTAATTCATAATAATTACTCTCTTTCCATTATAAAATTCAAGCACCTTGCCAGAAATTTGTGGAATGAAAATTTTACCGTTACAAAATACTATATTGCTTGTTTGCATAATGCAAAAGTATCAAGACAAAAAAAAAATATTTTTATTTTCACATGTTTTCAGGCGGATGCCATACGTATGATTGTTGGGATTGGGAATCTTTTTTTTTTTCAACACAAGAAATAAATGACTTTAAATCTTTCAAGATTTCAGAAGGCTTTTTTATAGCTGGTAGGCTGTCAAGCCATCTATGCCTGCAAAACTTCAAGGCAGTCTTGCCAGTTGACGATATCTCATTGAAGCCTCGTTGGACAGTCCTTGAACAGCCTATGCAAATCAATCAAAAATGCATCAACTTGCCAATTTGAAGAAGGTAAAGGGGTTTTATGATATATCTTACTTACGAAATAAATAAATAAAAAACGTGCCTTACTTTATAAATACTGTTCTTTTATGAGAAGTGAAAAAAAAAAAATTAAGTCAATGTGTGAATTAAAACCACACGTTTTAATAGAGCTTTTAAAACTTTTAAGGATTATAAACAGTGCTATGGAAATTACATAAAAGGATACAACTTTATATTATAAATGACTGCTTGGTGATTAATACCTATTTTTCATCTTTTAATGGTGTAAAAATTGTTTCAATACTTTAGTACTGGCAGTAATACACACACACAATAATTCGGTAAACTCTGTCTAAGGCGGAATCGATCGAGACCGAGAAAATTTTCCGCAGTAGGCAATATTCCGCCTTAGACAAATTTTACTCTATGTTTATTGATTCGCAGGGACTTGAAAATCTTTCCGAGTTAGACAGATTTCCGTCTGACACCGTTGAGTTCCGTTGAGTCCGCCATGCAGGGAGTTTAATACATTCTCTTTACAGATAAATTGAGTATACATTCTCTTTACAGATAAATGGAGTAACACTTATTATTATTATTACTTTATCTGTAACTTTTACATGCAGATGGTTGGAAATTATTTTATGATTTTGAAATAAATGTTTAAACTTTTCTTACGAAAAAACAGACTATACGTAACTTCCAAAAATAACCAACATTTATACACAAGATTACCACAGCGATTTTCTATCCATTCATAAATTCATTTTACCCAAAATTTTTTAAACAAATACAACTAATTTAATTAGAGAATAAAAGGGTTACAGAAACCTACTTCTTGGGTGATAATTAATTATTATAATTATTTAAAAGAGTAATAATGGTATGGAAATTTAAGAAATATATTAATTTTTCGCTTGTTTATAGATATGATGATGGCCCCAGCGAGCGTAGGTGTAGGAGATGCTTTGCGATTTGCGAATTCTCGTTATTGAAATAAAGAAGAATGCCCAAATAAATACATTTTAATAAATTTAGAATTATAATTCAAAGATATTTTAGCTCTGAAATTTTTAGTAATTTTAGGTGAAAGGATTAATTTTCACTCAGTCATCGTCCTCTATATTTCTGCAAATCCATAGAGCAAATATTTGTTGCAAAACTAAACCAACTAAATTTAAACGCGTATTGACTCAAAAAATGTTCTTTCACTAATGTGTAATTGCAATCCGCGTTTTTTACTATTTTAACATTGATAGCAGGGATGTAGGGAAGAGACTCAAGGGTGAAAGGTTCCATTCTCCCATTGGTTGAGAAGAAACAAGAATCCCGCGATTAATTCTCAAGGTTACAAGTCCTGATAATTGAGCAGTGGTAGACAATTCTAACTAACAAATCAGAAGGCACATAGCATTTGACCACCAAAACAAATTGCCAAGTGTCACTTGAGATTATTTCAAGTATTAAGTTGCAATCATATTAAATTTTCTTTACGACATGCAAGGAATTTTAATTTATTTCTCATATAAAGTGATTCACAGATAACACTGATATGGAATTTTTTTAAATATCCTTTTTTCCCTGCAAAAAATTGATAAAACTGACTTTCTTTTAAAAAAGTAACCAATTTAAATATTTTAGACTTATTATTTTGTAACTTACTTTTAAATTACTCATTACATATATTCCTTTTGTATATACAGATGTATGTAAATTTAAACTATAAAAAAAAAAAAAAAAAAAAAAACATATCTTATATTTTAAAAGTATAAAATTGATATTTATACGAAAAGTAAAATTTAATATTTTTTTATTTATAGCTTTGCATCAGGAGTACAGAAGCTTAGGGGATTGCCCCCCCCCCCCCCCGAAATAATATCCTGGCTATGCAACTGCATTTAATTACCTATGTGTTTTGACTGTAGTTATGTGTGCAAAGCAACAGTAAACTCAAGCACCCCCCTCCCCTTCCTTGATAGCTGATGTGTTTTTTAAAAACAAAAAACTATATAAAACAATTAATAAAAATACTGAGTCAAATTTTATACATTTTTTTTTTCATGGCACTTTGTGTGCGTAAATATAAATAATTAAATGGCCAAACTAGTACTCAAATAATCAAAATTGTCAGAAAGGAATTTAGATCATCTAAATTCTACCTTGCCCGTATAGTAATTTGCAATATTAATATCTATTTATTATTACTGCAAAATAACAAACAGGGCAAAAAATCAAAAAATAAAGTATTTCTTAGATAGATAGTGAATGAAAAAGGTCAAGCTAAAATAAATTATAGTTCACACTTGTAGTGAAATATAATGAAAAAATAAATTAAATAATAATGACTTTTTTTTTTTTTTTTTTTACTCACTCAAAAGAAAAAAAAAAGTTGGAACCAAAAACAATAATATCTGAGCAATAACTACCAAAAACTATAAGAAGTTTTTATAATGTGTTTTGTTGCATTAAATATTTCTAGTTAATGATTACTTGGACTAATGCCTTTAACTTAGTTTTCAAATATTTAGGGTGGTAATAGTGAAGGAATAATTTGTGATAATTTTTTTAATAAAAATAATTTGTTTTTGACTGAGTTTTCAAATAATATATATATATATAATATATATATTGTTTTAAAAAGTAGTTTATTAGAATTTTTTAATAAAAACAATTAAAAATTTTTTAGCAAATTTTAATAAAAAGTACTTAACAATTAACTATTACAAATTGATTTAAATAATTAATTACTTATTAAGTTAATAATATTATTAATATAAATTCATAAATTAATAAAATTTTACTTTCAATTAAAATAATCTGAATATAGTTATGTATTCAGATATATTGTTAAATAATATAACATAAAAATAAAGATATTTTATATAAGTGTAAGAAATAACATTATATTTTCAAAAATATTCATTTTAAGGAATTGAAATAAATAGCTTTTAAGTGATATGAGTTTTAAAAATTAATTTCATTAACAGTATTTTATACATAATAAAAAATTACAAAGCATTTGATAATAAAGTAATAAAGTTTTTCTGTATGAAAAATACTAATTAATTTAAAAGAAAACTTTGATAAATTAATTTTGCTAATTTAACATTTATCTGATACTAAAGTTATAAGGGAAAAAAATAATGTAAGTTTAGGAGATATTATTATTGAATTACAATAAATGCTCACTTTAATTCATAAAAAAATAGTTTATATGAATTTCGAAATTTATTTAAAACTAAATTTTATTTTATTTTATTAAAATTAAATTTCAATTTTATTTAATTTAATAACAATTAAAACTTAATTTAATCAAAATTTTATTTAATTATCTAATTGACAATTAAAAAAATTGGAAATGAACTGTTAATAGAAGTCTACAACTCTTTATTAACTATCTTAATAAAAATCGAAACAAAACACAAATAAAAAATACAAAAGCAACAGAGAGGATGGAACTCGCCTACTTAAGTTTGCTAGACAAGCGCGTTAACCACTGGACAACATCGTCCACACAAAACTCTCACCAAAATAGCATGAATTAACTAGGTACGATATTTCTCAAAGTGCTTGCATTTCATCGCCAAATCATCCCTGCGAAGCAAGCCAAGACCGGTTTCTGATCAACCAATGAGAGAATGGAACCTTTCACTCTTGAGTCGCTTCCGGGATGTAGTGGAGGGTATACGGGGGTATAGTACGCCGTATACCCTCTGGATTTTTTTAAGGAACACCGTATACCCTCTGTTTCTCAAGAAAGCTATAGCATATATACACTAGAGTATACCCTCTGCTTAGAACGTACACCCTCAGTTATTTTTACGACTACACCACTGATTGATAGGCGCTCAATCTTCTTTAGATATCCTAATGTTTTACTAATGGCTGTATTAATCTAAAAAAGAAAAAAAAAATGTTTATCGAGAGATTATGACCTTTAAGCTTTCTGCTGTGACTAATATTTCACATTCAATGTATTGAATAACTTCCAAGGTTGCCCTCAATTTTTTCAAACTGAGAAATTCACATTAAAGAGGCATTTACACATTATAAATATTTAAAAATAAAAGCGCTTATGTTTGATAGTTATGTTCGTAAATTATGAACTTTAAATAAAAACTGCTATTGGGGAGATTTATGCCTGACTAACATAAAAGTACCCAGTTTTCCTGTAAAGGGATTGAATTTAGTTTTCTGAAAAGTTAATTTATTTTTGTCAGTTAACAGAATTTCAACCAGACAGTTTCTGGGTGGTGCTGCATCCTTGTGCCCTTTAGTTAAAATAAATAGCACCTTTCTTGCAGCCCTGTCCCCATAATCCAAAAATAGCATCCTTCCTGACCGTTGGTAAATAAATGGGGACGGAAAATTTTAATTAAAAAACTTCTTTGTATAATAATAATAATAAAAATTACTGTTGTTTTGTTATTATTGTTGTCTTCTCAAAAAGGTCTTGAAAAAATTCCCTGACTTTAAAATATTAACAGTGCCTAAAAAATGCTCGTAAGAATATAAAGTGGGTTTTTCTGTACAAATTGTATTCTGGTATTTTTTTAAACAGGGGACTGTGTTAAAAGTAAAAGTGTTCTTCTGTATAGAAAAATGGAGGCATTTGTTCAAATGTAGTATGGGTTCCCCCCCGCCCTCCCCCTAAAAAATCCCCATTTGACATTTTCTTGTGAATTGTTATTATCTGGACCTAACCTGTACATAACAGTATACAGGGATTGATAAAAATTTCTTTGCTTGGGGAAAAAATGTCTTTTATTTTTTTCTGAAAAGTAAAATTTAGTAAATAAAATCATGCCCAGTTTTATTTTATATTAATTTCAATTAGATTTTTCTTTATGAAACTTTTACAATGCTTCATGAAATTAAATCAGTCCTGATAAATCTCAAAGTAAGCAGATGTTCTTGAAGCAGTGTCTATCCATTCCTTTTAATACTGAAGAGTCGTAATTTGTTATAATGCTGAAAAATAACAATTGCTATCCTTTTTTGGGTATCTGAAAAGTAAATTTTCAGCATAAAACTTTATAATTTTTTATATATATATATTATGAAATAATCTTTTCCTTTATTTCGGTAATCATTCTAAAAAAAAGCATGTAGATTTATTATTTGTTTATATTTCTTAATTTGTTTGCAGTTTTACAAAAGATCCTGTACCAAGACACGTGTGGATATTAACAGTTTGTCATAACCACTGGAACCCTGTCACCACATCACTCTGTTCTGTTCTTTTCACGGAGGATAGCATTGATTGACCGTCTGTGTCATGATGAGAGGTAATGTCCACCCTCCTTGTATATTCCAGTGCATCTTTCAAAGGTGAGATAATGCAAGGGTTAGTATAGAGTTTTAAGAAAGGGTCCTTCCTGTTTTTGTGATAATTGTGAGCAGCATTATATATTTGTGAAAAATTGAATCATAATTTTGTGAATCTGAAATTAGCTTTCTATTTAGATCATTGTTTAGACAATTGCATTAAAATTAGGAACTGTATTAATGAACTCATATTTTTATAATGCATTGAATTTATAGTATAGTTATATGGAAACATGATTACATTATAAGTATAATTAGATAATAGGTTTATTGCTGACTACAGATTTTTTGGGATAAATCTATTTTGATATGAATAACCTTAGTGATGAGTCCTTTTAATGGACCAAAAATAGTTGTGAAGGCTCCTTTGAAAACTGAATTCATGAAGGTGCCCATCTCTATTTTCTTGACCCTGGGCCCTTAGGTATTATACAGCATACGTCCTGGCCAGGTAGTCAGCCTAATGTGAAACCCTCAGTGCTTAATTCCCAAGTAAACTTAGTGCTCATTTTACTGACCCTGAAGGGATGAAAGGATGAGTGAACCTTGCCTACCCAAGAGTCGAAATCTCGACCTTTAGCATGGCAGTCCGATGCTCTTACCACTGTGCCACTTAGCTTAAAGGTTTCTATTAAAGAACGCAATTTTTCTTAAACAAATCTCTTTAACAAGTTATTTTTCATCATTTAAAGAATTTCCCTTCCCCTTAAACAAAATTCCAGCTGACACCACTGACATTCAAGCAGGTTTTGCATTTCGCTTAAAAGTTTACGAGCCAGACTGTTTCTCTAATCATAAAACTTTTAAGTCCATCAACAATAAAATGAGACTCAATAAAGAGAAATATTAGTGATGTTTAACTTGCTGACCTTAAATGAGCCTCAAATTAGTATGAGTTTCTAGCTTTAACTCCATTTTGTCTGAATTTATATTTTTAATGTAAAAAATTTATTTTTAGTGGTAAAAGGGCTTGTAAGAAGACATTTCTGTGTTTTTTCATGTTTAGTCATTTCATGATGAAAGAAAATATATATTTCTTGTTGTCCGAACTCTTTGAAATTTTTATCAGTTGTAACTATAACGTTTTTGAAGCTCATTAAAAATTTCATGAGAAAAGATTGAAAATTTTACCAAAAGCGTTTAAAGAAGTTATTCTTAATAAATGTTTAGTTCGAATTAGAGCTTCATAATTTCACCTTACATTACATTTAAAAAAAAAATTAAAACATAAAAATTTTCACAACCTGTAATTGTCCAAATGCTTAAAGATTTAGATTATTATATAAAATTCATCTCCGTTGACTGTGTAAAAAATCAGTTAAAAAAATAGAATAGTACAGCTTCTGTTTAAGTGTAAAAGAGATAAAATGTAACAGGAAAGTTGTAAAAAAAAAATACATTTCTTGTTGTCCAAAGTCTGTGTATAATTTTCCTTCAAAGATATAGATAATGAGTTGTAAAAAGCAGTTTTTTTTTCTCTTATTTTTATTCTTTTTATCTTTTGATTGATGGAATACGGTAGACTCCCTCAAATCTGCACAACTTGAAACTAGAGATTGTGCAGATTTTAGAATTTTGTGGATTTCTGGCCATTGTTTTGTATAGATTTTTTAAAGAAAAATTTGAATGATATTAAGCATTAGAAATTGTAATGAATGCTTACAATAAAGTAAAATATTAAAATAATTAAAGTAATAAACTAAAATGATAAAAAGTAAGACAATTTAAAAAATGCTTAAATTATTAATAGTAAACCTAAAGTAAATAATTAATAATGTATAATTAAATATGCATAATAAAGGTGAGATACATTGTCCTTGAATTATTTCATGAAACTTTCCACATAAAAGTACCCTATTAATTAACATCAAAATCATAAAGTAAGGAAGTTTTGTTTCAGGTTTAGCCAGGCTTCCAAAAAAAGCTTGATTAATATGCTAGCAGACCCGCCCGGCGTTTGTAAATAATAACCTTAAACAAAACTTAAGTTTGTATGATTTTATGTCTTTGGAAATTCTTTTAAATGAACTTAATTTCTGAGGCCGCATTGTCTTCCGCAGCGTCTAGTGTCAAACTTCTTTCCAAACGAACCTGTAATCTAGATCCCCACTACATATGGCAGCATTTACTGGAAGTGCCCGCATGTGCCGGAGAGAATCGAAAACCAAGTTGAGTGAGCCAAACCTCATAGGAATCAAGCCCATAGAATTAAAAAAAAAAGAATGCACCACTAACGTTAGAAAATGTTGGAAACAAAATCTAAGATAAAATTTTATAATACAGAAAGTAGCTGAATTGTAATCAAGTTGAAGGAAACAAATCCCATTGAAATTGGGCCCTTAAACCCGAGGAAATAGCGTGCAACCATGAGGTGAAAGATGCCCCCTCACCTTGTAAATTTCACGAATTACTGTTAGCATTAACACGATATTTAATAAACGGATGAAATCCCTTATCTAAAGTTTCCTTTAAAGTAACGCAATTTTTAATTTACGGCTGTAGTGAGTAGACGTAAGTTGATGCTGAAAAAGTAGATTAATGTTCGAAAAAGCTGGTAGCTGAGGTATAAAGAAAGACCGGGCTCAGGTTGCCAGGGTCTTAACTGGAATGTAATTGGGTATAATACATAAATATATTTGATAAAAGGATTGTGATTACCAGTGATATCAGCATATCTTGATTTTTTTTCAGAAATAAATTTATACTTCTTACATGAAAAACTATGAGTTCAGTCATGTTATCGAGAATTACATATTAAAATAACTACGAAATGATATAAAACTAAAAAAAATTCTGTAATTTTGCCCCTACATCTGAACTGAGCGTTTCATTCTTTACATCTATGATGATGTGCAGATTTTAGGCATTGGTGGACTTTAGGGTTGTGGATTTTGGGGAGTTGACTGTAATTGAATAATATGAAAATTAATAAAAGGCACAATTTCTTAAATGATAAAGATTGCAGTTATTTATTTATTTTGATATGCTTACTTAGTAAATTAATCTACTGGTACTCCTTATTTTGACAAAATGAACACTCCACCTGGCTTAATATCTAGAAAATGGAATGGAGCAACCTGCAAAGGGTTGCACTATGTTAAAGGTACTTTGAATATTGACTGTAAATAAATAACAGGTTGACGATTTTTTTGTCAAAGGTAGATTTAATTTAATTTTAATACCTGAAAAATGACGAGAATTTTTTTAAACAAAGCTGAAATTTTTTTTAATTCCTCAGTAATATGCAAATTTTGGCGCATAATTTTGAATTAACTGCTATCACTGCTTGTTCGCTGCTCCTCCATAGTCTAATTTGGGGGAAAATGCTAGCTTTCTCCAAAATTCGAACTATTATTGACCACAGAATATTTTTTTCTTGGAAATGGTTAGCACAAGTTGATCCTTTCTCATATTTTGACACATACAGAGAGAAAAAAAGAATTAAACAGGTAACCATCTTTGGCTTGCTATTGCTTTATAAAATATAAAATTTTAACTATAAAGCTTTTTTAAAAAATGAAATGATTTGTTCATTACTCAATAGAATTCTGTTTATTTTACATTACATTAATTATTATGTCCTTTTCCCTTAATTATGACTGTATCCTGGGAGTGATGTTATTTCTAACAAAATACTTACTATCAAATTTTTATCACTAAGACTCTTCTATCTGGAAAAGGATGACTCGAATGGGACAAAATTAAGGCAACTGTGGCAGATGTGTGAACAGTTTTGGAATTTCTAGGAAACTCATTCCTAGTTTTAAAATAAAAAATTAACACTGAACGATGCTAGAAAAATGAACAGAAAAAGTTTATTGGAAAAACTAAAAAGAAGATTCTAATTACGGAAAACTTTTATTGACATTGCTAACAAGGTGTAACAGTCAAAGGAAAAGACCCGTTCGCTAATGCTAATCCTATCGGAGAAATTTATAAAGATATCTCGGTCGCATTTCAATATTTTTGAATGATTTCTTTTGCATTGAATAGTTGAGACTGATCTGTACAAAGGCCGTTGTTTACTTTTTCGATTTTGTTTACAGGTATTTCTTATGAGGACACTTTCATTTTCGGAACCGGTTTCGAAATTTTCCCATCCTCATAAAAAATATCTGCAATCAAAATTGAAAAAGTAAAAAAGGCCTGCATACAGATCGATCTCAACTACTCAATGCAAAATAAATCATTTAAAAATATTGAAATGCGACCGAGATATCTTTATAAATTTCTCCCATAGGATTAGCATTGGCGAACGGGTCTTTTCATTTGACTGAAATAGCCTCTTAACTCTCTTGGTTGCTGTTTCACTCTGTTGGTTTTACGCCTTTTTGGCAATGTGAATAAAAATTCATGTAATTAAATTCAAGTTTACTATTTCCCGGGTTTATTTCATCGTTTCAATTATCATATGAAAAATATACAGTTAGCAACGAAAGAAATTAACAATAAAAGTGAAAATATGCAGTATGCTAATTAGTATTAATAGAAGACACGAATGTATTGAGAAAATAAATAGATATATTTTTTTAACTAAAAACAAACTTTCTGTTTTGATATTTTTTATCAATTTCCTTTTCGATTTTAGTGAAATTTAATTAGAATAATTGAATTTATTAAACCTTCTGCAATGAGGAATCATCCTTCAGTTCCATTAAATGTCTATTCTTTAAGTGTAATATTATAGCACACTTGTCTTTTATAAATATAATGTAAATAATACCTGTGCAATATGCTCTTTTGTAATCACTGGTTACACTAAATTGAGGCAATTGATTTTTAAAGTATCGTTTCATAGTAAAATGAACTTATTTTTGATGTTTATATGATTCCTATTTAAATGCTTTTACTACGATTTTCCTTTTCATTTCCACTTTAATTAAATAACGAATATTAGAGTAATGTTCTGAAAGGAATTATATGTGCACATGTCATTATTTTAATCCTGACTTTGAAATATGAAGGAATTTTAACAGAAGATATTTCAGACCAAACTGTCTCTGGTAGTGCTTAAAAGTCACTATATGAAATTAATTATTCCGAATCTACTTCTGCCCTTTCATAATGAATTCTACAATCTTGCTCTTAAACAGGCATTAATATACTGATTCTAGTTAATAATAAATGGCTTATTTCTTATTATCTAGAATCGGTATAACACCATTATTTGAAATATTGCTGTTTTCATGAATTTTATTTAACATACAGAAGGGTTTATTGGTTGATTTGTTTTGAATATTTGTTGTATTTTTCCCTCCCAACGGAATATTGAATATTTGTTGTATTTTTCCCTCCCCTGTTCTATCCTAACTGTTATATTCGCTACAGACTTTATTATAAAATGTTCTACTGTAACTCTGTTCAATGGTACTGTTCAAACATTTCATTGTCCAATTTGCATGGACCGATCTCAGAATGTATTCCTTCGTAAGCTGTATATCGAAATTGCAGAAGAAAATGTATTTTGTTTTACCTGTTATCAATGATATAGGTCTTTAAACAAGGTAAAAATGCTAATAAATGATAAAATTACTACCACGCAATATAATTATAATTAATAATGTAAAATCTTGTCCTAATAATACTTTGTTAGATTGAAAAAATTAATAATTTTGGAAGAATTTGGACTAAACACATTTGTAGATTGCCATTCCCCTTGCCACAAAAATAATTTATTTTTGCCTCATTGCTTATAAAATGTATCATTGTTTTCGATGACGATATGAAATTATTGAATTTTATCCCTAAATTTCCTTTATTTTTTTATTTATAAATGGCATTAAAAATGCTTTATTTAGAAATATTTGCTTTATTTTTTTATTTAAAATATGTATTTATAAATTTTAATTTTGTTTAATATTTTCTTTATGATAAATTATTTGTTTTATGATAGCAGCTTTTCGTTTTATTTGCTGTAATTTTATTTATAGTTTAATCATTATACAATTATGAAATGCATCTGATGCACCTTTAGTCCTTCAAGCACCAGATAAATAGGTTTCTGTTGTAGTTTTCAATACTATGGTTGAAAAGTTGTTTCAATTCATTTTTCTGCATTAATTTTAATTTTTCGTGATAAATTTATTTTTTCTTATATTGTTTTTAAATAAATCATAAAAAGTGATTGATTTATTTCTATTTATTGCAGATACATAAAGCTATAAAGTTAGACATATCAAATCAATCAAAACTATCTTTAAAGTCTGAAATATGCAGCAAAATACTTCTTTACAAGACTTTTTTGGAAAAACAACTTCTAGCTCACACCAAGGAAAATCTTTTTTTTGTGATATATGCAACAAGAAATTCTTGAAACGGACTAATTTAAACAAGCATCTGTTAATTCATACTGGTGAGAAACATTTTGTGTGTGAAATATGCAACAAGAAATTCTTTGACATGAGTCATTTAAACATACACCTGTTAATTCATACTGGTGAGAAACTTTTTGTGTGTGAGATATGCAACAAAAGTTTCTCTCAGCAGGGTAATTTAAGCAGTGATCTCGTAATTCATACTGGTGAGAAACCTTTTGTGTGTGAGATATGCAACAAAAAATTTTCTCAAAAGAGTACTTTGAGCACACATCTGTTAAGTCATACTGATGAGAAACCTTTCCTGTGTGAGATATGCAACAAAAAATTCTCTCAAAAGAGTGCTTTGAACACACATCTGTTAAGTCATACTGATGAGAAACCTTTCGTGTGTGAGATATGCAACAAAAAATTCTCTCGAAAGAGTATTTTAAGCAGACATCTGCTAATTCATACTGGTGAGAAACCTTTCGTTTGTGAGGTATGAAAGAAGAATTTTTCCCATAAGAGTAATTTAAGCAAGCATCTGTTAATTCATACTGGTGAGAAACCTTTTGTGTGTGAGATATGCCACAAGAAATTCTCTCAAAAGGGTCATTTAAGCAAACATCTGTTAAAAAGCAGAAAAACCAACGTTTAAAATGCACAAATAATATATGACAAGCAGCAAACAGCTGTTTCGAATCTACTAGCGAGATTCTTCTTCAGTGCAAAAGAAACAGCATGCAAGAAAAAGCAAGGCTGAGCAAAATCATAGACAGAGACGCGCTGGCTTTTATACCCTATGTGGGTGGCGAAGGCGCCGAAATAACCAATGAGAGAGAAGCAGTGGAAACGACTGGGTGGACAAGTAGCGACATCTACCGGAGAAGTAGAGAAAAGAAACCAAAAAAGGGGAATTAAATTAACGCTTTCCAAATACTTGGAAAATCTGGAGTACTAGATAAGTCATTGACTAAAGAGTGAGAATTTTTAATGATATGGTAAGCTTCCCAAAAATCAAGATCAAGGTTAGAAGAACATTTTTGGATAATGATGGCTGAGGAAAAATCGAACCTATGTTGAGAAGACCAAGAATGTTGAGCAATAGAAGAACGTTTGAGCTCCTGATTTTTAACATAACCTTCATGCTCTTTTAAACGAAATCTAAGAGCACGTTTAGTCTGACCAATATAAGAAAGACCACACTGACAAGAGATCTGGTAAATGCCCCAATTATCTAGGCGATCAACGGGGTGTTTGAGATTTGAAAAAGGGATTTTATTAACAGGAGAAAAAATAACTTTAAAATCAAACCTTCTTAGGATTTTAGCAACTTGCTGACTGATTTTAGGAAAAAATGGTAATACAACTGAAGTATTAGAGTTGGAATTAGAATGCTTTTCAGAATGGTCGGATTTCGTCAATTTCTTATAAATAGAATCGATAATATTAGAGGAATAACCACGATCGACAGCAATAGTTTTGAGGTAATTAAGTTCAGCACTAAGTAACTGAGGAGTGGAACAAATATTAGTAGCCCGAAAAACAAAAGTATTGAAAGCAGCGAATTTCTGGTTAGGGGGATGAGAAGAATACCTGTGAGGTGGGAGACTGACAGCAAAAGGTTTACGAAAGACGGTAGTCTGAAAGCCATTTTCACAACGAATAACAAGGACATCCAGGAAAGAAAGACAGTTATTGGTCTCAATTTCAGAGGTAAATTGAATGCAGGGATCAATGGAATTCATAATAGAGAGAATATGATTAATATCCGAATTCATTTCAATCAGGACATAAACATCATCAACATAACGAACATAGAACGGAAATTTTAAGATTTCAAAAAGCTTGACCTCAAAATAGTGCATATAAATATCGCATAAAATTGGACTAAGAGGATTACCCATAGCCAAACCGTCAATCATACGGAAGAAATTGCCATTGAAAACAAAAGTATTTTGCGACAAGCAAGCGCGAGTGAGAAGTATAAGTTCCTCGATTTCAAAATAAGAGAAATGGAATTCACAAAGCCTTTTCTTGAGGCAATCTAAAGCCCCCTCAACCGGAACGTTTGTAAATAATGATTTAACATCAAAAGAAACCATCATGTGACCCTGCGACTTAAAATTATGAAGTTTTTTAACAAAATCAAAAGAATTCTTAACAGTGAAACAGTTACTGCTCAAAAGTGGGGAAAAAACAGAAACTAAATATTTGGCAAGCTTATAAGAAGCTGTACCGATACTAGAGACAATAGGTCTAAAAGGAATGTCAGGTTTATGGACCTTAGGTAAAGCATAAAACCTGGCACAATGCGCAATAGACGGAATAAGGGACTTCTTAAAGTTAGCAGGAATAATGGAAGAAGACTTAATGGCAGACTTAATAGAGTTAATTTCACTAGTGGAAGGGTCTTTGCGGATATCCACATACGGACCATCATTAATTGATTTATGGGTTTTTTCCAAATACGTAGATTTGTCGAGAAGAACAATCTGACCACCTTTGTCAGCCTTAGTAATAATTAAGTTTGGATCAGAACGCAAATTTTTCAGACATTGTTTAACAGGATGTTTAAGATTGGGTTTATAAACATTAGAATTGAAATCAACAGTATTGGCAATGAGATGCCTAATAGACTCTTTTTGAGAAGAAGATAGAGCGCTATGCTTAAAGGCTCTTTCAATAGGAGCAATAAGATTAGGTAAAGAAGGAACAGCAGAGACAGAAAAATTGTTATTCAATTTGAGAGCATCGAGCTGATTGTTACTTAATGGAACACTAGAAAGATTGACAACAGCATTTTGGTTAACAAGAGGCAAATTACTACAGTTATTAGCGACAGAACTTCCACAAAGCGCATTAAATTTCTTCTTTAAAACCGAACAATGAACAGAAGAAGCTGTGAGAACTCTGCTCCATGACCTTCTGTCAATGGACTGAAAATCAGGAGTAGAATTAGCGAGGCTGATATGTAAAAAATATAACTCGCGCTCTATATGAGCAATTTTGTGGCGAGTCTCTTGAATCAAAGCTCTTAAAAGAGCTAATTTAGAACGAAATAAGACCTTCTCAATCCTATTTGAAGAAAATAAATTACAACGAATGGAAATGAATTTAGGAATAACCTTCTTACGCCTACAATCAAGTAGGAAAGGTAGTGAAAGAGCCTTTAAGCATAGCGCTCTATCTTCTTCTCAAAAAGAGTCTATTAGGCATCTCATTGCCAATACTGTTGATTTCAATTCTAATGTTTATAAACCCAATCTTAAACATCCTGTTAAACAATGTCTGAAAAATTTGCGTTCTGATCCAAACTTAATTATTACTAAGGCTGACAAAGGTGGTCAGATTGTTCTTCTCGACAAATCTACGTATTTGGAAAAAACCCATAAATCAATTAATGATGGTCCGTATGTGGATATCCGCAAAGACCCTTCCACTAGTGAAATTAACTCTATTAAGTCTGCCATTAAGTCTTCTTCCATTATTCCTGCTAACTTTAAGAAGTCCCTTATTCCGTCTATTGCGCATTGTGCCAGGTTTTATGCTTTACCTAAGGTCCATAAACCTGACATTCCTTTTAGACCTATTGTCTCTAGTATCGGTACAGCTTCTTATAAGCTTGCCAAATATTTAGTTTCTGTTTTTTCCCCACTTTTGAGCAGTAACTGTTTCACTGTTAAGAATTCTTTTGATTTTGTTAAAAAACTTCATAATTTTAAGTCGCAGGGTCACATGATGGTTTCTTTTGATGTTAAATCATTATTTACAAACGTTCCGGTTGAGGGGGCTTTAGATTGCCTCAAGAAAAGGCTTTGTGAATTCCATTTCTCTTATTTTGAAATCGAGGAACTTATACTTCTCACTCGCGCTTGCTTGTCGCAAAATACTTTTGTTTTCAATGGCAATTTCTTCCGTATGATTGACGGTTTGGCTATGGGTAATCCTCTTAGTCCAATTTTATGCGATATTTATATGCACTATTTTGAGGTCAAGCTTTTTGAAATCTTAAAATTTCCGTTCTATGTTCGTTATGTTGATGATGTTTATGTCCTGATTGAAATGAATTCGGATATTAATCATATTCTCTCTATTATGAATTCCATTGATCCCTGCATTCAATTTACCTCTGAAATTGAGACCAATAACTGTCTTTCTTTCCTGGATGTCCTTGTTATTCGTTGTGAAAATGGCTTTCAGACTACCGTCTTTCGTAAACCTTTTGCTGTCAGTCTCCCACCTCACAGGTATTCTTCTCATCCCCCTAACCAGAAATTCGCTGCTTTCAATACTTTTGTTTTTCGGGCTACTAATATTTGTTCCACTCCTCAGTTACTTAGTGCTGAACTTAATTACCTCAAAGCTATTGCTGTCGATCGTGGTTATTCCTCTAATATTATCGATTCTATTTATAAGAAATTGACGAAATCCGACCATTCTGAAAAGCATTCTAATTCCAACTCTAATACTTCAGTTGTATTACCATTTTTTCCTAAAATCAGTCAGCAAGTTGCTAAAATCCTAAGAAGGTTTGATTTTAAAGTTATTTTTTCTCCTGTTAATAAAATCCCTTTTTCAAATCTCAAACACCCCGTTGATCGCCTAGATAATTGGGGCATTTACCAGATCTCTTGTCAGTGTGGTCTTTCTTATATTGGTCAGACTAAACGTGCTCTTAGATTTCGTTTAAAAGAGCATGAAGGTTTTGTTAAAAATCAGGAGCTCAAACGTTCTTCTATTGCTCAACATTCTTGGTCTTCTCAACATAGGTTCGATTTTTCTTCAGCCATCATTATCCAAAAATGTTCTTCTAACCTTGATCTTGATTTTTGGGAAGCTTACCATATCATTAAAAATTCTCACTCTTTAGTCAATGACTTATCTAGTACTCCAGATTTTCCAAGTATTTGGAAAGCGTTAATTTAATTCCCCTTTTTTGGTTTCTTTTCTCTACTTCTCCGGTAGATGTCGCTACTTGTCCACCCAGTCGTTTCCACTGCTTCTCTCTCATTGGTTATTTCGGCGCCTTCGCCACCCACATAGGGTATAAAAGCCAGCGCGTCTCTGTCTATGATTTTGCTCAGCCTTGCTTTTTCTAGCACGCTGTTCCTTTTGCACTGAAGAAGAATCTCGCTAGTAGATTCGAAACAGCTGTTTGCTGCTTGTCATATATTATTTGTGCATTTTAAACGTTGGTTTTTCTGCTTTTTAATATTTTTGCACAAAGGCTTTATTTGCTATTTTTAAACATCTGTTAATTCATAGTGGTGAGAAGCCTTTTGTTTTTTATATAAAACAAGAAATATAATCAAAAGGGCGATAAAGCTGTTAATTCATACTGGTGATAAAGTGTGTGGGATATAAAGCAAACACACCTTATGATAAGTGACTTCGCCAGTCAAAGCTTTAAGGAGCCGTTATATGCAATGTGTCAGGGGCACTGCCATCGGCCAACTTAGTACTGTCATGGCATGTGGCAATAGGGAAAGAGCATACACTTCCTGCACTCCAAACATAAAACCAGACAATATGATCACTACGACAGAAAAACTCAATTATGCTACAGGACCCAGGGATCATATCTCCAAGCACTCCTGGAGCATCAAGTGTACCAGAGACTTATAGGCATGTTGCACCTAGAACAAAATCCTGATGTTCCCAGATGTGTTATTGTTTAACCAATGCTTCTGGATGGGAAAATTATTAATCACATGCCCTTCCTTCTGCTGTGGATCGAGCTTAAAGGTACCACACGGGAGGTTGCAGAAATTGGTGTGTGAGATATGGGGTTGTACACATATAACGTTATCAACTTTTCGGTAATTTTGGACATCCTCCCCCTTTACGGTATCATACGTTATCGTTTCTCGAATCGCCCCTTCCCCCTAATGATATTGTTATCAGTGTCTGAAATTTCTTTTAATTTTTACAATGTTTTTCTTTTTATACATTTTTCATGATATACAGATAGGATTATACATTTAGTATTTGCATACTTTAGTGATTTAAATGAACAGAAGAATTAAATTAAATATCACTTTAAAAATTAAATAACTTTATATCAAATAAAACTTTAAAGAAATACTTACTAGTTAAAAGTATTTAATAATCGCTTTTTGTTACATAATGCATTCAACATGATATAAGTACACTGTAAAAAAAGCACTGTAAATTTGCCAGCACAAACTCGATCACAGTTGAATGTACTGTATCTTCTTTGGTTTCCTGACTATTTCAACATGAAAAATACAGTAGTTGCGTAAAATTAACAGTACAATGTACTGGCAATTTGGACGACAGTACAAAATACTGGCGTCCAAATTGCCAGTACATTGTGCTGTTAATTTTACGCAACTACTGTATTTTCCATGTTTAAATAGTCAAGAAACCAAAGAAAGATACGGTATATTCAACTGTGATCGAGTTTGTGCGCGAGATGAACAGTACTTTGTACTGTAAAAATGTCGTTTTTTTACAGTGTAGTCTTCTTGCACGAGGGTAAGGAGAGATTCTTATAAACAAACGAAAGTGGGAAATGTTTTTTTCATTTTTTCTAGTAAACATAAGTATCATTTTGAACCTGGTTTCTCTAACAAAGAATTATATGTATGGCAGCAGATTAAGACTGCCGAGCATTAGGATGGTTTATATTTTAGAATGAAATGATTTCATAATCATAAATTATTTAATATTAACTTTGTATTTTTATAAAGATAGATGCATAAAAAAGTAGAAAATAACAATTTTGATGTAAAGAAAAAATTACCAAAAAAAGAAAATTTTGGTTGGATCAAAAAAAGATAATGATATCAAAACACAAATCTGGTGGCACGGCAGTGCCCCTGCCAAGTCGAGAAAGCACAGCCGTAAGCATCCTTTTCTGGAAGCAACTCGGGGTTCTTTTGAGAGCCCTATATCCCTTCGCTGGAATTTCCCAGGAACTTGAAACTTTGTTATTCAAAAAGTACTCTTCAAACGGAAGCAAATGGTAAAATTTCCGCGTTTACATCTTTTCTAGTTCAGAAAATATATGAACTCAAAGTTTCGCTTTTTCGACACTGACTGACTCACCGATCATCAAAAATCTGAGGTACATCCTGTAGCCCTAGAAACTTGAAATTTGGTAAGAAGGTAGTATTTGGGATACAAAGAAAGAAAAAAGTAAAAAATATGAAAAATTCGAAAAAAAATCGAAAATCTTTTATTTTCCGTATTCGGAACTGTTGCCAATACTGTTGCTCACTGATTATCAACATGATAAAACGCAGTTTGTCAACTAAACCATCGGTTTTTCAACTATACTAAATCGAGCACGAAATAGCTGGATCCTGAATACAGTAAAATTCGTTTTAATTGACTAGAACAAATAAAGGTACTACTTGATTATCCCGTCGACCGAAAAACTATCGCCAAACTATAAGATTAAACGCTAATAATGGATGATCGTAAATGTCGCATTCACTTGACATTAAACACCATACAAGTGTTTGTTACGTCATCAAATGATTTTTAATTCGACTTTTTACTTGTAGTTTCATTAAGGTTTTATTAATTTATTTGTTTTTTCGTTATTTAAAATAAAAATACGGCAATTTGTATAATTTGGCGAATTGTTTGGCGAAATTGATCGACGGGATAATCAAATAGGGCACAGATGTCATATTCGCCCCATATTGGCGCGATTTTTTTCTGAAACCAATGTCAAATACACAATGTATACTTAATCGGCGTCAAAGTGTCGTTATTTTGCTTGATATGGTAACCCGGATGTTGTTGTTTATGCTGTTGATGTTTTCGCCAAATCAGCGTCGGAAAAATAACGCGCCAATATGGGGCGAATATGACATCTGTGCCTCAAATAGTACCCAAATAAAATTAATTCATTTTACCAAATGTTAATTTAGTGAATTTAAATATTTTATAAACATTCTGCAAATATGCTAACAATTCTTGATAGATAGCAGCTCTTATACTTTTGCTATATTTAGCATCACTACCATATTATTTTAAACATCGCTATAGTTTGATGCAATATCAATAGACCATGGCGCAAAATTAGCAGCAGTTTTAAAAGCAAGAGAATTTTGCTGTCAAACTTACCTCATATTTACAAAATAGCTCACATTTGTTGCCAAACTATTGACGTAGACGTAGACAACAATTGTTGAAGAATAATAAATTCAATGTTTATAAAACATGGAGAGTGGCACTCAGGATATGACTAACATAATCGCATACGTAAAAAAAAGTTTATTTTTTTTAATGGCAATACAAACTCCCCTGTGATGTATAATTTTTTTAAATATGTTTTTTAGGTACTCAAATTATCGATTTGGAATCCAAAATCAAAATTCTACATTCCCCTCGCTCCAGAAAAAATGACATATTGAAAAGAAGTCAATTATTTTTATATTTAAAACTTAAACATTATCACTTTTGCACCACTATGACGTCATTTTCTCTGACTTTTCACTTTCAACCGTGCTAAGACTACGAGTGGTAGATATGAATATTCAGTTAACAACCGTTAGTGGACTTCCAAGGGAGGCCATTTTTCATCTGTAACCGAAATCCGCAATAAACGATGCCTTTAACATTAATTAAATATGATGGGGAAATGAAACTGTCCGCATTAACCGGAGATACGTCTTAAGAGGAGACGCATTAACAAAAATTCCGCTATATTCTCCGCAACTTATTGATGTTTTGCGGATAGTATCTATCACATTTCTACATTTACTAAAACAAAATAAATATTTAAAAAAAAACTACCGAGCTATGCTCGGTCTACTGTGTACTAAAATCATTTAAATAATAAAATTATTACGATTTACTTTAAATTCGAAAGTATGAAGGATTGAAACTTTTGTGTAAAATTCTTTCACCTACTTGTTTCTAAAAATAACTTGATTGTAAGTGTTACATATCGAAAAGAGGAATAACTGAATTTCAAATTTTGGCGACACAGTTTTTTATTGTGTAAAATTTGAATTCTAGATGTCAGTGTCCATCTGCAAAATTGCTGAAAAGATGCGGTAACGAAGGGGAACGCGAAATTGTATGATATTCCAAGGAAAGACATTGTTGATCGAAGAAAGTTTGAAAGGAAAAAACTGAAATGTTATATTTTGATCACAGCGAAGAAAGTCCTCATCGAGTAGTTCATCTGGAGATCGTTCGTATCTGTTTCATCTATATTTTCTTTTCTGTGCTAGGTAACTAGCCTAGTCGTATGATATCAGATGTGCTATAGTTGAGTATGTGGTTGCGCACTGGGATTAGCTGGGATTAGTTTCTTAGGAGGTCACTTTGACGTTCTACTTCCTCTTCTTAACAGCTAGCAATAATCTATTATTTTTCCAAATGAATGCCTATCACAGAGAGAACTCAACTAGAGAAAAAAATTAGAAGACCTACTGAGGTCAAAAGGGGAAGGGCTAATCGTTCCGAGAAATCGCGTTCTCAACAGCTCCAAGAAGCTAGAGCTCTCTATCGTCAAAACCATTTTCGAAAACAAAAACACACATTAAAACGTTACAACGATTCACACTCTGAAATGGGAAGACGTAGCTCCCTAAGAAGTCGCGCGCTGTTCTGTTGCCCACCCTGGTATGAATATTGGAGCTTACTGACGAAAAAGGTCTAGAGGTAAGCTGCAGTTTAAAATAAACACTTTAGAAAACATTACGAGAGCTATAACTAAAAGAATGGGAAATAGCTTGGAAGCAGACAAAGTTATAAAATGGTCTCTGCAGTAGAATTAACTTTGGAGGACTTTGATTGAACAGCTGATAAATTGAAACAAAAACTAATATAGTTACTAGAAAATTTGAATGAATGGATTTCAAACAGTAGCACACATGCCAATTCACTTTTCTGGGAAAAGCGGAACATCGAAGCAATCAGGAGCCATAAAGTCTATGAAGTTAAAGATAGTGTAATTGAAATCGACGCTACTGGAAAAGCTTTCTCTGGCTTTCTCCTTACAAAAAGAAGTGGAATCCCATCAAAAACATCTCATGTAAAAAAAAGTCAAGTCTCCAGACTCTTTGACCGTAAAAAGTTCTGAGATCATGTGTAGAGCCAAGCTTAGCTCTCTTATTAACTCTGATATTTTAATTCACAAATTACTTCTAGTCTCTACACCTTTAGTAAATGATTATTTTGTGACTTGGCAATGACGCAGCACGAAAATGTAAAGGCTGTTGTTTACATTTTAATATTAACGTTTATTTATAAAGTTTTGCATAAAATAGTTTCTATAAGAGCACTGAACATATATGTATTTGTAGCATGGAAATAATTTTACATTACATTGTAAGCCCGGATGCGAAAACTCTCTACTGGTCAAACTTGATGTCCGGAGTTTTGGGTGATTTTCTTCCTATGTAACGTGAATACGAGCCAGACCCCTCTTTTACAAAGACCCCAATCGGTGCATCCCTCCTTCAGGCTTCTTCTATCCCTCGTGTTCATATTCAGCCTTAATCAAATAATCTAATCCCAATTCAAAACATAAGTAAAGTGTTTACGTAATAACTTTCCTGTGCTGCGTAATTGCCAAGTCACAAAATAATCATTTACTAAAGGTGTAGAGACTAGAAGTAATTTGTGAATTAAAATATCAGAGTTAATAAGAGAGCTAAGCTTGGCTCTACACATGATCTCAGAACTTTTTACGGTCAAAGAGTCAGGAGACTTGGCCTTTTTTTTACATGAGATGTTTTTGATGGGATCCGCTTTTCCCCTAAGGAAATCTTACAATATCAAGTTCCGGACCCCCTTCCTCGCTAAAGAGATAATCATAGCAAACGCGGTAGCGTTAAGCTATAATATGATTAAGAAATAGAAAATGCAAACGACTTTCTTAAATTTCTGGCGAACCAGTTGACATACGACATTGCTTTTTCTTTTGAAAGATAGAACTCGACGAGACGAATAAACTGATAGCATTAAAAAAATTACTGTAGCTTTCAGTAGTTTTTTATTTAACCTTAAACGAAAAAATGAAGACACAAAATTCAACAAAGTGTAGCTAACGTTCCAGTGGGTGGATTAACTTCGTTTTTGTTTTATTTTGATCCGCTTGTTCAAACTTAGAATAGATTTTTTTTTCATATTTGTATGTTTGACGGTCGCTGAGAAAATCGAATTTGTCTTTTATAATGTCTCTATAAAATTATAGCAATCTCTCCTTTTCATATTTTAATTTTCTAATTCAATAATTTCTTTCGTGTTGCCACTCCCTAAAAAATAGTACAATAATTTAAAAAAAAATAACACGTGTATTTTTGTTTTCATAAGTCAATAAAAATTGAAATTCAACTGATAGATTTTTGTATTTTTGAAACCGACCTCAATCTAAGCAGATAATGCATAATTTTCATAAATATATAGATAAACTTTCTTGATTAATATTTTGAACTGGAGTAATAGACACAATGGAGCACAAACGAGTTGACAGAAAAAAAAACAGGGTAAATCCCAAGCTTCTGTTCAGGAGCTAAATGTAAGTTTTGTTTTAATTATCATCATAACATCCTGACTTACACAAGCGATATGTATGCAGTAATATAAATACTTCACATACTAAGCATGCCTTAAAAAATAGCATTCCATCTATTTTAAATAAGGAAGAGATGTCATATACGCACCAGAGTACATAACTGGCGCGATAATGCCTTATACGGTAACTGAGCTATTGTTGTTTAGTTATTATTTTTAGGTAGATTTTGTAAGAAATACTACCTATTGCAGTCGTTACCGTGGTGCGACTTTTGAAAAATTCCTTCATAACTTTTCATTACATGACCTCAGGAACCCAAAACCACCCCCAACTAAAAAGTTTATATATATATATATATATAAAATTTTTATATATATATATATATATATATATATATATATATATATATATGTATGTATGTACTAAATTTTGCCCGCACGATAAAAGTCGCAATTATGCACGGAAATTCTTCAAACTCGCCAACAACTTTAAGATGGCTAATTTCTCGGCGGGGATTGAAAATGAGCAAAATCGGTCCAAGGGAATGGGAATGGGGAAGGTTAAAAATTTTGAATACCGTCTTAACATGATTCTGATAAAACCAGCTTTTACACAACAATGGCAGGAAAAAATAAATATTTTTCTTTATAGCTGTTGCCAACAATTAAAAAAAAGCAATAAAAATTGTCACCACAACAATTGCTTTTGTAATGCAATGTTTTCACGTGAAAAATTAAATTAGATAAACAATTTGACGAATTGAAAACAAATTGAATATTACGTCATAAGTTTTCTAGAGCAAGATTTCTGCATGAAAATTCAAAATGAAATAAATAGTTTGACGAATGGAAAACAAATTGAATATTACGTCATAAGTTTTCTAGAGCAAGATTTCTGCATGAAAATTCAAAATGAAATAAATAGTTTGACGAATTAAAAAAAACAACAAAATATTGCGTCATATAGAAAATATAATGGACCACAGCAGGTGAACATGTAACGTGATGTGAGTTTGAAGAAACGTATTAAAACATGATAAAAACCAGAGTATGGAAATATTAACATGTTTTAACACTTTGAGGTTCTCTGAATTTGATTTAACAATTTTTAAACCTATTCCATATACATGCGTGTGTGTATTTGTGTATATTAGAATTTTCATAAAATGTTTAGCTCCCTAGAGGTCATTCTTAGTGAAGGAACTGGGTTTATCTTTAATCTTGATTTAAGTTTTGTTGGTGAATTTAGTACTTCACTTCGAAATCTACCTCCGCCTGTAGGCCCGAGCCGGCAGGGATTTTTTTATTTACTTTTATTTTATTTTTTAAAATTATATAATTTTTTTTGTTCTATAGTTATTAATTAAATTTTTCATTATTTATTGTTATTTCCTTTTTTAAATAATAGAAAGTAATTTGAAAATATATATGTAACTGCTATTTGGAAACGAGGTTTTCGTCAAATTGGCGTCAGAAAGAAACCCGCGCCAAACCCGTTGTGTATATGAGATCTGTGCCTTAAATAATTAGGGTTTCGTTTAACTTTAGGTACTTTTGCTTGAGATATTGTCGAAAATGTACAGCAAAAATATATGGTACTACTTGATTATCCCGTCGACCAATGTCGCCAAACTATTCGTCAAATGATACAAACTGACATAATTTTTATTTTAAGTAACGGAAGAATAAATAAATTAGTAAAACATTAATAAAAATACTAATAAAAACTTGGGCACAGATGTCATATACGCTCCATATTGGCGCGATTTTTTTCCGATGCCAATTTGGCTAACACCTCGTTAATATATCATCTATATCCGGGTTACAACGCAAATTTGGCGAAAACCTCGTTTTAGAATACCAGTTACACATATATTTTTAAAAAGGGATTAACAATAAATTAAAAAACGTTTAATTTATTAATTCTAGTATTCTTCTACTCTACTCCGACTCTCTTGCGGAAGCAAGATTCGTACGTCCCCAGCCACGTCCCGAGTGAAAGACTCTCTAGCGAAAGCAACGTTGAAAAAAAAAATCAAAAATTGAAACCGAACAAATTTAAAAGGGAAATTACACAAATTAAAGACACCGAAAAGCGGGAAGGGTTGGGCTCGGGGCGATGACGCTACCGAACGACTCCGAGCTACTTCTAGCTTATTATTAGTCTCGGTGGAAGTTGGGGGTCGAACGGGGGGGGGGTCAACCGCCGCGCGAGCGGCCCATCTTCGTCCGCAACCCTTTATTCTTCTACTCTACTCCGACTCTTTTGCGGAAGCAAGATTCGTACGTCCCCAGCCACGTCCCGAGTGAAAGACTCTCTAGAGAAAGCAACGTTGAAAAAAAAATCAAAAATTGAAACCGAACAAATTTAAAAGGGAAATTACACAAATTAAAGACACCGAAAAGCGGGAAGGGTTGGGCTCGGGGCGATGAAGCTACCGAACGACTCCGAGCTACTTCTAGCTTATTATTAGAACAATAGAACAAAACAATTTATAAAATTTTAAAAAAGAAAATAAAAGTAAATAAACAATTTATCAATGAATAAACAACAACATCCGGGTTACCATATCAAGCAAAATAACAAAACTTTGGCGCCAGTTAAGTACCCCGGTGCCTATATGACATTGGCGTCAGAAAAAAAATCGCGTCAACGTGATGCGTGTATGACATCTGTGGCGGTTCAAGTACACTTCGGAATGTTACTTTGAAATCGGTGATTTTCATCGCCAAGATGCTTAATGACCATCGCCATTGAATATATAAATAATGCCACATTTGCAAACTTATAGGTCAAAATGTAAGTGGAACCTCGGTTCACGACTGCCTCTGTTTATGACCAGTTCGGTTTATGTCCAACTTAGGTGATCAAAATTTGACTCGGTTGGCGTGCAATATCTCGGTTCACGACCAAGGCTGCCGAATAGTTCAGTTGGCAACCCTCACATAACTCTTGTTATTAGTCAAGTTTGGAGTAAGGTGTGTATATCAGAGTGCTTTGTGTACCCTTATTACTGTAAAAAAATGAACTTTTTGTTTTACTTTTACCCAGGTTTGCGCTAATTTTAGCTCTCATTATGGCTTCTAAGATGAAAAAGTTTTTAGTGATAGCAGTAGTAAGAAGCTTAAGCGAATTACTGTTCAATAAAAGAAATTGTAGCAAAACATGAGACGATGTTAGTATAACCGGTATAGCTAAACAATACGATGTGGCCTAAACCTTCGATTGGAAGCCTTTCGAAGTTATATATATATATATATATTACGCTACCGTATGTGTCACAGAAATCGCGATTATTTGTTAATTGTTTAAAGGCAACGCTCGAATGAAACGCATCTCATTGGTTATAGAACAGCATTTAATGCATTTCCATACCTATAAGGGGGGGGGTGTTATGATAGGCGGGACTCTGCTCTGTCGCCAAATACCGGCGATATATCGCCAAATTCCTATAGACTTCCATTGTAAACAATTAGGGTTTACTTGTTTAGAGAGAATCAACAAATTGAGATATTTAAATGCAACAAAAACTAATATCAGATTAAGGAATTATATTAATTATATTTAAGGGAGCCCAGGTAAATTAAATTATGAATAAAAATAACATGAATTTGATTAAAAAACCTTGAACCTCTTAAAACAGTGTGCATTACATGGTTAAATAGTGCATTATTGTGCGAAATAAGAAAAAAATATTGAGAATATTTGAAAGCTACTCAGGTTGATTTATATTCAATATATAATTATCAAAAAATTTAAATGACTAGTATTAAAAAATGCTCTGACGAGCATCAAAAAAGGCTAATATGTTTTTAAGTATGAAAAAGGATTTGACAAGTGCTTCCAACTGAGCATAAAAAAGGACAAAGGGTCCCTTCTTGGCTGCAGCTTACTGTCAATACCAACTTTGAAAAAATCATATTAGCGCCTTTTTCATATAAAAAAAATCAGACACAGTTAAGATAAAAATGTGTAGTATAAGGGGCATCCCACACTAAGGCGACACATAAGATATGTCGCTTGAATTCGCTGGAAAAACTGGTTTAAAACAGGTTTGAAACAACTTAGTTCTTTGTTTCGACCGGTTTTTGCGCTACATGTTTCTGCTACATGTCACTTGCCGCCTTAGTGTGGGATGCCCCTAAAGACACAGCCAGCAAAGACGCAGCCTGATTAAACATGAATGTAAGGTGACATAGTACCAAAACCTTAGTTCCTGCAGCGTATCACACTCATGCAGGACCACCAAGCACGCCTGCGGTGTAGAACTGTACAGAAAACTGATTTGTAGTGCAGTGCAGACTGTTGCAGCACTCTGCACAGGAACAATTCCACATGTGCACGCATAACATATAATGCATTCATTGATTGTTGAAATTGTATGCAAATGGCTGTGGCTGTACAATGTATTATGCAGTACAGCAATGCATGTAAATTATAAACGAACATTATACGCATACACCTTTAATACGGAAGTACAAAAGCACAGATTGAGTGTGCGCTGAGGTTCAAAAATCAAAAGCATAATAGGAATGAACAGTGTAGTATCATTTATAGAGAAATAATGGTACACAGTGCACTGTACAAAGTTGCATTGCAGACGCATGCACAGTACAGCAGTCCAACAGTGCAGTTAACATGTAAAGCACGACGGAAAGTTTTACTAAAGTACCGTGAATTTATTTTATATGGATAAAGCGCAAATATGATTTTTTTCAAAGATGGCATTGACAGTGAGCTGCAGCCAAGAAGGGACTCTTTGTCCTTTTTCATGCTCAGTTGGAAGCACTTGTCAAATCCTTTTTCATACTTAAAAACATATTAGCCTTTTTTGTGCTCGTCAGAGCATTTTTTAATACTAGTATTATATATGTGAAGCCCCTATGCAGTATGAAAATTTCTATAAAGAGTTCTTTGGAAAATCATTCAATAATTCATACTGGTGAGGAACCTTTTGTGATCAAGATGTACAGTGAGAAATTCTCTCATAATACCTAAGTCCAGATGTGATATTTAAGATACATTAGACCGCCATTATTTCTCAGTGAGTTTCAACTTTCTTTGGCTAGGTACAGCCACTATCACTCATTCTGATTGGCTATAAACTTTGCTTTAACTGATTAGATGTTGCAGCCAGTTTTATTTTATGCGCATACTTTGCATTTGTTCAGATCTGAGACGTTCACTGAGTTATTTTAGATGAGTTTTGCGACCTCAAAAATGGTGGTCTAAGATAGCTTGGAACATCCAATCTGAATGAGGTATAAGAGTAGGATTAAAATCTGCATCTATTAACTCCTTTAGTGAGAAAACTTTAGTGTGAGATATACGATGATATTATGACATTAGAGTGATCTAAATGTTCGTTTTCACTTCCATAATTTATTATTTACTGTTAACTAATTTTGACATGTGTCAAAATTTGTACAATCCTTAATTTATTTATTTTTTTACATTATATAGATTTTTAAGCCTGTAAGATTTTCTGATGGTCGAGGATTTTTAAATAAAAACGTATGATAAACATGATTTTGTGTAATGAAGTTCTTTGGCCAAAATCTGACTGTTATAAACTTTTAAGATTAAAAACATTTTTTTATGACAGTGCTCCCTCTAAATGTTATGTTCTCTCCTTAATTTTGTGTTTTCAATCTAAATTTCTTTTTGTTATTTCTGCATTCTAAAATACCTAAAGTTGTGCTTTGTACTGTGGTTTTAATAGATAAACATTGCCTTCTACGAGACCTTCTCCTAACCTGATAATGATATTTATTTACCTGCCAACCAGAAAACTATTTCAAAAGTTGAGTAAAACCTTGTGTAAGAAGGGTGGCTATAGACAGTAATGCACTCAAATACTTTATTTAGTTTTGTATATGATATATAAATTTTCATATACATGAAATTGTATATTTAAGATTAGTTAAGATTGAAAATGCTCTATGGAATGCAATATATCCATATTTTGTTGTGCCACTCTGTACATAAATTTATTTAAATTATCCTTAAATCAGTATAGACAACTTTAGTTAAATAAAAAAAAATTAAAACACTTGAAAACACATTTTCAACTACTCTTATCCATAGATTGCAATGTTTTGAATTTTGGTTGGCTGCGCTATGTATTATTACTTCGTATATTTTAATGAATTTCAGCTGAAAAAAATCTTAACACAATTTCAAATGTTTTTCTGGAATAAGAACTCTAAATGGAAAGTTATGTGTCCATCATTTTGTACCCTCGTGTATATGAACTTACTTATATTATACTCGCATCACTTACTACAGTAGAATTTCATTCAGTTAAGAAATGCCTAATGCAATTAAAATGTATTTTCATCAGTTCTTAACCATAGACGTTAATGTATTTGAATTCTTTTAGGAAGCTCTTTATAAAATATATAAAGTTCAGATATGTTGATCTAATGAATTCACATCACATTTTATACTAAAAATTTTAATAAATGGAAACCTATAACACAACTGAAGACATAATTTCTGTAACTGTCATTTATAGATAACTAGAAAGTTAGCCCGTCAAAAATGACGGAAATTTAAATATAAAGATATATACAACTCATGTGCAAGAATATGAGTTTTCTCGCTTGTTCCGCAGTTATATATGAAAATAACACATTTTAAGAATGAAACACATTTATGAAAAATTGTGTACAATAGAAGACCACTAATCTGCACTGTTTGGTTCCAAGTCTTATGCAGATTTGAGGCTTTTAGTAGTCATGTCAATTCAATATTCGTTTACATTTTTTTAAATTCATATATTGGACAATTTAGATTGTTAAGCCTTAAAAATAAATAAAAAACACTTGAAGTAAGGTAAAAACTATTAAATTATCGTATACGATTTCATGAAATGATATTATATGTGTGTGCTTCACGATCTTGGTGACAACGTTGGCGAAATTGGCTGCAACTTGTCATAATCCTAATAGTGTGGGCCGCTATAACAAAAAAGTAACCAGTTTTTAGTAAAATTTCTGATATAAAGTAGTTGTCAAAAACTTGTGTAAAATTGTAGGCCGTTCTCATGTTTTGTCAGTCCTAAGAATAATATTTCTAACACTGAAGAGTTTCCATGTATATGTGGAATTTAGAAAAGATTCTCCAAAAGAAAGGTCCTGAAATGACATTGTAATTTCTCTAATTTCAAAGTTTAATCGGGCCCTGATGTTGTTTACTGAAATCTAATAAATACAGTCATTTTGAATATTACAACAGAATTAAACAGTTAAACTTATTTAACTTAAACCCGCTAATACTTCCCAATGTTATTTTTTACTATTAAGAAAGAAAATTAGGTACTTCTTAGTTATCCCGTATACAAATTTTGCCAAATTATATAAATCGCCCAACCACTCGCCAAATTATACACATTGACATAATTTTTGATTTTAAATAACGAAAGAACAAATAAATTAGCAAAACATAAATAAAAATACAAATAAAACGTCGAATTAATGGTTTTATTGCCCATTATTGGCATTTAATCTTACAATTAATTAATTAATGGCAACCATTATTGGCAATTAATCTTGCAATTTGGCTACAGTAATTTGGTCGACGGGATAGCTAAGAAGTACCGAAAATCATTTAAATATTTCAAATCTTGCATTTATAATTTTTTTCCGTCTTTAATATCTAAATAATGAAAAAAATATGCTTTTGTTCTGAGCTCATAAATATGACAATAAAATAATGTAACTAAGAGACATTGAAAAATTAAATCTTTGTGATTTCAAACCATAAACAAACGATACCACCACCATTTTACCTACTATGACGTCATTAGAATATTGTCCATTGATTGTTGGAGAACTTACTTTGTGTATTATTACCTCGATGATTTAATATTTTTTACGTTTCACGATGAATGAATCACTTGTGTTTGTATAGATTTATGGAATGAGATATTCAGCTGTGAACCTAATTTCAACTGAAATTATCCAAGGATAATTGAAATTAAAAACAATGCGGCTTAGATGTTATATATTCCCGCGGCCGCCACCTTGGATTTTTTGGCGATGTTTTGTTGGCGTTTATCGATAAAACAACCCCGACGGGTGACGTGTTCTAGCAACCCCGTAAGAATAACATGCGCATAAATCGCTGCTTGGTGACATTTACCACTTGGCGGAAAAGGAGTTTCCACGTCAAGAAAAAATCCAAGATGGCGGCGCAGGAATATATAACATCTGTTCCAACAATGCTTTGATCTCGAAATAAAAAGTTTTAGTTTGTATAATTCGTTATTTCTGTTAATTATTTATTTAGGTACTTTCCCATTATAGAGCATTTTAAAAAAAAGCTTGACGCAATTCGGGCATCAGAAAGTGAGATATGTTGCCAAAATATATAAACATCTACAAAAACAAATCTAATAAACTTTTATTTTTGTTTATATATGCACTTATACACTTAGAAAAAATCGTTTCTAAATATATATAATATTTTTTATATACAAATTACGGCACAGATTTCAGATATGAACCGGGATACCTAACTGGCGCCAATATGGTGTTATTTTGCCTGCTATGGTAACCCGGCTATTGTTTTTTATTTATTAATAAATTGTTTATTTACTTTTATTTTCTGTTTTTAATTATCTAAACTGTTTTGTTCTATAGTTATTATTCAAACTTTTATTTATTTATAGATATTTCCTTTTCAAAATGATAGCAAATAATTTAAATATATATAAGTAACTGGTATTCGAAAGCGAGATTTCTGCCAAATTGGCGTCAGAGAAAAAAACATGCCAACTCCGATGCGTATATGATATCTGTGCAAAAATTACTCCTGTTTCTTTATAAAAATGTGTAAATAGCTTTTTTTGTATTAAATAAATTGCATACATATGGAAAAAATTGCTTGTGAGTATGAAGCACTAAATAGGTTGTCAGAAATACGTTGGCAAACTTCTTTCTCGGCAAGAAACTTTTCTCCAAAGTATTGTACATAAGCAATGATTGCTAGAAATGCATTTTTAATTATGATATGCGCTTTTATGTTTCACTACATTTATGCATACTATATTGTGTTTATAAATGCTACAGTTCATATGCAGGGCTACACAAAAGAATTCGTAAGGGTTACTGAGTATGAGAGTAAATGGCTTAAAGGTGCTTTTTAAAGGAGTTATGCATTTTTACGCTGAACTGCATTTAGTTTACTAAGAAATGTTTTTTAGAATATAGATAAAATGATATACAGGTTCACGCAAAGAATTGGATACATAACCGTCTATGGATGATAATATCTGGAAATGTGATTTCAGTAGTTTTAAGAGTAGTTTAAATTAAATTTTGGCTACATAGTGGCATGTAATAACGATACTATTGGCTATGGACGGTAACTGCTGAAATCAATTTTTAAAAACTTTTAATTGTCTTCTAAAATGTTTACTTAGTTATCTTATTTACCTCATTTCCCCAAATAACGAAGTTTTGTTAAAGCATTCAGCATGTGTTGGAAAGTGTATCATATTGTATGCTTAACGCATGATTTTTCAGTACAGATGTCATATTCGCCCCATACTGGCGCGATTTTCTGTCGCCAATATCATATAGGCAACAGGTACTTAACTTGCGCCGAAGTGCTTGATGTGGTAACCCGGATTATGTTGTTTATGCTGTTGATGTTTTCGCCAAATTGGCAACCGAAAAAATCGCGCCAATATGGGGCGAATATGACATCTGTACCGATTTTTCTTTCTTCTTTAGTCTTATTTTGAATTTATTTTATTCTTAATTTTTTAGTCTTATACTGCTTTATAGAAACTTTGGCACAGTTGTCATACGCCAATTTGGCGAAAACATAACAGCATAAACAATAACATCCGGGTTACCATATCAAGCAAAATAACAACACTTTGGCGCCAGTTAAGTACCCGTTGTATATATGGCATTGTAGTCAGAAAAAAATCGCGCCAATATGGGGCGTATATGACATCTGTGCCGAAACTTTAATATTTAATGTTTAAACCCTTCACTCCAACCCCCTTGCATATAGTACAAACTATAACACAGCTAGCGCAAAATAATAGACAGTTTGGTACTTTTCCACTGTAGGGGCTTTGTCGTTTTTCTTTAAAGCTTGGTGTAATTTGGGCATCAGAAAGTGACATTTGGGTATTTTTCAATTATACGGATACCATTGTCGCCAAGCGTAATAGTGGGCGCAAAATGAAATTCACGTGAATTGAAGCATTTGAAAAATAAAAGAAAAAACATGTCGATACTAAAGTGAGCATTTAAAAAATATAACATTTGATAATTCCAGACTTTTACGAACTATTTCATTAAATCACAAATATATACTTAAAATAAGTGAACAAATAAGTGTTATAAAATAAAGCAATAAAAAAAAACTCATATTAAACTGCTAGCATAAAATTACAAATATCTTTTAGCATTTTGAAATAATTGGCGCATTAGCATACATTTTGGCATGGTGTCCGTATAACGGGAAAATATCGAGATTTGTTGTCAAATCATATAAACAGCTATGAAAACAAACTTGATGAGCTTTTTTGTTTGTTTTATATGTTTATTTTATATGTATATTATTGATGTTTTTGTGTACAAATTACATCTGTTTCTGTATAAAATTAGAGAAACGGCTTTTTTATGTTAAATAAATCGCATAAATATCGGAAAAAATGCGTGTGTATATAAAATGAAACAGTGGGTAGGTTCCCGGAAAATATGTTGCCAAATTTCCTTTTTCGCCAAAGCACCTATACTGGAAAAGTACCTAAAGCACATTAAAATCGCACAGTTAGGAGCTTACACAGTACAGCGTCGTCTATTGGCGGTTATTTTATTAGTAGCATCGGGAGGAAGATGTAAAGATGTACTTTAAATTCTCACTCATAGATTTTGAAAAAATATCTTAAAAGAGCGGAGTTTAAATTAAATTTCGGAGACCTCCTTTATGAAAGATTAATGGTTTTAAATGGGAATTTTGCCAAATTAGCCAGCTGTCACAAAGTTGGCTAACATTTGGCGCTACTGTGGTAACCCTGCATTAGTATTTTTTAACAATTACTCATTTCAATGAGGGGGTCCTACCGGAATCGTGAGGGACACACAGAGACTTGGATTTTATATAAATAGATAATGCATCTGAATTATTTTGTGTAGCACTGTAAAAAAAAAAAAATGTTACATGCATGCTATAGGGAAAATATTATCTTGCACTAAATAAAGTACATTAATTTTACTATGTTATAGATGATAAAACAGCATAGTTAATCCTTACTTCAAACAATTACTCCCGCATACCTTAATGATATGGAATCTTGTGTGTGTCCCTGTCAATGTACGATAAATGCCATAAACATCTTTTTCTATACGAAACATGTTTCAGTACATATCAACAACAGATAACAATTTGTTTATTTTTGAAGTAGTGTAACATTACCAAGATGTACTTCAAAGAATTAACCTCCATATTCCATAATATATCAGAATTATTTTGAGTGTTCCCTGTGAACAAATGAATCATCCAAATTAAATTAAAAACTTTCAGCTTATTTGGTATTCCCCACAAATCTTTTCTGTAAACTGCAATCTTATTGAATTCTTTTTGTAACGGGAACCACAAGACATTGAGATGCACATAAAAGATATTGAAGACCATTTTATATATTTTTTTATGATAACACAAGAATTGCTCTATTGAATTGCTCTATTGAATTGCTCTCTGTATACAAGAAGAAAGTATTGGAATGGTGAAAATTTTCGGCTTCTGGTGTTTGATGGATTTATACAAAAGTCCTAAATACGGTTTGACTGTTTTTAGACAATGTCTGTCTGTCTGTATATATGACACAAATTTTGTGGATGCTCTATATCAAGAACTAATAGAATTTCTTCAAACGGCACATTCAGTTATGCCTTGACATAAATAGGTGATGATTAAGATTATATTTAAATTGTCCAAAAGTGGGCGTTGCTCTACTGCATTTTTAACAATTTCCATGATTGCTATATCTTAAAAACTTATGCCTGAAATTTCAATTCTGTTAGATAATGTTGGGATGCTGATGATAATTTGATGAACTTAATCAGATACTGATTAAATTCTGGTGTAAATTACGTAGTAGGTAGCGTTCTGTTCCCAAACGGCAGGTAGTGAGTTCTGTACTCGTCAGAGGAAAAGAAACAGACATAAATTTCCCCTGCTAAAAAATCTAGGTACTTCAGAAATTCTCCAAAGATGGCGCCACAAGCGTCTCTTTTTTTACTGGGAGAATAACAAAAATTAAAAGCAAGTGATGCCATAAAAAGCAAAAATTAAAAGCAAGTGATGCCATAAAAAGCAAAAATTAAAAGCAAGTGATGCCATAAAAAGCAAACATTAAAAGCAACTGATGGTAGAAATGTAATGCTAGAATAGCAACAAAAAAGTATCTGTTGCTTGTGAATTGCTGCTAGAATAGCAGAAATTACAAGCAAGTGGTGGTCTTGATTGCTGCTAGGCCTGCAAGATATTCAAGCAACACAAGCTGAATTATGTATGCTGGCCAAGCAGTAAAGTGGGCCAATACTCACCGTGACTTGCTGGTAATTCTGGTGGAGCCAGCAAATGTGTTATGGTAGTTTACGCTATATTATTTGCTGGGATGCAGCATTTAATGCTTGTCTAGCAAACAAATACCAGCATGAATTTTGACCTGGGTGGCAGGTGGCACTGCTATGCTGTATTTTTACGATTTCTGCAATGTGTTACTCAAGAACTAATGCGTGGATTTCATTAAACTTCACATACTTTTTCACTTTGACCTAAAATAAATAGATCCTTATTGATAACGGTATATATAAATATCAAACAGACATAAAACAATAAATACAATAAACCCAACTGGAGTGAAAAATTAGCCAAAGCCAGAGTTCAATTCCTGGCTCTGGCTAATTTTATATTGTAGTGTGTGTGTGTGTGTGTGTTTTATTAGATCCTTATTGAGTTTGGGTGTATACTATCCAACTGGTGTTGCTGCTGTGCTCCATTTTTTACAACTTCCCTGACAGCAATATTTCAACAACTAATAAATTGACATTTAATTGTCCTTGTAGACGATCAAATTAATACAGAAAAAAATTGTATTAGCCACACTATACTAGTTTATGATCAATTCAAAATTATATTAAAATATCCTAATTGTCACTTGCTCAGTCAAAAATTCTTTTTACATTTTTATCCTACTTATATTACATTGGTGTATACATTTTTAAATATACATTATTAAAAACTGATTTAATTTGCATTCTATAATTTTAAATTTTTAAAAACATTTTTTTGCGTAAATTGTAAAATTTTATCTTTAAAATTTGGTGATTGTACATTTTATACGTATTAAATAGCTAGCACTAATCCTATTAAATTTGTTATATTGTACTTTGTGATGCTACTTTTGTTATTTTGCTATTTTAATGACGCTTTTTTTAATATAATTATATAACCAGAGTGTGTTGCAATTAAAAATTGGTTAGTAGATAAATTAAAGAGTCACACAAGCAATTTAGTTACATAATGATCTATGGTGAAAACTGTAGCGTATTTTCCCGATGTTACACTACTTGAGACACATGAAATTGATATGCATTACTGAGGGAGCAACACTAGGAAATGCTAACTATGGAATAAGATGCGCATAGTATATATAGGTCATTTACCTGCATAAACAGCTATACTTGTTGGAAGTGTGTTTTGAATTACGAATTATGGCATGTGCTTTTAAGTTAAAATTAAATTTTTACCTACAACAGGATGCATATAAATTCTATAGATTCTGATTGGAATGAGCTGCAGTTTCAGAGTTTCATACTTCAAGCTTCTAGAGATCAATTTCTGTTAAAAGTTTTTAGATTACAATTCCCTTTTTTTGTAAATTAAAATTTTGAAGTATTCATATTTAAAAATATGTTTATGAATTGTAAATTATGCATTTTTTAACGGAAATCAATTTCTAGAATTTTTGTAGGTTGCAGTACACGTTTCTTTCGAATGTTAATGTTATTTACATAATTTTCAATTACATTTAAAAATTATATATTATAACTTATAAAAACTGAAACAGAAGCAGATCTCTAGAAGCTTCAAATATACAAAATCTAAAATATCACTCCATTCTACCAAATAGTTACCATGTTCCATGTTACCAATTAATTTTCGAATTATGATTAAAAGAATGACTTCCTATTTGGTAAAATTTACCAACCAATCGAAATTGAATGTCAAAATTGAGCATTTGTATTGACAATGTGCAATTTCTTCTGAAATGAAAGTGCTCTATTATGTATGAAATTAACTCTCTTAACATGTGTATGGCTATCTTTCATTATTTAAAAAAGGGTAAAATTATTTTTTCCTAGTGATTTTAGACTAATTAACTACCAAAAAAAAAGAAGAAAAAATCAAGATAAAGAAAAGAATGAACTGCATTAATTCTTCATTTTGAAAAGTGCTGGCAGAAATTTATTTTCAAGTATTTAATATTTCTGAATAGTTACATGTTTGATTGCGAAATTCTGCATTTTCTATAATTTTCTGCATAATCCTAACGATTCACCCTATTTTTAATCCCGTGATTTTTCCTTATTGACTCTTTCAATTTGTTTTTAATTCTAAAAGTTAACTTTAGCATCATTATCATCTCTTTTTTAACACTTTTTGACATATATGAAAAGTGTTTATGACTTCATTTTGTATCTCTATGTTTCAACTCTCTCAACCCCTTCGTGACGAGAGCTTTTTGCTTACTTTTTAATCTTTTACCACCGGTCTTTTAAAACAGAAAATTTTCTGTAATTGAATCGCTAAAATGTTCTCATTAAATAAAGTAAACTTTACAATAAAAAATAACTGGTGAGAATAATGAAGCATTCCGAGCACCTTAAGTGGTACGTGTACCGTATGCTCATCCCCAAGGTATTAAAAGTACCCAGATTTCCATGTAATTTTTTATGTGGATTTGAGGTTTTAAGGTTTTTGATTTTAAGTGTCTTCGGACACTTGCGAGGACCTGACGGGACAGGAGCCTTTAGAATTTTCTTTATTTCTCTCCTTCTACCTTTTAAAGCTTTATAAAGAATTGATACAAAATAAAAATTCCCGCCCCTTCATCGTTTTCAAAAATGAATTCTCTCACTGTAGGATAATCCATTTTTTGTCCAAGAATATTCGCAATTGCAAACATGCCAAATAATTCGGAATGCAATTACATTGTGCATTTAAACTCATTCTGTTTGCTTTTTGAACAACAAACTTCTGAATTTTGGAGGCAGTTTTAGAGATTTTCAGCTTTAAGGGGCTACTTCACTCACGTGTGAAAACACCCACTCGCTGATGTTAATCCCATGGAGGAAAATTTTAAAGATATCTCGTTAGCATTTCAATATTTTTAAATTACTTTTTTTTTACATTGAATACGTGAGGTCGATCGCTACAAAGGACTTTTTCCATTTTTTGATTTTCTTTGCACGTTTTTTTACTGAGAATACTTTTACTTTCGAAACCAGTTCTGAAAATAAAAGTACCCTAGTAAAAAAAAAAAAAACTTGTAAAAAAATCGAAAAGTAAAAAATGGCCATTGTAAAGGGCGATCTCAGCTAGCCAATATAAAAAAAAATTAAAAAATATGATATGCAAACGAGATATATAAAAAAATTTTCTTCTTTAAGATTAACATTAGCTAACGAGTGTTTTCGCATGAGTGAAGTAGCCTCTTAACGCGAAAAACCAGATAAGTGTTTTTGGTATTATCTTATTCCGTATACTGTGTGAGAGAAATGCTCTGCTATGGCCAAATATTTACATTTACAAAGTGAAAAAAGACAGAGTTTTTAGTCGTGGGATTAACATCTCTATCTTTACTTCTCTACAAAATATATTTTATTGTACTAATATCGCTAAAGTGTTTTTTTTTCGGTATTGTGTATATGTGATAGAGAGGTCCGATATCAAAAGATGGGAATCCCACCAAGCCATAGAGATTTGGTTAAAGAAATTTACCAAAAATATTGCAACAGTTTATAAGATTATGAAGTTGCATCTAAGGAACTAAAAGCTACCGCTGAAAAATTTGTACGACATTATTTTAATACAAATTGCAACTGCATTAAAAACAAGTAAGAAAAATCATGCGTACAACATAGATTATGAAACACTTTCCAACATTCCCTGAAAGCTTTAACGAAACTTCGTTACTTACGGAAATAAGGTAAATGAGATAACTAAGTAAACATTTAAAAATCTGATTCCAGTAGTTACCGCCCATAGCCAAATATGTATTCCAATTTTTTTGAACATCCCTGTATTTGATCTGTATATTGATATATATTCCATATAATGAGAAAATTTAGTTTAGCAAGAAAACGTATAACCATGTCGAAATTTCTCTTTCAGCAATTTATACAATTAATTGAAAAAATACTTGAATACTTTTGTACAGCCCTGTAATTTACCTAGTCCCTTTATTACACGCCACTATTTAGCTAAAATTTAATTCAAACTAAAACACTCTTAAAACTACTGAAGCCACATTTCCAGAAATTATCATCCATTGACGACAGGTATTCAATTCTTTGCGTGACCCTGTATATCATTTTATCTATATTCTACAAATTTTTCTTAATAAACTAAATGCAGTTCAGCGTAAAAAGGCATAACTCATTTAAAAACCACCTTTAATCAATTTGCGCTAATACCCAGTAACTCTTACGAATTATTTTGTATAGCCCTATATATGGAATCTATAGCCCTGTATTATAGAATTTATACACCCCACATAGTATGCATAAATATAGTGGAACATAAATGCGCATATCATAATTAAAAATACATTTCCAGCAATCACCGCTAATGTACAGTACTCCTGATATAATATACTATCTGAAAACTTTTGTGTGTCCCTGTAAATGCTATGCACTTCGTAATATACATGAAATAACTTATAGTAAACCTCAGCGACGTATATCAATTTCATTATATGTGAAATAGTTTAACATAATTAAAATACGCCGCAAACAATCTCTCCTCCCTCCGAATATCATTATGTAACAGAATTCTTTTGTGTGGCCCTGTAAAAGAATAATAACTATTCTTTACACCGCATATTATATAGAACGCATGTTTTAGTGCACTCCATAAATGAATATCAATTTTGGTATGTTTGGATGCGTGTAACATTATTAAAAATCCTTTTAAACGATATCATCCCATAGGCCCTAATGTAACGGAAAAATTTGACTGTCCTTGTAAATCAACTAAACATACTACAAACTTCATTTGAAATAGGGAACGTGCTATGGTAAACGTCAATAACTACCAAAAATTTCAGGACAATCCGAGTATATTTACGGGAGTTAGAACGCGGAAAGACGGCCATACGGACAGACAAACCGAAGTTATAAACGCTTTTCAACTTTGTTGGAAAGTGTTAAAAAGAATGGAACTCATTGCATCGTGCAATATCGACTCCTATTATAGATCCATTAATTATAAATTAGAGAGCTTCAACAACAAATTGAAATTAGTTTGTAGGCATTTTTCCTCTTTCATAAATTTTGTAAGAAATCTGTGTGTTGTATAAAAGTCTTTGAGAATTGAAGGAGACAACGTGCCATAAAAAGTAATTTTAAAAATATCTTCAAAGCCTCTAACAAATTCTAACGATTTTTTCCCCCTCCATGTGCATTCCCCAAATTTAAAGAATATTAGAAATTAAGTTAAACAGTAATACATGAAAATGTGGAATATTAAGTTACTATTACTGTATTCAATTTCAATAGTACTAAGTTAGCTGCTTTTTGATGAAAATTTTCATGACAAAAGTTGGAGATTAAATTCCTTAAAGTATAATTCTGCTGAATGTTGAAACCACAAACATGTTCCGTGAAGCCACGACAAAGCTTGTAATGACTACAGTGGTGGAGCAATCACTGTAAGCTGTTAGCACTCAACAAAAATACGAGAAAGCTCTACTGATTATAAATAAACTGTGTTTAATCACAGCTGAAAAATCACAAGTTTCTTCTTTTTCCAAAAGAAATAGCAATTTTGGAACGAAGGAAGAAATTTGATGTTTACAATATTCTGTTGTGCAATGACTTTATTTCAATTTCGACTGCTCAGGGCGAAAATGAAGTTCAGTTTATAAATTATCTGTAAACGTGTATGGCAAAAAATCTACTATCATGCTATGTGTAATGGAATAAAATAAATTTCAAATGGGTGTATTATATTACTATTTGTGATAATAAAATCTGGGAATTCAGATGAACTGAAATTTATTCCAAATATTCCATGGGAAATGATAGTAAACGAATATGTTTATTATGAATATTGGATGTGCATGAGAAATTTGTATTTTTTTTAGTGATTTTTAGGAATTATTTCTTGCACCTTTTTGTGTTAAAGAGTGTGCACTAATTCACTCTAGAGATACAATTTGTATAGTTTCTAACATTTTATATCAAATTAAAAAATTTTCGAAAAAGGTCGCCATAATTTATTTCGCCCAAGGCTGCCAAAGTTATAAGCACGGCTCTGGCTAGTAAATTTTTATAATGTAAAAAATAAATAGATTAGTGTAAGATATTTTATCAAATATATAAAAATGAAAATTTGTCTGTCTGTCTGTAATTTTATACAAATCCACAGTTTGGAAACCAGAACTGTGAAATGTTATGTACAGTCGTGGAAAAAAAAAGTAAACACCCCCCACTAACTCCTCAACAAATTATCGTAGAAGAAAGTTACTGGTACCGGACGATTGGAAATAAAGTCTACTTTTAAATGATGTATATAAAATTTGCTTAGGGGGCCATCTACATATTAAAACGAATCCAAACTTCATTTTCTTCAATGACAATACCCAATTTTAACGAGATATTTCAAATCTTCGGTTCAAACTAGGCCTAGAAACGAAATTTCATTTGAATGGTAAGTTTTTGAATTATAGACATTCAAAATTGAGTGCTTCTAATGTTAAATTACATTTCCATATTTTTATTTATATCTCCTGAAATTATGCTCCGAATGTGCAAATTTTTTGTGTAGCAATAGTACTAATATATCCAAACATAAATACATTGAATTTGCAATTTTTATAATTTTATGATATGATTTATAAATTATGAAATTAATATTCGAAAAAATTGTGAATTGCAACCTACAATTTTTTTGATGGATTTAGATTTATTAAGTCCTGCTTTATGGAAATCCAAAATTTCACATTTTTCTTCCAAGTAGTTTTCAAGTTATGCTTAAAAAATGGCAAAATGATGGTTTAAGGGGCCGTCTATGATAGAAGTGACTAGATATTTTAAAATTTCTTATGCTGTCCTGTAATCTAGCATTCTTCAATGACTGCTTGAGTGTCGCTTAAGGTGCCTTGATCAAGAAGGGGGATCTCTCGGTTAACAATCAAGTACCAAACTTCAATTTGGATACAGCCCTTAAAATAAGCTCGTTTTAAAGTACTTAATTTCTCGGAAACTTATCGTACGAACTGCATAAAAATTTGTTTTTAGGCTAATTGAAAAGTGTAGAGTTCATTTATGCTGTCAGAATTGTGTACTGCTATTGAAAAAAACGAAGTTATGGCTCGTTTTAATATGTACATGGCCCCCTAAGAAAATTTTATATGCATCATTTAAAAGTAGACTTTATTTCCAATTGTTTGGTACCAGTAATTTTCTTCTACGATAATTTGTTGAGGGGTTAGTAGGGGGTGTTTACTTTTTTTTCCACGATTGTACATGTGTATTAAAACATGGTTCGAAGCAACTAAAGTAATCTGGAATCGAAAAAAAATATACTTAATTTTTAATTAATAAGAAAACCACCAATTTAATAGCAGTGTTTATCAAATTTAAACATTTTTCATTATAGCAGTTGCTATCAATTAAAATTCCACAATAAAATTCTTATCACAACAACTATTTATCTATTGGAAGATTTCCACGTGAAAAGTGAAAATGAAATAAATAGTTTGACGAATTAGAAAAAAAAGTGAATATTACGTCATTATTTTTCTATTGCAAGATTTCCACGTGAAAAATTAAATATATAGCTTGACGAATTTTTAAAAAACTGAATATTACGTCATATTGGAAATATCGGGGCTAACGAAAAAGACGTTAGACCCGGGAAATATATAGGACGTCAACAGGTGAATATATAACGTCATAAGAGTTTGAAAAAACGTAATTAAACATGATAAAAATCCGTTTATGGTAATATTGGCATATTTTAACATTTTGAGGTTCTCTGAATTTGTTTATGTTATTTTTAAATCTATTCCATATATATGAGTGTGTGTATGCATGTATATTAAAATTTCCACAAAGGTTTAGGTCCCTAGAGCTCATTCTTAGTCAAGAACTGAAATACAGATTACAAAATAAAATAAACATTCTTAAAATTCCGGATAATGCCGGGTACTTTAGCTAGTAAAGTATAAAGCAAGGCAAAAATAAAAATGTGTTCCGCACAGGAGTTGATGCTCCTTATCTGCTGATTTACTAGATTAAATTAGAAATACATTCATTGGTCGTTGTTTTATTTAGGGGTTGTAATATTGGAGAAGAAATCCCATTTACTTAATATTAGAATGTCCCAAGGTCAGGGTTACCATTTTGTCCCCTTTTTCGTAAAAAGTCTGGGACGCCGGAAAAAAATGGACAAAATGGATGAAATGAACAAAATGAAAATCCGTTTATTTTCCATATGCTTGACATATAAAATTATTGCTATGATGTAATGGAATTATATTCCTACATTATTTACTAATAATAAAATATATTTTTTTTCAATTAAACATTTAATTAAAATTGGATGACTGCATATTAATCATAATCTAATAAATCCACAAAGAAAATTTTAATTACATTTTGGCACAATTATCTACGAAGCCAAGCCCACTCCATCCTCATCCTATTTTCAGGCTGAATCCATAAAGAAAGAGAAACAGCCTTCACTAACATCATTTGTAGTAAAAACAAACCAATCCAATAAATTAAAGCAGTAGTTTGGTATTTTTCTTCTTCTAATGTACCTTTCAACCACGCAAGGTGATACTAGGTTGAGCAAAAAGTTCTAGGAAATTTGTGAAAGTTGCGTTGTTATGCGCAAATTAACAACAAAAGCAACAAGGAGTATTCTTCAAAGTAGAGACCGTCATAGTGCACAACTTTGTGCCATCATTCTGCCAGATTCCAGTTTGCCATGGCGGCTTCTTGGAATTGAAAATCTCTTGACATGCTTCTTCAACTTCATTAAAGAATTCAAATCGACGGCCCTTGAAAAAGTGTTGCATCGATCGAAAGAGTCCATAATCAGATGGAGCCTCATCTGGACTGTACCAATACTACTACTCATATATACGATACAAATTCTGCTAACTATTAGGTTAAAAATTTCCCAGAACTTTTTACTCCACCTAATATTTTAAAAAGATGATTGAAGAACTTCGTTCAGGTTATTCAGCTCGTACACGAAAAGATCTTAGCACAACATATGCAGATGGCATACGTAACGATGTCAGAGAAGAAGCAAAGAGAGGACAGTCTTACACTGGCACAAGATGGATTGTCATCGAAACACAATGATCCAGTTATTGCTAACTGTGTTGCTGATGGAAAAAATATTTTCTTCCTATCAGCTGTAGACACTGAAACTTATCATACAACCACAGAGTACTGCTTAAAATTGTCTAAGGAAGCTATTCATGAAGGCGAGTTAGAATAGCGTTGTACTGTGAAAAACTTTGTTAGCAATAATGAAAGCAAAATAGTAAAACTAAGAGAAGAATTGATGAAAAAATATTCATGTGATGGCAGTTTTTTTGTTGCATATGGCTGCGCAGCGTATATCTCAATTTGTTAGGAGGAGATATTGGCAAAATAAGAAATATTAGCCGTATTATGAGAGAGGTTATAGAAGTTTCTAAATATTTCAGAAGCCATCACGTAGCTAAAGGCTTTCTAAATTCTTATGGTGGTGTAATAAGACTTCCTAACGAAACTTGATGGAACAGTCACATTAAATGCTTGGAGACATATGTACAAACAAGGATGTTTTCTTTAATATTATTGATAAACAGGAAGAAGTAGATACAAACATAAGGACTAAAACTAACAATACTGTTTATACATTAATATTGCTTTATATAAAGAAGTGAATCATCTATTCAGTCTGTTCAAACCCATCATTATTTCACTGGATGTGCTACAGAGGGATTCCTCTACTATTGCAGATGTAACCAATGGATTCTTGACACTTTTGAAATCTGAAGAACTTAGAATATATAATAACTGTTTACAGAAGATGTGATGACTGCATCATGCCAGCTCACATTTTATCATACATGCTGCATCCAAAACACATGGGTGAGGTGTGGACTAATAACCGCGAAGAAATAGCAAAAGGAAATGGGTGAATGACATAGATAAAAAATGTGTGCCACTGACTGTTAAATTTTTCATTAACGCATCTCCATTTCCTGATACATACCAGGCATCCCAAAAATGTCCGATGATTTTAAAATTCAATAACTTGCAAAAGGTGAAGAATATAAAAAAATTCTTGCTTTGTATAAGATGTCAGGAGTTTGTATGCTGCGATTCTCAGTTTTAGTTACAAATTGCATCAATAAATGACGCTGCAAGCAATAACAGCTAAATCCAGGCTCGATTTTTCGGCTTTTTTCTTCTTCCATGCGCAAAAAGGAGATTAAAATGTATTGAATGGATCCCGAAGTACCAAAAATCGGGTCTGGACTGAGCACCTATTGCTCTCAGCGCCATATTTTGTTTGAAATTCAAATTAAAATAAAGAATCACAGTAAAAACCTCCTGACATCATACATAACCCTCGTGCAAGATTTAAAAAAATATATCTGTCACCGTTTGCAAGTTATTGAATTTTAAAATCATTAGTCATTTTTGGGACAAACGGTAGTTTTCTGATGCAATCATACATAATCTATCACCAGCAGAATGATGGGAATCACTGTAAAAATACTTAGTGAATTAGAAAAGATTTAAAATTTTGCATATCATCTTTTTCATTGCGTAGCCTCATCAGCAAGCATTGATCGTATTTTTTTCAAATTTCAGTTTGATTCAAAATAAACTTAAAAATAGGCTTGGATTACAAACTGTTACAAAATTGGTAATGTCTTATAAAATGTTTAAATCCAAAGACAAACAACTTGCTCCTGATCCTGAAGCATTTAAATATTCTACAACATTTATGTATCTTGAATAACAAAATTTCATAGTATGCATTTCTGTTAATTTCTTTATTATTTCCTGGTTATTTTGCATTCAATATTTTAAGTAACTGAAAATTTTTATAATTATATTTTTCTACTTCTTATTGATGTCCCCCGATAGTAAAATGTGTATATACTGAATGTTTCTATGCATATATTATCAATGTTATTACAAGCACAGGTTTGATACCAATAAAACATTTTCTTCATTAACATCAACGTCTTATTTCATCAGATGACATTTTTTAAGATTTGAAGTTGTCAAACATTTAAAAAATTTTTAATTTCTATTTTTAATTTTGTAAACCGATTATTAGTTGTAATGAAACTGTCATATGACAGATAAACAAGTTAAAATTTACTGCAAATGTATATGTTTTACAATTGCTATTTAATAGGTACATTATAACTTAATATTGACATACATTTTATTTATAAACATGTTTGCATAAAAAGGCTTCTAGATAAACTGAACATAGCTTTTCATTTCCACACAAATTATTTCACATACTTTTGTGTATATAAATATGTATATGCGATATTTTGATATAAAAGTTGTTTCTGGAACAGGAAGAATCAATATATTTTACTTATTTTTGTTAAATTCAGCATTTTTAATTTAGAATTTTCAATTTATTAAAAGTGGACAAAATGATATTTTGTCTAGGACAGTTTTTTCCAGTGTGAAAAAAAAATCGAACAATCCTGCCTAAGATTCTTATAAAAAGAGCATCAAAATTAATTAATAGCAAATTATGGCAATGAAAAATTGGATCTACTCTTTTACAAAAAATTTTCTTGAATATTTCACAGAAAAGATTTCTCTCCAATATGAATTAACACATGCATGGTTAAATTTTGCTTCCGAGAGAATTTCTTGTTGCATATTTCACACACAAAAGGTTTCTCACCAGTATGAATTAAGAGATGGCTACTGAGACTATTTTTTCGAGAGAATTTCTTGTTGCATATTTCACATAGAAAAGGTTTCTCACCAGTGTGAACTAACAGATGCTTACTTAAATCACTCTTTTGAGAGAACTTCTTGTTGCATATTTCACACACAAAAGGTTTCTCGCCAGTATGAAGTAACACATGCCTGGTTAAACTTGTCTTCAGAGAGAATTTCTTGCTGCATATTTCACATACAAAAGGTTTCTCACCAGTGTGAACTAACAGATGCTTACTTAAACCACTCTTTTGAGAGAACTTCTTGTTGCATATTTCACACACAAAAGGTTTCTCGCCAGTATGAAGTAACACATGCCTGGTTAAACTTGTCTTCAGAGAGAATTTCTTGCTGCATATTTCACACAGAAAAGGTTTTTCTCCAGTATGAATTAACAAATGCCTGGTTAATTTTTGCTTCAGCGAGAATTTCTTGTAGCATATTTCACACAGAAAAGATTTCTCACCAGTGTGAATTAACAGATGTTGACTTAAATGACCTTTTTGAGAGAATTTCTTATTGCATATCTCACATTCAAAAGATTTTTCACCCGTATGAATTAAGAGATGGCTACTGAGACCACTCTTTTGAGAGAATTTCTTGTTGCATATTTCACACACGAAAGTTTTCTCACCAGAATGAATTAACAGATGCTTACTTAAATCACCCTTTTGAGAGAATTTCTTGTTGCATATCTCACAGACAAAAGGCTTCTCGCCAGTATGAATTACCACATGCCTGGTCAATTGTTGCTTCTGTGAGAATTTCATGCTGCATATTTCACACACGAAAGGTTTCTCACCAGAATGAATTAACAGATGCTTACTTAAATTACCCTTTTGAGAGAATTTCTTGTTGCATATTTCACACACGAAAGGTTTCTCACCAGAATGAATTAACAGGTGAGTGCGTAAATGACTCTTCTGAGAGAAACTCTTGTTGCACACCTCACAAACAAAAGATTTTCCCTGCTGTGAGCTAGAAGCTGTTTTTCCAAAAATGTATTTTAAAGAAATATTTTGTTGCATATTTCGAACTTTGAAGACAGTTTTAAGTGAGTGATGTTCTGATGTATATCTAACTTTATAGCTTTATGCATCTGCAATAAATAGAAATAAGTTAATCACTTTTTATAATTCATCATAAAAGAATATAAGAAAAAATATAATTTAATCATGAAAAATAAAAATTTATGTATTTAATTGAATTGAAATTAAATTTCTATCATTGTATTAAAAACTACAATAGAAACCTAATTATCAGATTCTTGGAGAACTAAAAGTGCATCAGATGCATTTCTTAATGATTAAACTATAAATAAAATTATAACAAGTAAACTAAATAGCTACCATCATAAAACAAATAATTTATCATAAAGAAAACATTAAAGATTAAAATTAAGAGTTAGAATTATTATAAATAAAAAATAAAGCACATTTTTATAAAGAAACCATTTTTAATAGCATTTATAAATATAAAATATAACAAATTTAAGGATAAAATTCTATAATTTCATAACAATGGAGACAATGATATGTTTTATAAGCAGTGCGGAAAACATCAACTATTTCTGTGGCAAGGGGAATGGCAAGTACGAATGTGTTCAGTCGGAATTCATCCAAAATATTAATTTTTTCAATCGAATATAGAGGATTACTAAGGCAAGATTTTACATTATTAATTCAAGCTATATTGCATGGCAATAATTTAATCATTTATTAGCCTTTGTACCATGTTTAAAGATGTATATAATTGATAATAGGTAAATCAAAATGCATTTTCTTATGCAATTTCAAAATACAGCTCATTTAGAAATACATACTTAGACCGATACAGGCAAATTGGATGATGAAATGTGTGAAGAGAAAACATCAAACTCAGTTATAATAGAGACAGTAGAGTATGGTAGTCGCGATGGAACATCAGATGGCAGAGAAAAATCACACAAATAGCATATTTTATTCAAAAACAAATCAAACAATATACCCTTCAGTATCTTAGATAAAAATAGTCAAAGCAGCAATATTTCATATAATTGTGTTGCAATTAGAATGCATTATCAACAAGCAGCATAAAAATACCTGTTTAAGAGCAAGATTTTAAAATTCAATTTGAATGTAGAGAAATAAATTTCGAATAACTAACTTATTATAGTGATTTTAAAGCCTTACACAAGAGACAAGTTGGTCCCTCGTATTTCGAAGTCAGCAATAAAATAATGACATTTTCACAGATAATTCTTTTCAGAACACTATTATAATAGTCTATAATTAATTAAAGCGGATATGAAAAGGAAAAGGGCTTAAAAACATTTAAATGGGAATTATATAAACATCTCAAATGAGTTCATTTTTCTACGAGATAGCAAATTAAAAATCAATTTACTCAATTTAGTGTAACCAGTCATAACAAATTAGCATAGTGCACATGTATTACTTACCTTAGATATTTATAAAAGACAAATGATCTATAATATTACACTTAAAGAATGTACATGTTCATGGTACTGAATGATAAGTCCTCATTGCAGAGGATTTAATAAGTTCAATTATTTTAATTAAGTTTTACTAAAATTGAAAAGGTAATTGATAAAAAACATTGATACACAGAGTTAAATAATAAAATTTTGTTACACAGATTTGTTAATTTACTATTATTGCAACTTGCTGAAAGTTTGAACAAAATCCATCAATTAATAATGGAGATAATTTTTTTTTATCGCTAAGAAAAAACTGGTTTTACTTATGGTTATCTTTCTTTTCTTTTTTTCTGTTTTCTTACAGCTCAATAATTTTTCTTTCCCGCACCCAAGTAATGTGAAGTTGCTGACACATTTACTGAATCTTTTTTATACTTAAAGAACAGAATTTGAATAATGTTGCTTTATCACGGTGTTTTGACAGAAAGAAAAAATGGATTTTCTTATTTTCTTTGCGTGTGCGACTTGCGAATGTTGTATTTTTTATTTTCTATAATTAATGCATTATTTAATTTTTCTTTTGTTTGTTTATTTTGAAGCATTCTTAGAGCATTTTATTTTAAATATGTACAGAATATACCTTATCGTATACCAATTAATTTCTGTTAATAGACGTCAATATTAAGAGTTAGTAGTGAAAAGATTTTCAAGAAAAATCCTTTTATAAGTCCCCTCACCACTTTTGCCAATATTTCATGTTGTCAAAAGGATTATTTATCATTAGTTATTTTTGGAAATTTACGTTGCGTTATTTAATTAATGGATTCGAATTAAAAATAAATAGTGGTATTCGTAATTCTAGCGTAATGTTTTATATTTCTACTTACCGATCCAAGGATGGAATGCTCGATGAAAGTGATAAATTCACAAACCACAGGTGATTCTGAGTAAAAAAAAATTCTGAAACTCACTGCAAATTTTCTGAAAGATTAGAGCAGAGGGAGGAAATTCCCCTCCTGACACTAATTATGCGTTTTTTCTGCGGTGCTTTGACGCAATTTAGGGTTTTCCGCGATCCTTTGACAAAATTTGAAGGGTTTTATTCGCATTGACGAAATTTGCGCTTAGTCATGAAATTTGCATTTCTTGGAGAAATTCGCGTTTTTACTCGCGAATCGTGGACAAAATTTGCGCTTTTTCGCGATCTATTGACGAAATGTGCATTTTTTGGGATACTTTGACGAAATTAGCTTTTTCCCCATGATCTTTCATCAAAATTGGCTATTTTTTTCTGCGAATGACTGACGAACTTGATTTTTTTAACCGACTTTTTGCCGAAATTCGAGATATTTTTTATGTCCGAATTTTCGGACTAATGACCGATTTTTTTTTTCGTAAAAGTCTGAACAGAATCACCCCTGTCACAAACTAAGCAGGAGTTATTTATTTATTTTTTATTATTATTTGTACTAAATTTAAAATGCTAATTTTCCAGGTGTTTTAAAAAATGTGCGAAAATATTCAATATGGTGTCTATAGCAGTACGTACACCACTTTCAAAAAGTGCAGCTGATACAGTGACGCGGCGTATCCGATGGAATTTTAGGTTTTATTTATCGTTTTCGGAGGTAGCGGCGTATATGCCAGGGCGGCTTATCTACCCGAAATTATGGTACCTGTTTCATTTTTTTTCTGAGTATGTCAAAAGATAAGAATAACAAACCACATTATATGAACATTTTCAATAAAAACAAATATACTATGACCAATAAGAAAACAATGCTTAAATTTTGGAGAAAGCTGACATTTTCTCTCAAATTAGACTATAGATAAGATGACAACAGGCAGTGACAAAATTAATTCAAAATTATGTACCAAAACTTGCATATTCCAAAGAAATAAGAAACAGTCTTATTAAAAATTTCTTTGTGTCTGTCAGGTGTTAGATAGAAGTTCTATAGACCAATGACTCTATAGATTCTTTTAAACAAAAGGTATATTTTTTGCTCTTTTAAAATTGATGTGTACTAATTTATTTATACCTATATATTAAAATTTATAAAAAATTGTAGTATACCAGTTTTAAATATTAGTACTCCATATATTTAATATGATTATATTTTAAATCATAACTCTAATATATTGTAACTCAATTGTTAAAGTAATAATATATGAAAAGAACTATACTGATTTAATTTATAGTTCTTTTTTTTATACATTGTTTTTTAACTTTATAATAATTTGCTGTTAATTTCATTAAAATATCCATCTTATTTAATAAACTTTATTAACTAATTGTAATTTTTTTTAAATATTTTATTCTGAAGTATAAAAATATTTAAACAATTATGTTTCAAGTTTAACAAATAATAATTTATGAAACTTTTAAATTTTTTTAAAACTATCTTAAATTAGAATGCCACATCCGGCACTGTAAGATTAATGAATTTTAACAGATTCTAAAAATTAAAATCTGAAATGAATATCTGAACACGATTTAAGCTGTGAAGCTCATTTGAAACTGTAGCCAATATATAGCACCACCAACAGCAATAAAACAAATAAGTAAATCAATGAATAAATAAATTATTTATTCTAATGGACTTTTTTTTTCTTCTTAAGGCATGTGCCTACCTTCGGAGCCTTTTTTTTTTTAAATATAAAATTTTTAATAAACACGTGTGTTTTTAGTTAAAACAGGAAATAAAACTATGAATTCAAATGAATTTTTAATGGAATGTTAATTAACTTTTCAAATATAGACAATATTTAGTCAAATTTTAGTAAAGAATTTCGTTTATGCTAAACCTTCTATAACGAAATCTATCCAATATATTTCACTTTTTTTCCAATACTATATATTAGCAAACAACTTACCTGTGTTATGAACCAAAAGATTTGCAATACATCTTAAATTTACTAACATATACCAAATTTTGTATACAAAACATGATTTTTAAAAAAATGTATATTTTTCAATTAAAATAGCTCTTAAATTAATATATACATACTTACAAGCTATATTTTGCTTCATAACATACCAATTGAAGAGTGACAAGCATTGTGACAAAATTTTATTTCAATATCTTAAAAACTTTTTAAGAAATGAATTTTCCCGTAAATATGTAAACAATGAAAAACAAAGTTTTCCAGAAAAGGCAAATTAAGATTTTAATACAGGACAAAAAATTCTATATACAGTTTACAACTTTAAATTAAAACTTAACTCTATGTGAAAAATGAAAAATATGAGCATTAATCTTGTTTAAAAGTAAAGAAACAACTAGATTAATTTTAACACAATTATTCTAATTGACTGAAGACATAAATGTCATATTAGATGTAAATTTCCAACTGGGCAAAAAATCTCCGGACCAGGATTCGAACCAGGGATCTCTTGGCTGAAGCCGTCAATGCTGTACCATCTGAGCTATCCCGGACAAATCTGGTGGAACTTTTTCACCTTGTTTTGTTCACCATTTTTGTTCTGTTGAGCTGAGCCAGATTTCAGAACTGATGCTATAATCATTAAGGTTAGCTGCGTGAAAAAGTTCCACCAGATTCGTCTGGCATAGCTCAGATGGTAGAGCATTGGCGACTTTAGACCTGGTTTGAATCCTGGTCCGGACATTTTTCGCCCAGCTGAAAATTTACATCTGATATAAAGAAACAACTGTTAAAATGTATTGTTTACCTATCTTTAAACGGTCACTTCTGTTTCAGAAAGTTCATTTCCGGTTTATATTTTTGGTTATAACTTTTAATTATCGCTGAACCAAAAGTAAGGCATTTTTGGAATCTTAAATGTTTGAACTTTAAATTAAAATAATAATAAAACAAGTAAGAAAAATCATGCGTTAAGCACTTTCCAACACTTCCTGAATGCTATTACAAAACTTCGTTATTTAGGGAAAAAGGTATATAAGAGAACTAAGAAAACATGTTAGAAAATGCATAAAACATTTGAAAAACTGATTTCAGCAGTTACCTTTCATAGAAAATATGTATTCCAATTCATTTGAACAGCCCTGTATTTGCTATGTAGGTTGATATAGATACTATATAATGGAGAAATTTAGCAAGAAAACATATAACAAGTTGAAATTTCTCTTTCAGCAACTTATACTAATAGATGGAAACATATACTTGTATACTTTTGTACAACCCTGTAGTTAACCTAGTACCTTTATTACACGCCACTATTTAGCTAAAGTTTAATTCAAATTAAAACACTCTTAAAACTACTGGAATGACATTTCCAGAAATTATCATTTATACAAGGCCATGTATCCGATTCTTTACGTGACCCTGTATATTCTTTTATCTGCAGTTCATCGTAAAAATGCATAACACATTTATAAAAACCACCTTTAAGCAATTTGCAATCATACTCAGTAACCTTTACGAATTCTTTAGTGTAGCCCTGTATATGAATTACAGCATTTATACACACCATATACAATGCATAAATATAGTGAAACATAAAAGCACATACCATAATTAAAAATTCATTTCCAGCAATCATCGCTAATGTACAGTACTTCGTATACAATATAGTATCTGAAATCTTTTGTGTGTCCCTGTAAATAATGCTATGCACTTCGTATTATACATGAAATAACTTATAGTAAACCTCAGCGACGTATATCAATTTCATTATACATGAAATAATTTAACATAATTGAAATACGCCGGAAAAAATTCCCTACACCCCTATATCATTATGTAACGGAATCCTTTTATGCGGCCCTGTAAATGAATAATAACTATTCTTTGCGCCGCATATTCTAAAGAATGCATATTTTAATGAGCTTGATAAATGCATATCAATTTTATTATGTTTGAAAGCATGTAACATCATTAAAAATAACGATAATAATTTTAAATGATTTTTTCCCATAGGCTGTAATGTAACGGAAAACTTTTGACTGTCCCTGTAAATGAACTAAACGTGCTACAAACTTCATTTGAAATAGGGTTCGTGCTATGGTAGAGGTCACTAACATTAAAAAATTTCAGAACGATCCGAGCATATTTACGGGAGTTAGAGCGCGGACAGACGGACCGGAGTCGTACACACTTTTCAACCTTGTTGGAAAGTGTTAAAAATCGAAATTTTTCGGTAAAACCGCGATTTGAGGGTAAATCTGATTTTCTAAGTTACAAATGATATCGGTTTTCATAATTCACACAGTTAAAAATCAGCGTATAAAAATATAGTATATTTATGTACGAGTTTAACCCTTTATGTACTGGATTATGAATTCATGAATATTTTATCTTCTAAAGAATTTTTCGTGAATTGTTTAAACTACATTAGAAGATTTACATAATCATTTACGAATAATAAATTTTAGAAGGATTTAAAAGGATTAATTAAATTTCAATTTATAGGGATTTTGTGCAATATTTATAACACCACTCAAATCATTTATTTTTAATATTTTTCTTAGTATTTTGTAGAATTAGGAAAAGCACAAATATAATGTTCATACAAATACAGAAATATTTCCAAATTAAAAAATCCCCTCCCCCCCAACGCCAAGAAAGCTGAAAAGATGCAAAAGCAAAAAAAAAAAAAAAAAAAAAAAAAAAAAAAAAAAAAAAAAAAAAATCATTCTTTTAAAAATATTTTTGTTTTGTGTAACCGGTAATGCGTTTGGAACAAGATAAAGTAATGTATCTACAACTCATTCTAAACTGTATTACAACTAATCGATGCATTAAATGATTTTTATATCAAGTTATTTTAATGGTACTTGTAAGTACCATCAGCAGATAAAGGGCTAAAGATTGGGAACGTAAATCACAATAGAAACAAAGTTAAAATAGTCTAATAAGACCTGAAGAACTGCGAACGGATGTGGCATGCGCTGAAAGTACCGATTCATGCCCAATCACAGAACCCTGGCAGCATCGAGTGCGATTAGTACTTGGGAGGGGCAGCTGCATGTTGGCGAAATCCGAATACTTTTATAGAATATATTCTTATATTTTATAGAATATATATTTAAATATTTTTATAGATTATTCTATAGACTATAGTCATAGACATTTTTATTGAACTTCTATAGATGTTTCTATACCTTTTGGTTAAACTAGCTAATAGAAAAAAGGGCCATATTTCTATAAGATTCTATAATACTTTTTATATAATCTCTCTCTCTCTCTCTCTCTATATATATAAAAGGCAAGTGTGTGTGGGTAAAGCCACACTTTTCTCCATGACCACCTACTGCCACACACACGCGGTAGATAGCCCTTGGTGTCCTGCTATTAGTAAGGCAGTTTAGTCGTGGTGGGTGGAAGTGGGGAATTACAGAGATGCTCAAAAGAATTCCATTACATTGCGGCCTATGAGAAAAAATGGTTTGATATAGTTTTTAATAATGTTACAGCCTTTCGAAGATAATGAAATTGAAATGCTTTTATGAAGTGCATTTAAATTGTAACCCCCCTCCCCTCCCTCCCACTTTTAAGCAGTTTTGATTTTCCTTCCATTTCCAAATATAAGCCCCCTCCCCTTTTCACAAACTTTTTTTGTGGAAAAAATTGATTTAAGAGTCTAAGGGAAATAATTTTGAGTCTGTTGACTTTTCTGGTGGATTTCCATATGTTTTGACCTTATTAAAATTCCTCTCCCCCAAAGTGCATGATATGTCCGCTTCCCTTCATTGCCCTTCCTCCTCAGCACCAAAAGTTTAACATCTTTAAAATCTTCTTTTGTTCTATTTGTTGCTTGCAAGTAACAATAAGTAAATAATCAATTACATAAAATTACACTCCTTTCCCTAAAATCTTTCCCCTCTGACTACCTCACTCAGCAAAGTTTAATTTTTTTTTAAATTGTTATTATTTTTAATTTTGCAATATTTTTAATTTTGTTTCGTAGTAAGAGGATTTCATTTACATAATTTCATTTAATCTCACTCATCGAAAATCTTCATCCCCTTTGAAATTTTTGCTCCATTCTTTTGCCCCAAACGGGGGGGGGGGGGTTCATAAATATGTGGGAGGAAAGTAAAAAAAAAAATGTGTTTTGCATTTTGGCTGTTCTCAACTGTGAATCACATGTGTACTTTATGTTTAAATGGAGCAAAAAAAAAAAAAAAAATGTTTATGCAGTTTGTTTTTTTTTTTTTGGGGGGGGGGGGGGGATTCTGGCAACGAAATAAAGAAGAAATTTTTTTTCGGGTAGGATGAGAAATAATTTAGGTGATTATTTAAACATTTTTTACAACAAAGTTAGAAATTGAGCAGAAAAAAATAAATTATAAGGATTTTAAACTGCATGATATGAAAGGTGTATGGTGGGGGGGGGGGTCATGATACGAAGGGGAGGGACAGGGGGAAAGAAGCAGAAATTTTGGGAGGAGGGGATAATTTAAGTGATGTATTATTAATAAGGGTAAAATTATACATGTTTGATACCAGAAGGGGAGAGCCAAGAGGGAAGCAGTTTTTTGGGGGGTGGGAGAATTAGATTATAGATTAAATTTTGTTGCAATAAATAAAATAACAAAAAAAGAACTAAATTTGAAAAAAAAATAAAATTTTGCTTAGAAGTTTTTGTTGAGGAAGATTTTAGGGAGGGAGGGAGGATTTAGATATATTTTTTACAAATCGAAAATCTGCCAAAATATGGAAGATTCTCGCCCATGTATTTGACTTATTCACTTCTAAATTAACGGTAAAAATCGGTTTGTAATGATTTTTTAAAAAAAGAAATCTCGATTATAACCCACCCTCCCAAAATTAACTTCTTTTGCTTTTGAAAATAGGGGGACTTACTTTCGACACATTTTTAACAAATATCTTTGGTCGATACTTAAATCACATTTAATTTCTAGTAATGGATAGTTATATTGAATAGGTGAAAACTCAGTCACTGGAAGTTCCTAATGCTTTTCAAGTTGTGTCCCTATTTTTCCTCCAAATTCCTTTGGACCTTCAGTTTTTCTATTTAGAAAACAAAATAGGTGATGTAGGGGCAGTTCATCTGCATGAAATAGACAAATCAACCACTGCAGTGGCTTTTGCAATATTTTTTCCAAAATAGGAATTGCACCACTATTTAATCCAGTGTTTGCAGCAGTCCCATCACACCCAATTGTAGTAATGTTTAAGTATTAGTTGTTTCCATTGAAAAAAGTCATTATACTGTCTTGCATGCATTTTCTAATACCAGAAATCAGAGTTACATGTCTAAAAATGTTGATTCAGGCTCTTCAACATGTTCTTCGATGACAGTTCTTTCGTAATACTGAGGGGTGGGAGATAATGTCTTGTCGGAGTGTCTTTTAAGTGCGCCACCCATCTGCCTCTATTTGAAGTATTTTTATGGAGTAAAATGTATTACATAGTCAATTTAGAATACATAGTCAATTTAGAATGTTTTCTGACTAATCAATGGTGCAATCAGTTTTTAAAAATATGAATTTAAACCTTTTCAAATAAACCCTGGCCTTTAATAAAGAGAATTTAAGAAAATAGATTTACTTCACCTACAAAAATTTTGAAATGTTTGGACTGGTAGAAAATATTTTTTACAAAATAAAATGTGTGAAAATTTCGACGAAATCAGTAAAAACCTGAGTGTTTTGTCATGGTAAAAAAAGTCTTCTTATGACACCTTTTACCACTAAATATTAATATTTTTCACGATTTCTTTCACCCAGGCTATGAAAACATTGTTTTTAACTCCTAAAAATTTCCAAGAGTTTGGACCAGTCATACTGTTTTTCTTGCAAGCCGCAAACATAAGTTTCCGGCTTTAGGCAGGCCACAAAACACTTATAAAAGAGTTTAAAAAAAACAGTAATTAAAATAAGATAAGTAGTATAACAATGCAGTATATTATCACTAGGTTTGAACGTTTGTCACGGAAGAAATATTACAAAAAAATTTAACACCACTCTTTCCAAATAATAAACTTCGTAGTAGATTTCTATTGTAAATGCTGTAGAAATTTCGTACGAAGTTTGCTGGTTGGCAATAAAGCTGCAAAATGTTTTTATGCCAATTTTTTCAGCAACAAAATTTCAACCCTAAAAAACAGTATTAGCTTATAATAAGTATAAAATGTAAAAATATAACAGTGCAGAATTTCCACGTTCTTAAGGACAAAAAGGAAATTTTCTCTAATATATCAATTTTTGCTCAACAAAAGAATTCTTTTATTTTTTTTATTGAAGAAATATACAAACGCATACTTAATTTAGAATGGTGTTTGATTAATGTTAGTATTCACCATTTATTTCAACATAGAAAACCTGGGTTGAACTCGCAAATGATATTCATAATTAATCTGATTCGATCAGGGCCCGACTAATGCAGGGGCATGCGGGGCAGCCTCCCCGGGCCCCCCCCGATTTGAGGGGGCCCCCCAAGGGCAGATATAAGTTTTAGTTAAAGGAGAGCCAAATGATAAAAAATATACAAAAGTGACCAGATTCTAATTTAAAGTGTTTTTCATTTTTTGATATTTAATTTCTTACTCACTGATTTCATAAAATTTTTTTAAATACATAATTTTAATTAAAATATTACAGTAATATCACACATCTGCTATCTGTTTTCATATTATGAAACTTTATACCAAAGTACTTTAATGCATCATGAGGAATGGCAGTAACAACACAACACGTATTGAAATTTGTTGCTATTATTATTAAATGCATGCCACCACTCTTTCTATATGATAGAATCACCCAAATGCATGTTGATTGAATACAAAGATTAAGTTAAATAGAAAAGTATTAACACAAACAGCCAATAATGCCTGAGAGAACTGTATTTACATTTTAACGGCTCACATTTATCCTTATATTCCTATAAAAAAAAAAAAAAAAAAAAAAGTGTGCTATAGTTTCTTAAAGTTACCTTTCTTGTACTATACTGCATACGGATGTGAATAGTACTTTGTATGAAATTTAAGCCTACATTCAATAGGTATGAAGTTTAGTTTTAGTCATTTCAACATAATTCACGAAAAATTTCAAAATATCGAAGGGGGCCCCCCGAATAATGTTTGCCCCAGGGCCCCCCACTGTCTAAGTCGGGCCCTGGATTCGACTTCAGTCATGATCAAGTCTAATCAGGTTGATCAGGAAATTCATTTGTGCTGGTTGAGGTAGGTTGTGAATACCAGCATAAGAAATGCATACATCACTGTAGGATCAATAGGACTGCATGCAAAAAGTATTTTTGACTAAGGAAATGGCTTTTAACGTAATTTTAAATTAATTATAAATAACAGGACATATTTTATCTTGCTATGAGAATATATAAAACGATGCTGAAGAATATAAATATTTTTTATGCGCTTCTCAAATAATAGTATAAATAATATGAGTTAATAATTATGTACTCCACCCATAACGGGTCGCCGGGCCACAGGTTGACTCTGGCTGGTTTGGACAAAACAGACAACTTTTTTAATATAAAATACAAGCATTTAAAATACTGCAAGACCCCCTCCCCTCCCTCTCTTTTCCGGCATATTTAAAATTACAAAAACACTCCAAAAATCAAATTACGCAGAAAAGAAAATACCAAACAGCATATGCTTTCAAATCTCATAGAAACGCTGAAAAACATTACAAAAAATTTTTTTAATTTACCTTTTGAAAAAATTCATTCCCCGAAATAACTTTTCACTGTTTCTGCTAATTTTGCCATAATATTAAATTTACGTACATTTTGATTAAAAAACACACTAAATTTTTATACAACAGCTCTGAAATTTTATTACTATATACTAGCCTTTTAGCTAATGATCGAGTATCAATTTGGTTCATATATAATCGGATTTAGGGGGGGGGGGGGGGTTAGTTCGAAAATCAAAAAATTTCACCCAGGATTTTGATGTGAAAAAAAATATTAAAAATAAATAGTCAAGCATACAAATACGATTTTTACAACTGAATATTGTAGACTCCCTCAAATCCACATAGCTTGGGACCAGACCAGACATTGCGCAGATATTAGAATTTTGAGATTTTTGGTCAGAGTTTTGTTTACTTTTTTAAATAAGTAATTTGTATTTAATAATGCACTCAAAATTCTAATAAATGCTTAGAATAAAGTAAAATACAGTAGGCTCCCTCAAATCTGCAAATGCCTAAAATCCGCACATCATAACAGATGTAAACAATGAAACTTTCAGTTCAGATGTAGAGTCAAAATTACAGACTTTTTAAAATTGTTATATCATTTTGGACGTTTTTTAAACGTAATTCTCATTAATATGACTGAACGCATGCTTTTACATGTCGGAAGTATAAATTTATTTCTGAAAAAATTCAAGATATTGCTGATATCTTTAGTAATCACAATCTTTTTATCAAATATATTTATGTATTAATCAAGATTTTTTGGTCCAATTAAATCTGGCTAAACCGGAAATAAAACTTCTTTAGTTTATGATTTTTATGTGAATTAGTAGAGTACCTTTAAGAGGCAAATTGAATTGAAAAATTCAAATAAAATGTATTTTTATGGTGCATATTTAATTATACATTATTATTTACTTGACATTTACTTATAATTTAATCATTTTTAAAATTCAGCCTAATTTTTATTACTTTACTTAATTATTTTAATATTTGACTATATTGTAAGCATTCATTATCATTTTGATTGCATTATTATATGCCAATTATTGCTTAAAAAATGTAAACAAAGCAATGACTAGAAATCTGCAAAATTCTAAAATCTGCACAACCTGTGGTCCCAAGCAGTGCGGATTTGAGGGAGTCTACTGTAATAAAATAATTAAGTAAAGTAATAAAGAAAAATAATAAAAAAAAAATGATTGAATTTCAAAAAGTAAACATCAAGTAAATATTTAATAAGGTATAACTAATGGTGAGATACATTTTCCTTGAATTATTGATACTCACCTTGTACACTAATAATTCACATAATTTTTTTTTAAATAATGAAGTTTTATTTCACATTTAGGCAGACTTAAAAACCAAAAAACATTGATTAATGCATAAATGTATTTGGTAAAAAGATCGCGATTGCCATTGATATCAGCAGTATTTTGAATTTTTATAGAAATAAATTTATACTTTATGAGAAAGCATAAATTCAGTCATATTAACCATAATTATACATTAAAATGTATATGGAATGACATAGAAATAGAAAAAATCTGTAAATTTTCACTCACATTTTAATTGTAAATTTTATTGTTTACATCTGCAACAATGTGTGGATTTGAGATAGTCTACTGTATCAATATTTTAGCTCAAAAATTACATACAGTCGTCAGAAAATTATTTATAACTCAGAAATTTGGTTCAGAATGTATAAGATATAGGAGGGAAACAAAGATTTGCAATTTTTAAAAATGCCATATACTATTCCATCCATCAGAAGAAAAAAGAAATGAAAAATAAAAATAACAGAAAAAACACTGCTTCTTATAACTCAATATCAATAGCTTAGAATGAAAGTTATACACAGGCTTTAAGCAACAAGAAATGTATTTTTTAACCCTTTCAGGGGCAAGGCATTTCTGTTCTAAAAATGTTCAAATATTTAATTCACACCACAATTTAAGAAGATATTTATTTGAAAATAATAAAAAGCATTTTTTCATGTATATTATGATATCGATAGTGTACTAAAAATTTTTTGGTCTCGTTTGTTAATTTTGGCATTAAAATTAACCATTTGCAGACTGCAAATGGCACCCCTCAAGGGGTTAGAACATTTGAATCCCTCCCTCCCTCTCCCTGTTTCCTGTTACAGTTAATTTGAGCTCTTTTATTTCTAAACATACATCTTTCTTTTTAAACCGATTTTTCACACATTCAGTGGGCATGAATTTTATATATCTAAATCTTTATACATTTGGTCAATTAAAGGTTGTGAAATTTTTTTATATTTTTGTACAAAAACATTTTGCAATGAAAAGCAAAATCCTGTAAACTCTAATTCGAAGACAACATTTATTAAGAATTACTTCTTTAACTTCTTTTACTAAAATTTTCAATCTTTATTCACGAAATTTTTACATGGGCTGCAAAAATGCTATATTTATAAATGATAAAAATTTCAAAGAGTTTGGACAACAAGAGCTGTATATATATTTTTTTATTATCTTCAAAATAACCAAACATGAAAAAACAACAAAATGCTTTCGTACGAGCGCTTTTATCACTAAAAACAAATATTATTCACATTATTTCATTAAGAATACAAATTGAGAGAAAATTGAGTTAAAGATAGAAAATCATACAAATCTGAGGTTCATTTAAGATTATTATTACAGTCGTGAGCAATGCTGGGTAGGTCAGCTAGTTACAAATAAACTCATATTTCCTTCTACTGATTCACGTTTAACTGTGAACAGACTCGCAGTTTTATGATTCGAGAATCAAGCTGGCTCGTAAACTTTAAAACAAGATGCAAACCCTGCTTGAATGCCAGTGGTGTCAGTTGCCGCCTTGTTTAAGGGAAGAAGAAAGGCTTTAAATAAGGAAAATTAACTCGTTACAAGGACCCCATTTTAAGAAAAATGGAGTCCTTTAAAAGAACCTTCTAGGTAAGTTGTGCAGTGGTCAGAGCATCTGACTGTCATGCTGCAGGTTGAGAGTTTTACTCTTAGCTGAGCAAGGTTCACTCATCCTTTCAAAATCGATAAAATGAGCACTAAGCTTGCTTGTGAAAAAACATCAAGGTTCCCATGTTAGGCTGATCACCTGGTCGGGACATGGACATATGCTGTATAGCACACCAAGGCCCAAGGTTAAGAAATAGGGATGAGCACTGTTGGCTCAGATCCTTCATGGATTTAATTTTTAAAGGAGCCTTTATATTTTTTCTTAAGTTATCCATATCAAAGTTTATCCCAAAAGTTATTCCAATCAAAATGAACTTATCCCAAAACACCTGTTATTAGCAATGAAGCTATTACCTGTTCATACTTATAATGTAAACATGTTAACATATAATTACATCTAAATTTAATGCATTAAAAAAATAGGAGTTCATTAAAACAAGACCTAGTTTTAATTCAACTGTCTATACAAGGACCTGAATAGAAAGCTAATTTCAGATTCACAAAATTATGATTCAATTTTTCACAAATCTATAACGCTGTTCATAATTATCAAAAGAACGGAAAAGACCATTAGAGAAGACTCTGGACTAATCCTTGCATTATCTCACCTTTGGAAGATGCACTGGAATATACAAGGAGAGTGGGCATTACCTCTCATGATGACACAGACATCAAATCGATGCTAACCTCGGAGAAAAGAGCAGAACGCAGTGAAGTATGTTGTAACAAGGCCCCAATCGTTATGACAAACTGCTAATATCCACACGTGTCTTGCTATAAAGTCTTTTGGAAAACTGTAAACAAGTTAAGAAATGTTAACAAATAATAAAACTACTAGTTTTTTTAAAAATGTTAATACAGAAATAAAGGAATGGCTTATTCCATAAAAATGTATCTTTATAAACTTTTATGCTGAATATATATTTTTCAAATACAGAAAAAAGATAAGATTTGTTATTTTTCAGCAATTTACGGCACTTTGCTATCAAAAGGCATTGATTCACACTGCTTCAAGAACACCTGACACCTATGAGATTTATCAGGATTGATTTAATTTCACGAAGTATCGTAAAAGTTGCATAAAGAAAAATTTAATAGAAATTAAAAAGAAAAAAACTGGACATGATTTCATTTATCAAATTTTACTTTTCACTAAAAAATTAAAGCCATTTTTTTCCCAAACAAAGAAATCTTATCAATCCCTGCATACTGTTATTTACAGGTTAGGTCGAGATAAAAATAATTCACAAGCCAATGTAATGTTTTTAATGGGGATTTTTTTTTAGAGGTGGGGAGGTCCATACTACATTTGAACAATTTCCTCCATTTTTCTATACAACAGAACACTTGTACTTTTAACACAATTGCTTAGGATTAAAATATACAAGAATGTAATTGGTTCAGAAAAACCCACTTACAAGAAGCATTTTTAGACACTTTAAATGTTTTAAAGTACATGGAATTTTTTCAAGACCTTTTTGAGATGACAACAATAATAACAATACAACAGTAATTTTTTTATTATCATTATATACAAAGAAGTTTTTTCATTAAAATTGTCCCTCTCCATTTACCCACAGTCAGGAAGGATGCTATTTTTGGATTATGGGGGAGGGCTGCAAGAAAGGTTACTATTTTTTTTTTCACAAAAGGACACAAGGGTGGAGCAACATCTAGAAACTGTCTGGATGAAATTCTGTTAAGAAACAAAAATAAATTAGCTGTTCAGAAAATTAAATTTTAAAGGAAAATTTGGCACTTTCCTAGCATAAATCTTAGTCAGGCATAAATCTCCCGAATAGCAGTTTTTATTTATTTTCTTTTTTTTTGCGTGTGCATGTGCAAATTAGAAACAGCTCTTTGAAGTTCAAATAAAATGCTTTGATTTACAGCATTATGTATTTTAATGAAAATGAGAGTGACATTCACGTATTTTAAATAAAACAAGTTACAGGTTAATATTTTAAATGAAATTAATGCAATGTAAAAGATCACAACGAGAACATTATTTGACAATTTATCACCTGCACTGGGCTAACATTAATTTGCACACAACATTGTATTTTGCTTCATTATTGAAAGATATAATAAAAATGTCAACAAAAATAGTTCTGTCGATTTTGAAATCTAATAATATTGGCATTGGTTGAAAATGTAAATTTTTATTCAACTTAAATTGGTTCTTGTTTGTAAAGATGGATATTTGAATTTGATTTTTCACTCAATTCCTGATTGGCTAGAATTGTAAAAATTACGTACACATGTGTGTTACTGATGATAACACAATATTTCAGATTTAAATTATAAATTAATTTGAAAACATTTTCCCTATTAGCCGGGCACACCTCTCCTTGCAATTGACTGGCGAATTTCATGTTATTTTTCTTGCGACCCACAGACAAATTTTGTATTTTTTCTGCAACCGATTAAAGAATTTTGCAATTTTTTCTGATGATTGAATGAAAATTGTCATATTTTTTTCACCATGATTAATTGACAAATTTAACAATACTTTAAAGCGTCCACCTGATGATTTTCTCGATTTTATTCCCAGCATTCGACTGAAGAACTTCATGTTTTTTTTCCCGACATTTGCTGACAAACTTCACAATTTTTTCTGGCAACTGAACGGTGATTTTCAAAACTTTTTTACCTGTAACTGATTGACGAATTTTTCAATATTTTATTTCCACCAATTAGTGAATTTCGGCGTTTTTTCTTGCCACCGATAGGCAAAATTGGCAAGTGTTTTTTATTTTTTTCATGTGATTGATGGATGAATTTTTCCAGGATTTTTTTCCTGCAGCCGATCGACGAATTTCATGATTTTGTATTTCCGTATCTTTTCCCATGACTTACTGACAAGACTCAAGCAATTTTTTTCATGCGATCGATGGATGAATTTCACAGTAAAAGAAATGGAAACACAGAAAGAGATGATGACCCACACTTATAAACATACCTTCATAAAACAAAAATATATAAAAATTTATATTTTACAAAATTCAGTAGTTTTTATTTGCAAAAGTTGAAAAGGATAGTTGAAGAAGTTCACAATTGCCTGCACAAAAAAAAAAAAAAAAAAAAAAAAAAAAAAAAAAAAACTTGCAATGCAAAATATTCAAAGTCAATTCGAACATAACGGTGAAACATAAGCGCTTTTATTTTTAATGTTTTTTTAATATTTATAATGTGTGAATTCTTCTTTTAGGTGAATTGGTTTGAAAAAATTGAGGGTAAACCTGGGAGTGGGAGTTATTCAATATATTGAATGTGAAATAAGAGTCACGGCAGAAATCGTAAAGGTCATTTTCTCTCGATGAAACTTTTGTTTCTTTTTGATTGTTAATGCAACCATTAATAATAACATATGATATCTAACAAAGATTAAGCACCTATCAATGTTAAAATAGTAAAAAACGATGATTTCAATTACAGGAACAGCTATTTTTGAGTCAATAGCCGAACGCGATACGCGAGATAATTTACATTTAGTTGGTTAGTTGGTTTAGTTTTACAACAAATAAATGCTCTTTGGATTTCAAGAAATATAGAGGACGATGACTGATGGAAAATTAATCCTTTCAACTAAAATTACTAAAAAATTCAAAGCCAAAGTATCTTTCAATTTTAATTACTAAATTTATTAAAATTTATTTATAAAAAAATGCCTTGGGAGAATTCGCAATTTGCAAAACGTAACCTGGACTTATGCTGCGATAAACAAATGCAAATGCATACTACAAAAAGTTCCCCCAATTTCAGTACCATTATTGCTCTTTTAAATAATTGTACTAATTAGTTATCATTCGAGAAGTAGGTTTTTGTAAGCCTTTTTCACTCCTATTGCAATTAGGGCTTTGGCCGGAAAAGTATGCTCTAATTAATTTGATTGTATTAGATATAAAAATGCTGCATGTGATGAATTTATGAATGAATTGAAAATCACTGTGGTAATCTTGTGTAAGTTGCCCATAGTATGTCTTTTCGTAAGAAAAGTTTAAACTTTCATAAAAAAAAATCATAAGATAATTTTCAACCATCTGCATGTAAAAGTTTCAGATTAAAAAAAAAATAAAAATAAGTGTTACTTTAAATTAGGGTAGATGCTCCAGTTTTGGCCACATTGGATCAATTTGTCCAATATTTGGCCTGTGAATTGCTGCTAACAAATAATATGCATTCTTACACTTTAAACAAACTCTCTTTTATTATTTACAATATCATTTGTTTATTTTTGATAAAATGTGACTTGCAAAAAAAAAAAAAAAAAAAAAAAAACAAATGTGTGAAACTGTAGTGTGTGCTTACATGTAGTATTAAGATTTTTGCTTACCTGACAAGTTTTCAGAATCTTTCAAAATTAGGCACTTATCGAGTTCTATTTGTTCTGAAACAAATTGCTATTAGGTTTTATGAGGTAAGCTTTCTCTCTACTGCAATTTTATATTTAAATTAATTATTTTAATAGTTTAATGGGGGGTGGCCAAAACTGGTGCATTAAATTTGCTATATGTACCAGTTATGGCCATGGGGGTGGCCAAAAAGGGTGCAACACATGTTCCACTTTTGGACACATGATTCATTATAGAGGGAATTTTAGCCATTTAATAAATTTAAGAATATCTGGATAAATCTAATTTTTGCAATATTTCAGGCACACAGATTTAGAAATACTAAATATTGTGAAAATCTTTACTAGATATCTAAATACAAGTAAGAATTTATTTCACATTATTTAAAAGAACAGCATTCATTTTACCAAGTTTAAAAGAGATTCTCTGCTCTTAAAAAATGGCCTAGAGGGAACACTGCTCTAAGATAGGAAGTAAAATTAAGGCCATTCAAAATGTAATGTCAGCATTACAAGCTAGCAAAGTTTTGGAGTAACCTGTTCTTGCCTTACATCAGAAGTTTGTAGGACGGACACAAATTTTCTCTAATAATGTTGAATCTCAAATAGTAGATCTAGGTACTAGGAATTGAAGTTAAAAATCAATTAGAAAAGTGGATTTTAGATATTGTCAGAATACTATTTCCTATAAAAATGGAACAACTTTAAGATTCTGTCCAGAAAATTGTAGCCGGCAAGATAGAAGACCAGGCATGAAATGGTATGATTTGCTTCTGAAATCACACCCTAAAATAACTTGCAAAGAAGCAGGGTACATAAACAAGGCAGAAGCTAATATGATGATTTCAAGAAGTATAACTTTTTGATGAAAATCAAACCAAAATCAGAAAATGCTTTTAAGAAATATAACTCTTTGATGAAGATTCAAGTGTTCTAAACAATTCACAATCTATGAATAATTCTAAAACTGATTAAATAGTTAATCTTTATGTCCGATAGGCACTGTTGTCCCTTTTATGAATCAAATTTAAATATATTTTTTTGTTTTTTAATTGAAATTTTCAGTTAAAAACAACATAAGTATATTTTACTTGATGTTTTTATCAATTCATAAAGAAATTTGCAAAATTCTCTTAATACAGCAAACAAATATATGTGTGGTAAAATAGATGTTGCATAAAATGCTTTAATTTTACTTATTATCAATTAAAATGTTTGTTAAACTACATGATATTGAAGTGGCCAAAACTGGTGTATAGAGATGGCCAAAACTGGTGTAGGGGTGGCCAAAACTGGTACAAATTGGAATAAATTACTTGATGAGTTATTACTCACAATCTCAAATATTCTGTAGAAAGTCATTATATTTAACAGAAAGACAATTGAATTTACTAAAGAATGATCTTATTATGATTTAATATGCGTCAATCGGTCGAGAACTGTAAAATTTCTATTTCAAATTTTCTCTAAAGGTGGCCAAAACTGGTGCATCTACCCTAGCTGTAAAAATAATGTACTATTTTTTTTTTTTTTTTTTTTGCGTGTGTATTACTGCTCATATCAAGAATTGAAACAGTTTTTACGCCACTAACAGATGATAATTAGGTACTAATCCCCGAGCAGTTATTTATAACATAAAATTGCATTCTTTTTCATAATTTCCACAGCACGTTAAGAATTTAAAAGCACTATTAAACTGCACGTTTTTAATTTACACATTGACTTAAAAATATTTTATTTCACTTCTCATAAAAGAACAATATAAAGTAAGGCTTTTTTTTTCGTAAGTACGGTAAAAACCTCTAATGTTTTTTTTTTTTTTTTTTTTTTTTTTTTTTTTTTTTTTTTTTTACCACACATTAAAAGAAACTTGCAACCCACAATTTTCAGTATCATGCATCTTCAGTGTAGCATGTCAATGACTTGAAACAGATGATGGCACAATTATATTTGACCTGGACCAGTTAATACGTCAGTACTATTATTATCACGATTTTAAACAGATGACTAGAAAAGTTATTATAAAATCATGTGTTTTATATATATTTTTAATTATGCCATCAAAATATATTATATATATATATAATCAAATATAAATATATTGTAATGGATTCTGTAGTACCAACTTTTGAAATATATTGGACGGGCTCAAAATTTTTTGAGTAAAATAACACATACAATCCCCCCCCCGTAGTGCATATGTGGGCAGATAGGTGGAAGAGGAGCGAATGACGAAAGAGGATGAGTCAAATTATACTTTTTCTAAGTAAAATATAAAATTATTACACGGTAGACACTCTCAGATCCGCACAAATTGGGACCAGAAGTTGTGCAGATTTCTGATCATTGCTTTGCTTACATTTTTTAAACAGTAATTTGAATGTAATAATGCAATCAGAATCATAATGAATGCTTGCTATATAGTAAAATATCCTAAGTAAAATAATAAACTGAAATCATAAAAAATAAGATAATTTTAAAAATGATTAAATTATTAAAAGTAAAGGGCAAGTAAATAATAATAATGTATAATTAAATATGCATATAATAAAGATAAGAAACATTTTCCTTGAATTATTCAATGAAACTTCCCCCCATAAAGGTATCTTATTAATTCACATCAAGATCATAGAGTATAAGGAAGTTTTTTTTCAGGCTTAGCCAGTCTTAATAACCAAAAACGCTAGATTAATACATAAATATATTTGATAAAAAGCTTGCAGTTACCAGCGATGTCATCAATATCTTGATTTTTTTCAGAAATAAATTTAAACATTCCTTCAGGAAAAATTACAAGTTCAGTGATATTATTGAGAATTGCATTAAAATAGAAACAAAATGATATAAAACTAAAAATTTTCTGTAATTTTGCTCCTACATATGAACTGAAAGTTTCATTGTTTACATCTTCAATGATGTGTGGATTTTAGGCGTTTGTGAATTTTAGTGTTGTAGATTTGAGGGAGTCTACTGTGCTTTAATCTAACTTATAATTACATTCTCATAAGTTCTTCTTTATAAATACTGTAATATTTATTGTAAATGGAATAAAACTATTGAAAGTGCAAGAAACTAGATGTAAAAAAAAAAAAAAATACATTTTTATCACATAAGTGATTTATCAATTTAAAACATTAAAGCAAAATCTTAAGGAAATCTGTTTTTGAGAGAAATTTAATTATACATCCGCTAAAGGGTTTTTCGGTGCTCCTGTAACTCTAACTATTTTACAAACAAAATTATTTTGAGAACGTCAATATAATCATTTTTTATTTCAGTGCTTAAATGTAAAAATAAAGGAACAACAAAGTAAATGAATGAAAATTTGGTGGGTGGAGATATCAAACTATTGGTTGGGCTCATGCCCCATGGGCCTATATAAGTTACTACCTCTGAATGAATGGCAAACCATATTTTAATCCTATTGAATAATAAAGAAAATTGTTTATACATTTCTTAAAAAATTAGTAAGGTATTTTCTAGATATGAAAATCATTTTTTTTTAATTTGTTGTTTAATTAAACAGATAATGTGCCTTTAAACACCGTCACTCTGAAAGTGCATACACATATTTTCTTGAGTTATTCTGTCTGTAAGCGAAAGAATTGATTACTTACTTTGAGTAATCAAATGATCACAAAATTTTAATAATTGAATCATGTACTACAAAAAATAGTATTGAATTTAGCAAGAAAAACCTGTGTAAACTTCGATATTGAAAGGCTAAATATTTAGTTATATATAAGTAATAATATAATATAATAATATATATAATATATATATAATATATATATATATATAATATATAATAATATAAGTATAATATTCATAAGTTTATATCGTAATATATTCAACTAAAGAAAAACTATTTTTTTATTGTACAGAAGCCTAAATAAAGTTTATTTTATGTTTTCTGAAAAGAACTTTTGTGAAAAAAGTTTTTATGTGCGAGAAAGGGGTCTTTTTCCATTTTCTAAGCAAAATCTGAAAAGAAAAAAAAACTTTTCTCCTGCAACTTGAAAATTTCCAGAAACTTTACATTTTTAAGTCAGATTGATTGGTATAGTCATCAATTGGCAAAATAAAAATAATAGCGGTAAAAAATTTGTAATTATCATTTATGCATTTCAGATTTAAGATGTCTGTATTTTGACAACTGTATTGTATGATATTTTAATATTTTTTATGCTTTACACAATTTTTAAATATTTTCATTTACAATGTATTCCTTTTTAATAATATTTATTTATTTTACAGAGTTTAGCCTATGTTTGTGGGAAGATGTATTTCCCGATGGACTTTTATTTGATTTATCAATAAAAAGTCGTTTCAGCACTATGATTTAAATTGCTTCAATTCATCCAGGAAGACATCCAAAGTTTCTCTTAATGTCAAAGGTATTTTCTCTTCTTAAGGAGTTTCACGGATTGCTTATTGTATTTCTGATGCAATACTTAAGGTGGCAACAACAGTTGCGAAATCAAAAGAAAACAATTAATACTGACCTACTCTTTTCTTGGGGACTGCTGAAATGATTTCAAATCTTCCTTTTTTGTTTGTTTTTCTTTTATTTAATAATTAGCTATATTTCGATCAATTTGTTTTTCTAGAAAATGAATTCTCTTTTAGTAAAGCTAATTTAACAAAAACATAGTTTTTATTTTTTCAAAATTATATAACAATGGCATTTTTCATTTCATTTCATTTCTTGAACAATGTTAAATCTGTAATTTAGCTCTGTGTTACTACTTGGACATTTTTAACAATTCAGATTGTATGATTGCTATTGCTTATTAAAAATAGTGTAATATTCAGCTTATTTAATCTGTTATTGTAAAATGTGAATGTACCGTATTTTCGGAAATACCCGCCACACCCACCGTAAGTGCTGCACCAATGAAAATCTTCTTTAAAAAAAAGTTTATCGACGTAAGCGCCGCACCCAAGGAACTGATATTTGTACAATCTAAATTCCGAAATCGCTTCGGCCACGGCTTTTCCGGATTTTAGAGGTCTTGAAATATCGTATAGAGACAATTAAAGGTCTGCACAGGACCAAAATTTCCGGGCCCGGCCCGAAATTTCTAGGACGCGACTGCCCGACTCGTAGAAAAAAATTCGGCCCGGGACTACCCGACTCGCCGAAGAAATTCGGCACGGACCAGCCCGATACAAAAATTAAAAGTTCGATCCGGCCAGTACAAAAGAATTATTGGCCCGACCCGGTAAAAAATTTAAAAGTTCGGCCTAGCCTGATATAACAGCCAAAAGTTCAGCCCGAGACTGGCTCGGAAAAAAGTTAAAATCTCGGCCCAGCCCGAGTGAATTTCTACAAAACATTGATGAAGTGCCGCAGGCTGTGATATTTATTTTTTAATGAATCTCTATTTCTTGTATGTAAATGTTTCAGTTATGATTACTATTGTTAATCCATATTCTATGTATTGAAGTGTTAAAAATCTGAAAAATGTTATACAGTATAATCTGCTAAGACGGAATTGTATATATATAAAAAAAAAACAGCGTTATAGACAAGATCCACAACACGTTGTTCAGTTTAAAACAGGATTCCTCATAGGCAGGTTCTTTTCACTCCTTTTACTATATTTTAATTTAGCTATATTTTAATAAGCGTATGAAATTTATTACTCTTTAAAAAGAATAAATTTTAATGCTTAATTGTAGAATAATGGCGATATAAAAATGTATGCATTTTTTGCAAACATTTTTGGTCCAGGGCTAATTTTACTGACTTTTGAACGGACCAGGCCACGGCGAGACAGTGATTTTCATACGTGCTTTGTCAAAACTAGAACTAAAAATTTTGGATTATGAAGACTAGGAATGAAACCAGTCCAGGCTCTGTACAGAAAAAATAAGTTAGGTCCAGCCAGGCCCGATCTTTCAGGGAAAAAGTAATGCCCTAACCCGGCTCGGACAGAACCTTCAGAAAAGAGTATGGGGCCCATGCAGATCTCGCACTGCCGAAACCACTTTAGGATAACTAGAAACGCTCCTTTTTTCTTTTTCTTTCTTTCTTTTTTTTTTTCGCAGTTCATCTATCGATAACTGTTTCATTGATTCAGTTTGTGGCAGATATTATTTTTTATTTGCTACATATGCATCTTTTCTTGTTCATTTTTAAAAATAATTTTATAAGTTTTTAAAATATTTCTTGCTCAGATTATGATAATTATTATGAAGATATATAGAGGAAAAGGTCCAAATACCGGCTACCACTTTTGTTTTCAATCTAGATCATACTATTTTCAAAATTAATAAAATAAAAAGTGACAGCAGAGTACCTTGACATGTTTTACACCTGTTTAGAGAAAAAAAAATATGTTTAAAAAGCGTCTTCTGTTTATAAAACGCAAAATTCCGAAAGTCTTCAAATTTTGAGTTTTTAAAATGGAGTCTAAATACCGGCTACCTAAGTTTTTTTCCAAAAGATCACACAAATAGAGCTATTGACAATTATTAAGCAATAAGAATATTATTTTAATAAATTATATTGGTAAATAAAATTTCTTATGCACAGAAAAAATGCGCAATTTTTAATAAATAAGTATTTTTGTCAAATTTCTAAAATTCTTTACGACCATCTCTCACAGTCTTCTTTCCGTTATGTTTCTAATTTTGTTTTTTAACGTGTAAAACAAAAAAAAGCTTGCTGATTGAAATGAGAATTATTTTATCTGAAAAAATCAAAAATATAATATCACTCTCTGCGTCTGTATAGTCCCTATCAGCTCACATATCGCATTCTTAACATTGAACCCAGAATTCCCTCCCCCATTCTTATCCACAGAGAAAGCGCCCATGCAGACGACACAAATTTATCATTTTCCTCTGTTGGATATTTTCTTTTTTCACTTTTTTAACCCTCTCGGTGCGTAATTGTTTTATCAAAATAGCTTCAAAAATTGCGTATTTAATCCCTTCGCGATGAGCGTCTTTTAAGAATTTTTATTCTTTTGTCACCGGTTTTTCAAAACAAAAATTTTTGTCAAATTTAACCGGGGAAATTCTCCGTTTAAATAAGGCAAAATTTACAATAAAAAAATAACTGGTGGGAATAATCAAGGAGGGTTAATTAGGCTGAAAAAATGCATCCCCGAGGAAATCTCGGGTTGCGCAAATTTTGCTACTTTTACGTTGTCTAGGAAACCTCGAGTTGTGCAGCGAGAGGGTTGAAATCAAATGTCTGCGTCTTTCGCTTGATTTACTCCGTCATTTTTTTCCTTTCTCTTCACATTTATTACAGGCAATATTGTAGTGTCCAACAGCGCTTTTTTGGAAAGTGATCCAGTAACCAGTGTCGGTCCTGAAGAATTACGGCCATGGTTGCTTTTTTCATATTGCGAAATGGGGTTGGAACTATTTCTGAACCATTTAAATTAATTTATTAATTATGGAACTATTTAGATCAATTTATTGTCCTCTCCTTCAAGCAGAACAACCTCAGAGAGGTCCAAATCCCGGCTAGCCGGTATTTAGACCACTCTAGGTAGCTCGTATTCGGACCACTGCTATGTTTAAGTTAAAACCGGTTTTACTCATTCATATAATACCAATAATGTGCACGTGGCAATTGAGAGCTTAATATGTCTAGAAATTTACTCAATCAACAATTCAAGCCAATACAGGATCAGTATATTTAAAAAAATGATAAACACATATCTGAAAAACTTTTGATGTACCACATTACGTAGATTCGACACTTTTGCATTTACTATTTGTAAATGACACAGACTTCAGCGACGCACTTTTCATAACTTTCTTCTCTCAATTAAAGTTACAAACTCTGCCTATCACCGCTAGGCTACGCTGCGCTCAGTTCTCAGAACACCTAGTAGCCGGTATTTGGACCTTCTCCTCTATCATAAGTTTAAGGAAAGAGCAGAAAATCCACGAATCTACTTTGCATTAAAAAAATCTCTTATCTTGTTACCTATTTTTTCTTCTACATTCAAAGTTCTTTTCAAAGAAACAAAACCGAAACTATTAGCCAACTACACGTCAAGGTCATAGGGCAATGTGTCAGAACGTTCGGTCCGAGGATATGGAGTGAATTTGAAATCAAGTGTGTTTCGTTAAGTTGAGTCAAGAGATAACAAAATTATATCTTTGTTTATTAGTTATAAATGCGTACTTGAGTGATTTTATTAGGTGCTTCTTTAAAAATAAAGATTATAAACATGAAAAAAAAGATAACATAAGTATTTTTGTTGTGAATTCTTCGTATGAAACAATTTTTAACCATATCAGTGGAAAAATTAATGTTTTGAAGAAATTCAGTCGGGTCGGGCCAAGATTTTAAATGTTTTCCGAGCCAGGCCAAACTTTTAGCTTTTATGACGGACCATTAATTAATTCATTAATTTATTTTTTGTACGGGCCGGGCCGACTTTTCCCCCCTATGGATCGGCTACTTCACTCAAGGGTAAATACCCATTCGCTAACGTTAATCCTATGGAAGAATTTTTTAAAAAAAAAACACATGGTTTGCATTTCAATTTGCTTAAATGATTTTTTTTTTGCGTCGAATAGCTAAGGTCGATCTCTAAAAAGACCCTTTTTCGATTTTGTTTACAGATGTTTTTCGTAGTATACTTTGATTTTCAGAATCAGTTTCGAAAGTGAAAGTATTCTAGTAAAAAAAAAAAAAAAAAAAAAAACCTCTAAACACAATTGAAAAAGTAAAAATGACTCTTTGTAGAGACCGATCTCAGCTATCCAATGCAAAAAAGATCATTTAAAAATAATGGAATGCGAACGACATATTAAAAAAAAAAAATCTTTCTTAGGATTTACATTAACGAGCTGGTGTTTTTGCGTGAGCAAAATAGCCCAATATTTATATCGCGGAAGTTTGCCCACTTAATTTGTTATATTGGTCAGGACCGTTTATTTTGTTTATCGCCCGACCCGGCTCATTAAAAAAACTGTACTAATTCTGCTGACCCGGCTGGTTTCAAAGTTTGAATTCATTTTGTCTGGTCGAGTCGGATACGGCCTCTATTTTAGGGACCGAGTTTATAGAGTCCGGTACTGAAAAAAAATAAAGAAAAAATCTTGCTCTCCAGTGTTTTTACTGCGTATTAGGAGACCCATTCCACAAAAATTCTATGCCGGGATTTGAGATTTCTCTAGTTAGAGACCAGTAATTTCACAGAGTGAGCAGTTTTGCTTCGCAAGTGGAAGGAAAGGGGGTTTATTAGAAGAAAAGCTCGCGACAACTGTACATTACTGTATCCGGAGAGTAAAGTAATTATTGACGGGTGGGCGGAAAATGTAATCATTTTTAACTTAAGAACCGGTAAGACAAATGTTATTCATCCCGCTGATTGTTTAAAAATAAACAAAACAAATAACATTTCTCGGACATCTGCGATTGAGGGACATTTTCTAATATTTTGGTACCAATTCGAGAGCATGAAACTATTGATCAAAGGGGGGAAAATAGCGTCATAAAATATTGTTTTGACAAAAAAATAATAAAATAAAAAATGCCATAAGACATAGCTGTAAAAGAAAAAAATCATTTTATCCGCCGCCCTGGCGTAAGAGCCGCACTTAGAATATTTTATACTTTCAAACTCGTATGCGCCGCGGCTCATATGCCCGAAAATACAGTATTTCTAAAACCATTTTAATGAAAATATTGTAATCGTTTCAGTAGTACTAGTACCCGTTAAAAAAAAGTATTTCATTATGATCTGCTTTTCATAAGATTTTGCAACTGTTGTTACTAACTTAAGCAACATAAATATTTGTTGATTTATTTAGTTTAGTGAATGTCAGCTGCCCTTTCCTTATTGTATTCCTGATACATATTGATGTTTGTGGAAACACGTATTTTCCAACAGACTTTCATTTGATTTATGAAGAAAAAGTCATTCAAGTTGCTTAAATTAAATCTTGGAAGATATCCAAAGTTTTGTCTTATTGTCAAAGGTATTTTCTCTTCTTATTGAGTTTCACAGATTGCTTATTGTACTCTTGATTAGTGATGGGCGATAACGAGATGTTTTTCTCGATTGTATGTACATCTCGATAGTTTTCGATTGTGTAAATATTTTCTCGATGACTCCAGTTTGCCAATTGCTTTTATACTTCATAAATTTATCAAGAATCGTCTGCTGGTGAACTGGAATAAGTCGGCGTTAATAAGGACTAAGTGGCTTCGCCCGCTAGCGGGCCCTTCCTTTAGTCGGGGCCTCTAATTTATACGTAATCTTGACATCTCTAACTGGCTTCCCACTATATAAGGCACCGTATAGCAGGCGTGGTATGCACGCACTATAAAATCTTGTAAAAAATAATCTGGAACCGGACGAACCTCGGACCGGATCCCTGGGAGGGGAGGGGTCAAGGTGAGGGGAGGAGCACAGCAGCTGCATAATAGGAATAAGTCGTCATGGGGCATTAGGCGTTTCCAGCTATATGTCACATGAGGGATCTCGATCTGAATTTATAAAAATGCCCTCCCAGTGGGGGCAAAGGGGGGGGAGGGGCGCAGGAGGTGCATAACGTGGGTAAGTGGTCGCAGGTCTTTCCGACAATATATCACAAGGGGTCTCGGGTTAATTTAGAAAAGTCACATGAAAGTTACCGGCTAAATTTATAAAAATGGCCCAAGTGGGACAAAGTTGGGGGGGGGGTGTGAACACCGGAGGTGCATAACATCAATAAGTAGTCACAGACCTTTTCAACGATATGTCACATGAGGGGTCTTGGCTAAATTTTGAAAAGTCTCCCCGTGGGGGGCAAAGTGGGGGGGGGGCATAACATGAATAAGTGGTCACAGGTCTTTCCAATATGTAACATGAGGAGTGTCAGCAAAATTTGTAAAAATGCCCCGGTGACAAAGTGGGGAAAGGGGCAGGTAGGTGCTTAATATGAATAAGTAGATTTTCTAATGATATATTACATGAAGAGTGTCGCTAAAAGTTTGGAAAGTGTTCCCCCCCTCCAAGGGGCCAACTACCGCACTCCCCGGAATAAAACCCAACTTTATGAAATTTCATATATTATAAATAATACCGGGTGACTCCGTAAAAAAATCCGACCTAAAATGATGAAAATGCAAAAAAGATTGAAAACTACCCCCCCCCCCCCCCCAGTGGGAGCTAAATTGGGGAGGGGGGACGAAAATCTCATAATATGAAAGAGTTATCCAAGAGCTTTCTGATGATATGTCACATGACGGGTTCAAAAAATGTTTGAAAATTGCTTCCTCGACCCCTCTCCCCAGTGGGTCCACTCTTTCGCCCCGAAATTCACGCAGTTCCCACTTTCAAAATTTTTATGTTTAATAAATAATAAATACCGGAAGACTCCATAAAAAAATCTACATCTAAAATGCTATTTATTATAGAAATCGCTACGGTTTTAAAAATTTGTTCGCCTCTCCCCGCCCCCAAAATTGAATTTTGGGGGAAGAAAGGTTCATAATATGAAAGAGTAGTCAGAAAGATTTCCGAAGATATATCACATGAGGGATTTCATAAAAGTTTGAAAATTGCACCCCTGTGGGTCCACTCTCACGCCCCTTGAATACTCCCGGAATTCCCCAACTCTTGATATTTTTATATTTAATAAGTATTATTTTTCTGAGAGCTCCCACAAAAAACCCATTTAAATGATAATTATTCTAGATATCGCTACAGTTTTAAAGATTTGTCCGCACACACCCCCACCCCCCGCATCCTGAAATTCAACTGTGGATGGGAGAAAGGTTCATAATGTGAAAGGGTTGTCAAATTCCGATGATGTATCACATGACGTGTTCGATAAAAATTTGAAAATCCCCCCTCCCCCATGGGTCCACTCTTGTGCCCCCCGAAACTCACCAATCTCTGTCTTTGAATTTTTTTTATTTAATACATAATATTTATCGCAATGCTCCATCATTTCACTGCTCATTGTCATACTTATCTCTCTTTCCAGCTCTCCCCTTAATATCTCTTCTCGGCCCTTCTTGACCGAGAATGAGAAATCAGTTTTCTTGATAATCATCGAGAGTAACATGTCGAGAATGGAAGAAAATTGATTTCTCATTCACGGCTTTAGTTAGAACCGAGAGGACATATCTCGAGGTAAGCGAGAGGTTTGCATCGACGAGAGGTATCTCTCGAGGTAAACGAAAGGTTTGCATCGAGCAGGCTTTTGTCGAGGTGCGAGATAGAGAGCGAGAGAGAAATGAATGAGCATATTCCATCTACGTCATGATTACGTAGTCTGGGTTGGCTAGGAACTTCTAGCGTAAAGGAGGGAAGTCACTGAAATGAATGTGATGTAAATCCCAGCTAGAAAAATAGTAATGGAGCCGTTTCTTATGAGTTAGAAATTGTTTGGGTATTTATTTAGCTTTCACAGTCAGATTGACACTTGGTGCGTTTTTTGTTTAAGTCATAGTTTTTCAAAGAAGGATACAGATTAGGAGGCGTTTGATTATGTTACATATACTTAAGTTGAAAAGGGTTTAATTCAGTTTGTGTGGGGCATTTTTCCATTTTTACTTTCATCTATCTTTACAAGAAGGAAGTATTGAATTCATGAAAAATGTCAGTTTTTAGAAAATATCTGTCTTTTATGTGACAAAAATTTTGATAACGCTCTATCTCAAGAAGTAATATGCAAAATTTAATAATACTTCATATTCAGTTAGACCTCGATGTAAATTGGTGTTGATTTGTTTGTTGCGCAAATAGCCCAACAGGTAACGCTGCTATATTTCATAAACTAATGCACGGAATTTAATCAAATTTCATTAGCTATTGCTAGAGATTGGAACCAATTCCTTGTTAGACAGGTTCACTCTTAGTAAATATATTTGTCTGGTTCCATTTACGATAAAGCTCTTTTGTTTTCGATCAACTTTGAAATTTTACAGCATTAGACATTTAGGGGAGCTTTGATCTGTATTAAATCGTTTGCCTTTACCGAAAAAAGGCAAAATGCTGTTCGATTCTAATGAGGTCGTGAATGTCTCACAAAGTAGCTACTTTGGATTTAGGTACAGATGGGCAACAGTCATGTTAGGGGCCCATTTAGGGACTGGAATTCAATTCCGTTTTAGACAGATTCCGTTTTAGCTGGCTTGTCTAGTTATCCGACTATTTTTTGATAAAGCTCTTTTTCTTTTGACCAACCAGAAAATTCCACAGAATTAGACACGCTTTCAACATTTAGGAACTTTTCCTTTTCAAACCTTTTACTTTTATCAAAAATGTGAAAATGCAAATCGATTCTAGCTAATGCACCTAAGAATAAAAATGAGTTAGAAACGCGCTACTTTAGATTTGGGTACAGACAACGAAGAGTTATGTTTCAATCGCTTGGGACCAAAGACCAATTCCGTTTTAGACAGTTTCCCTCTTAGCTGGTATCTTTATACGGCTATCCTTCCATTTTTAGATACAATGTACCTGAGAATAAAATTGAGTTTTTAAATGAATCAAAAAGTAACTACTTTGGATTTGGGCACAAGTACAAACAGAAAAAATCATTTTGGAATCATTAAGAAGTGGAAACCGGTTTCTGTTTTAAATAGGTTCCCACTTAGCTGGTATATGAGTCCGGCTATCCTTCTGTTTTTCGGTAAAGTTCTTTTGTTTTCGATTAATGGTGAAATTCCCCAATATTAGGCTCGCATTTACGAAAATTTGAACGGAATTAGGAAAATTATCAAACATTTGCCTTTAGCGAAAAAGGAAAAAATCGATTCTATCTAATACGCTTGAGAATAAAAATAAGTTCGTTAATATGTCAGAAAGTAACTATTTTTAATTGGAATGCAAATTTAAAGAATCATTTAGGCATCGATAGGGAGTGGTAAGCAGTTTCCGGTTTAGACAGGTTCCCTTTTTAGCAAGTATATTTGTCTGGTTTTCCTTCTCCTTTTTCGATAAAGCTCCTTTTTTTTTATCAACAGGAAATCTTACAGCATTAGATATTTAGGGGAACTTAAACTTGTATCAAATTTTTGCCTTTATCGAAAATGTGAAATCTATTCAATTCTATCGAATGCGCCATAATTACGCGATTTAGACATCGCACTTTCATAAAAAATAAAAGGGAACTTATTCCAAAACAAAATTAGCAAAAAGATATTACAATCCTTGAAAAATTTAAATAATGTTTTTAAAAGTAGATAAATGAACTGAAAGTATTTTCTTAAGTTATTTAGCGTTCCAAAATAGCGTTGTTCTTATCATTACTTTGAACATATTTCTTGATAACATATTGATCTTATATTTGAAAAACTTGTTTGAAAAGAGTGTTTTGAAAAGTTCTGAGGGGTTGGGGTTACCGTGTTCAACTCATTTTGCTGGCATCTGGTTCATATGTAGTACTCTCAATTTACTAGACTTGCATACATAATACACATTGCCATACATAAAATAAAATTTGATATGAAAATCCATGATACTTATTATTAATATGCTCAAACATTACAAACTTAAAATATTTTACAGTGTTTTATCGAAACATTAGTATGCACACTTCATTAAAGAAATTTATACGGAACATATCTTAAAGATATTAATCATTTAGAGTTTATTGGCCTGTATTAAAATATAGAATGACACATAATATTCGAAAGATAAATACTATAGCGGAGATGTTGTAACATTAAAGTTAATTTCTTAAACGCATTTCTAACAATTTGCTAATTGTCATAAACCATTAGTACAGAAAAGAGGGTAGGTTTAGGGATTAAAATTCTTTCAAAAGGCTTAAAAACTGATAAGATGTATTACATAACAAGTTGTATTAAGATTATTAACAAATGTTAGATTACAGCTTTCTAAAGGCTTCATATCAGGTGCCTCTCCATCAGTTGAAGTTGAATGAAAGAGTTAATGAAAACAATAGCAGCAAACTACATCACTGCTTCTGTTTTTCACAACCATTCATTTAGCTTCAAATGAAGATTGTAGATAAGGATCTTTTTACAGAGCATCTTAGTGTTAAATTTACATCGATTTCTTGGTATGTTTTTTTTTACTCCATCTATCTTTAGTTGCCACATATTTACTAAAAACTTAAAAATTACTGTATAAGCCTGTAAAATGATAATCAATAATCGATTGTAAAACATCTCGATTGTCACGATTGTAGATTCCGGAAAGTAATCGATTGTATTTTTTTACGATGACGATTTTTCTCGATTGGTAAAATCTCGAGAATCGCCCATCACTACTCCTGATACATACTTAACCCTTTAACGGGCCGTGGTAATATACTTACCACTTAATTTTTATTGAAAACTGATTAATTCGCACCGGAATTTTAAGTAAAATATTTTGTGTTTACAATGCTTGCGATATAACGAAGCTCTTCATTGCAAGAATTGTAAAAACAAAATATTTTACTAAAAATTCCGGTGCGAATAGATCAGTTTTCAATAAAAATGAAGTGGTAAGAATATTACCAAGGCCCGTTAAAGGGTTAACCTTCTCAGCACCGTGAACTGATATATCCGATCACTAAGCTGTAGGTTTGACTGCAACAGAAGCATTATTTAAATTAATATAATTCCACAGAGTGTTGTTTTAGATCATTGAGTAGTGATTAATATTCTGAAAGATTATATTCATGTACATAATAAAGTTTTTTATATCATGTTGGAAAATTCGCATTTTTAAAAAATTGCAATGAAAACAAAACTATAATTTTTACATTTTGCTACCAAAACAATAAAGCCTCCAATTTGATGATACTTTTAAGTAGTATAATTTATAGTTTTATATTTAATTAATAACCTTATAATAACCAGAGGCCTGTCCAACCTTTTCTCATAGTGTCTTGTTTTTGTGAAATTCTGAAAATAAAAATATCTTTTGTGAAAAATCTAGTAGTCATAATTTTATGAATTTGAAATAATTATATTCTGATTCTTTTTTTTTCTATTTTTAACAAGAACTTTTATGCATAAAATAGCTAGGTAATAACTTGTTGTGACTTCAGCTATTTTATGACTGGCCAGGTTTTACTTTAAATTTATGAAATTTGTGTAAGATTCGGTTTGGTAATCAAAATGTTTTGTGAAGGGTCCTGTTTTAAAGTACAACAATTTCGGAGGATTACTGTTTCAAGATTAAAGAATTTGTGTAGGGTCTTTTTAAGGATCCAATTTTTTCCTAAACAGATCCCTAATTAGCAATTATAGAAAATACTAGGTTGAGCAAAAAGTTCTGGGAAATTTGTGAAAGTTGTGTTGTTATGCGTGAATTAACAACAAGGACTATTCTTCAAAGTAGAGACCATCATAGCCCATGACTTTCTGCCATCCTTCTTCCAGATTCCGGATTTGTTGGAATCTGGAATTGGCGTTCCATGGCGGCTTCTTGGAACTGAAAACTCTTGACATGCTTCTTCAACTTCATTCACTCAGAACCGTTAGATCTTTTCTCCAATAATGCCGGATCAACACATGCAAATCAACTGTTCAATAGGAATTTTGGATCCGAAATTCCTGAACTCCTATAGATATACTACTGGTACTCCTATATATGGTACAAATTCAGGAAACTATTACATTAAAAATTTCCCAGAACTTTTTGCTCAACCTAATATAAAAACTGCAAAAAGTACTTTTGTTATTTAGTAGCACAGATAACTAATCAAATAAATACTATGGCAACTCTTCGTGCACTTTTACAGTATACAATAACTGCAATCGCATAAATCTGAAATTACACACATGCATATGTATGATAACTAAAACAGGTACTTGCGTATTATCTGGACCAGGTCAAATACAACTGAATAAAGCATGGCACCAATTAGACTAATTATAACAACCCTTGTTTTTTTCACAATTATATATATTACTGATCATAGTTTAAAGTTTGTTTTATTATTACAGTTTATTTCTTTACTGTACTTTACAGTATATATATTTTTTTTGTTGTTGCTATTATTTATATATTATAGTTCATCTATTTTATTTTATTAATTATTTACTTTATATAATTTACTATTTTTAAGAATGTTAAATTACTGTTTTGAATGTAATTGGCGATGATTAGAGATCGGTAGGTAATTGTCAACCATTTTTGGCTATTTATCTCCTTGCCTGGATAATACATAAGTATTCTAAAAAATTATAACAATTAATTGCATCAGTTAATGAATAGTGTTGATATAATTGTAGGAATAACTAGTCGTATCAGCATTTATTTATCAAAATAGTAAATATTAGCATTATTACTCACATTATGAGCATTTTTTATATTTAGAGTTTTGAATGAAAAAAAAAAAAAAAAAGCTCCCCCTGCATCCCCAATTTCTTTATTGCCTGTAAATCAATCTAAATGTAGAAAACTTTATTTCAATTTCTGCTGAAGTAGTTCTGTTATACATAACATTTTGATATTAATTATTTTTTCTTCCTATATTCTTTGGCTAAGCCACAGAATTAACAAATACTTGGCATATGACTGTGTGGTGCTGCATGCAATAAATTTGACAATTCTATGTAATTCTATCCAATGTAAACAAATGTAAATAGTAAATAATGTAAACAAAAAAATTTAAATATCGCCAATTTGGCGATTTTTTAAAATTATGCCAAGCAGTCATTAATTCTCTAGTTGCACCCATTCTTCTATAATAGCTGTTGAGCTTATTTTATTATTTCATTCTCTTGTTCTTATATATTTATTTGGAAGAGGGAAATTAAAAAGTAAGAAAATCATGCAAAAGACTGACGGAAATTTCTTATGCTTGATGTGCTTAATTTTTATAAAACAGTGAATAATTTCATTACTAAAAGAAAGACATGGCATTGTTAATTTTAATAATGGTACTTTTACGTTATACCAATTCCATGCAGATGTATACAGTGAGCAAAAAAAGTATTTGCACGCAGACGATTTTTTGCATAAGTAACCATAGAAAGCAAATTTGATACTATTCTCTTAATTATTCATTTATTTAAATAAGAAGAAAATAAAAATAACTCCCCATTTTCCTACACATTTTAAAAAATAAATTAATATTTTCTCATACCTAAAACGTATTTGCACAAGAAGCATTGACTGTTAAAAAAGGCATTAAATGTTAACATTATGCAAATGTTTAGCATATCAGTCCCGCACTTTAAAGTCACGTAATATATTAACTGGAGCAGGGATTCTGGGGAGTTTTTGTTCTAATGGCATCAAAAACGTGTGAACTGTCTGTTGCTACCCGTGAGAAGATTATATTTCTTAACAATTCTGGATTAAATTACCGAGGAATAGGTAAAAAATTAAATCTAAACTTTTCTAGTGTTTGTTATGTAATTAAGAAGAAAAAAGAAACTGGTTCAACAATAAAAAAGCCGTGAACTGGGCGTCCAAGAAAGCTAAATACCAGGCAAAGGAGAGCCATCATAAAAGAATCTTCAAAAAACCCTTCTCTAAGTACTTGAGAATTGACTGTTGATGTCGCTTAAACGTCGGGAACAATTACACCACAATCAATTAGAAATATTCTTCATTGATGCAAATATTCGAGGAAGAGCCCCTCAAAAAAACCATTTATTAGTGAAACAAATAGGGTGAAAAGACTTGAACTTGCAAAAGCTTATGTCAGCAAACCACTAAAGTTTTGAAAAACTGTTATTTTTTCCAATGAAAGCAAGTTCAATAATTTTGGCTCAGATGGTAAGAAAACTGTATGGCGAAAGCCAAATACTTCTCTTCAAATTAAAAACTTGAGACCAACTGTAAAACATGGCGGTGGTCATGTAATGATTTGGGGATGCATGGCTTTTAACGGAGTTGGCGAAATGACCTTTATTGAAAGCAATATGAATGCTAAACAATATATTAATATACACTATGACGCAAAAGTTTAGACAATGACGTCATTCAGCTTTAAAATGTAGAATTATGACGTCAGAATTACAAAAACCTGTAAATATATTCAAAAACTGATTTAAAATGCTATGTACAAAAGACAGTCGTTTTATTTGCTATTTATACTAATTTTTTTCATAAAAATTCAAATGGGCTTGTCGCAAAAGTTTAGACACTATTCTAAATTTCTTTGAATATTCGCTGGCATATGCAAATTTAGAATCGATGATGTCACAAATTTGGAGTACTTAAGTTCTGCAAACGATTGCGCTTCATAGTCGACATGCCGAGAGCTAAAGAAATTCAAGTGAATGAGGTTTCAAGGATTTGGCAGTTGAAAGGTGAAGGGAAGAGCGTTTCTGAAATTTCTGCTATTATTAATAGGTCAAAAAAATCTATTTATCGAGTTTTATCGAGTGGTTCCGAATATAAAGCAAAATGTCGGTCTGGGAGGCCACGTGTGACAAATGTACGAGAGGATCGCCTGATACAAAGACTAGCGAATACTCAACAAATGAGCGTACGTGGAGTTCAAAGCTCATCGGGACTCTCTGTATCAAAGGATACGATTCGTAGACGAATTTTGGAAAAAGGAACAATCGTTTATAGCAAAATGCAGAAGAAACCAGCTCTGAAACCATATCATAAGTTACAAAGACTTATGTGGGCTCGAAAGCATATGTCATATGGAGAGAAATGGCAGTCAGTCATATTTAGCGATGAAAAAAAGTGGAATCTGGATGGTCCAGATGGTTGTTTATCGTATTGGCATGACTTGCGGAAGGAACCTCGACGTTTTTTTAGTCGCAGACAAGGAGGGGGCTCGGTGATGGTTTGGGCAGCCTTTTGCTATAATGGACAAGTATCTCTGACCTTCACCAGTGGTCATCAAACTTCACAGCATTATACACAGACATTAGAAGAAAACCTACTGCCATTTGCTGAGCTTCTAGGGGGTCCTCAGTGGGAATTTCAGCAAGACAATGCTTCAATTCACACTGCAAAACATTCAAAATCTTGGTTTAATTCCCATAATATAAGAGTTCTCGACTGGCCAGCATGTAGCCCAGATCTTAACTCTATAGAAAACCTTTGGAGCATCATGTGTCGCAAAGTTTATAGCAACGCTAGACAATACTCTTCTGAAAAGGAACTTAAGACATCTATTGAGAATGCATGGTACGATATCGATCCACAAACTATGCAAGATTTAGTTTCTTCCATGCAATCTCGTGTATATGACGTAATACATAAGCATGGATGCGCAACCAGGTTTTAAAAATTGTTTATTTCGATTTTATTTAATTTGTGTCTAAACTTTTGAGACAGCAGTTTATTTTTCTTACCATTTAATTTATTGCAATATGCACAATTCCACTTTTCTTTGTTATAAATATTGTTTATATGTACAGCACATTAATTTCAAGCAGTGATTTGAAAATTGAATAAATATTTTTCAAAGTATGTAAGAATTTCTTCATTGTCTAAACTTTTGCGTCATAGTGTATTGCGAGGTCAATTATCTAATAGTGGTCTGAAATTAGGAATTCCTAATTCATATTATTTCCAACAGGATAACGATCCGAAACACACTGCATATATTACGAGGCTATGATTGCTTTATAATGTAAAAAAATCAATTGAAAACGCCACCACAATCAACAGACCTCAATCCGATTGGAAATTTATGGCATATTTTGGGTGTGAAAATAAGGAAAAAGAAAATTTCTAACAAATCAGAACTTAAGCAAGCTCTTAGGGAAGAATGGCTACAAATCAGCAGTGAAACATTTCACAAATAGAATCAATGCCCAGACGATTACAAGCTGTAATTGAAGCAAAGGGCATGCATACTAAATATTAGCACTGTTTTTAACTTATAAATAATTCCTTTAGTTCTATTTTTATTGCTAGTGTGCAAATATTTTTTTTGGCAGTACAAATGCTACTTTTTTATGTTTTCATATTTTAAATATAATTATTAAGTCAGATATTAAATATGTTTATTTGTTTAGTAAAAGTGTTGGTATTTTTAATTCTTAGTTGCTTTTTGTTTATTTATACATATGCTACAACAAATTTACCTGGTGTGCAAATACTTTTTTTGCTCACTGTATGTATGGTAATGCACTATTTATTCTAATCCTGACCGTGCAAAGTATTTTTGGTATTTTTTCCGGTATGCCTTGCTGTTTTTTGCAAGCTTGGTGTAATTTTTGCTTCAGAAAGTGAGATTTGTTGCAAAGTGAAAACCAACATGATGAACTTTAAGGATTTTTTATACAGTAGTCTTCCTCAATTCTGTAACACTGAAATCTATAAATCTGTAAACTTTGCACGTCATTAAGAAAGTAAACAATGAAACTTTCAGTTAAAATGTAGGGGAAAGTTTATTCCATGCTTCAAGAAACATTTTTCTCATTGTTATGCATATTTAGTTTTATGTTATTGTTTATTTGATATTTACTTTTAATATTTAAATTTTTTTTTTCTAAATTGCTTGATTCATTTTGTTATACAGTAAACTCTCGACTATCTGGCCTAATGTAGCAGAAAGGTAGACCGTATAATGAAAAAGCCGGATAGGCCAGAATTCTACAAATATTTACTTACTTTGTGCCCTCCCCCGCCATGATATTAAAAATACATGTTACACATATTAAGATAAATTTTATATATACAGTACATACAGTTTCTAAAGAAGCAAAACATTAACATAAAATTCGCCAAAAAGTTAGTAAATCTTATTTTACTGTTAATAAATGATTGCACAAATATAAAGAGTTATGCATAATAAGAGTCAAAACTTACAGTTTTTAGTTTTTGCAAAAGTCCTTAATAGAAGACTGCTTCTCTCTGTTAGCCCTCTTCTGCGGCACAATGTCCCTCCATTTACGCAAGTAGGTGATGTCAAGTGGCGTCAATTTCTGCTGACTAATGTACTGCACTGCTGCCTCAGTCGTCTTAAACCCTTGCAAATGTGAGATGAAATTTTTCCTGAAATCCTTTTAATCAATTTCTTCTTATCTATCTCCCTCTGTCAATATTTCTACAATATCGTTTTCGATTAATTCATTAGTTTCATCGTTTGCTATCCATTCTGTAATGTGTTCTGCCTCAGAGCTCGGTATATTTTTCAGCAACGGTAGAAGCTTATCGTTCTCATCTCCTATTGCAGTTTCCCACACGGTTTTATGTTTACCTTTTCGGTGTAAAAGGATGTTGCCAAGACCTTGCAATTACTATGTTTGGAATTTCTTCCCATGCTTTTGGCACCCACCTGGATGGGAAACCTGCCTGCCTTGGCCGCTTGCAACATTCCTCATTTTTTTTAATAGGCTGGATAGGCGTGAGTTTACTGTATTATATTATTTTACTTAATTATTTTAGTATTTTACTATATTATAAGCATTCATTATAATTTTGAATGCATTATTACCAGTGCTTAATTTATGCCGGAGCCAACAGAGTTTAGCTCCGGTACTTCTCTGTTTTTTGTACATTTAAATATTGGTTGAAATTCACCTGAGCTCATAAATATAAGGCTCCGGAGCCCAGTGCAATAGCATTTTTGAAAAATCAAAACCTTTCCTTCTCATTTCCAACCTTTTGTATTCTTTTTTATCAAAACACTTATATGTGACATAAATGTGCCACACATGTAGGACATGGAGATGAAACAGATTCAATTTTTATATCAGTTTTTAGCCTTAGGCTGGCTCAAGCTCAATTCATAATTTTATTTATCCATGTATAGAAAAAAAAACTTTTCCTCCTTAAAAATTATGTATTCTATTTCAAATCATTTTAATGCTATTTTGATCAGAATGAAGGGAAAATAGGAATCGTGTTTTCACTACTCTAGTAATATTTGCAAATTTATGTCTGGCATTGATGGCAGCGACGTGTTGATATAGCACCACTTCAATGAATTTGCTTTCAGTTCAAATTTCTTTTGTGACAGTAGGATAATTTTTAAACGGCTGGTTTATTTTATTTTTTACGTAGAAATCTAGCCTGAAAAAAATATAATTTCTATTTTTAGTGAACGAGCATGCTCAAGGTTTTTAGTCTTCTATTGTGTATGAGTATAAAAATCACGTTAGGGATTTTTCTAAATTCTTCAGTCAAACATGAGAAAAACATGAAATTCTGCAGTTGGTTGCAAAAAGAAATGTGAAATTTGTTGATCGTTCGCTGGAAAAATAAAACAATGTTCACCAGTCGATCACAAGAAAGGAGGGGGGGGGGGGGGGATCATAAAATTCAGTCAGACACAAAAAAAAAATCGCAAAATGTTACTGATAATGGAGACTAAAAACAAGCCCGTTTAAAATAATTTTTAACAAGGCACAAGAGCTTTTTGAGAATACTGTGCTTTTTCAAAAAAAATTTCCACACGGCGGCCCTTTTTGTCTAGAGTCTAAACACACAATTCTTCCACACAATTTATTAATACATGTATTTTTAAATTACCCTTTATTTTTTATTTATAATATATTTTGTGCACTTTAGTGTTTAAAATATTTCATTGTTGCAGCTACTTGGCCTATTTTAACAGGGGTTCTTTGTTGCATAATTAATTCTTTTTGTTTTGTAAAATACCAATAACCAATTAAGTTGAAGAAAACAGTATAAAAAATGCTTCTTCTTCAATCAATGCCAATATTACTAGATTTTAAAATAAACATATAAGTAACGCATTTATTTTTGCTAATGAAACAAAATATAATATTGTGGGCACCAGACTACGAAACTAGGGGAGGGAATGCATGTATCTTGAGGCGAAGGGGGCACCAAATAAAAATTTTGTTTGCCGTTTGATACAAAAATGTATATATACAGTAGCCTTTCGTTTAAGCGGCCTAAATGGGGCCGAGGGTTAACCGGTTAAACCAGAGAAGTAAAAATAAATAAATAAGTAACTACATATTTAATTGATTAAATGTATAGGATGCATTTAGTTTTTTAATTTGTGTAGTTCTTAAAAGGTACATATTTTCTGTATTTTGTGAAATATATACTAGTTGTAATTAACTGGATTGAAATAAAAATGATCAATAATAACAAATAATGAACAGTATTTATTACAAATTAAATTGGTGACAATCTTGTCACATACCTTTATAAGAAGTTAAAATTATTCTGCATTATGTAAATTTGAGTTAATTAACAATAAAGAAATGAGAACCGAAATTTTCGTTTCTGAGTTTTGCCTGATGTTGGAAGAAAAAAGTTGGCCGGTTAAAGCATAGTTCCGGTTAAGAGGAACAGGGGTGCCCAGAGAGGGGTTTGGCGACGCAAAATGCGTCATAAAATTAATTTTTTTTTGGGGGGGGGGAATTTAGAGAAAAAGTACATTTTTTTGGGGGGGGGGGATTTTTAAAATCTAATACTATTTCCTTTTTTTTTTCAACTATTAAAAAAATTTTTGCTTTTTATAATATCACTTTTAACTTCTTTTCAACATTCAATTTCCAGAAATGGTCATGTTTTTTTCATTTTATTAAAGAAAAGGGCAATAAGAACCGATTTTGCATCTTAATATTTTTGAAAGTGCGGGAATAAAAAAATACTTGGTATACAGGTGGGAAAATGTTTAACACATTCTGAAAGGCAATTAGGACTGCAAGACATGATAAAAGGAATAGCTTTCCAGAAGCGTCTTAAGTAATTTGTTATATTGTTTGACAGGGTCAAATCGTACGGTCCAATTGCAAAAATACATTCTTGACGGGTATGATAAGAAATAACAACAAAATAGACATTTCAGAGGAAGAGACAACGCTAAAATTACTTGACGATTTTCAGAAAACTGGGATTTAAGTACAGTTTAGTGATGATAGAAGAGTAGTATTGTGTGTCATTAAAACAGTATAAGGTAAACAATCTGTACAGAGAAAAATACTTCCAGCTAGTGATGGGTGAAAACGAGATGTTTTTATAGATTTTATCGATTGTATGGACGTCTCGATATTTTTTGATTGTGCAAAATTTTTCTCGATGACTCCAGTTTGCCAATTGCTTTTATACTATACCCGATTCGATTTTATCAAGAATCGTCTGCGGGAAAGCTGGAATGAGTCGGGTTAGTAAGGACTAGTTGGCTACACCCGCTAGTGCGGCCCTTCTTTAATCAGGGCCTCTAATTTATACGTAATCTCGTAATATGAAATCTCAAACTGGGTCCCCACTGCATACGGCACCGTATAGAAGGCGTGGTGTGCACACACTGCAAAATCTTGTAAACAAAAAAAATCTCGAACCGAACGAACCTCGGACCGGATCCTTTGGGGGGTCAAAGGGCGGGCACAGGATCTGCATAATATGAATAAGTGGTCGCAGGGCTTTCCAACGATACATCATATGAGGGTTATAAGCAAAATTTAGAAAAGTGCCCCCGGGAGGGCAAAGTGGAGGAAGGGTCATCGGAGGGGTTTAACTTCAATACGTGGTCACAAGCCTTTCCAACCAAATGTCACATGAGGGGTCTTGAACTAAATTTATAAAAATGCACACCGGGGTGACAAAGTGGGGGGGAAAGGGGTGCGGGAAGTGCATAACAGGAGTAAGTGGTCACAGTCCTATCAAACAATACGTCACATGAGGGGTCTCAGCTAAATTTCGAGAAGTGCCTCCCGTTGGGGCAAAGTGAGGGAAGGGACACCGGAGATGCATAACATCAGTAAGTGGTCACAGGCCTTTCCAACCAAATGTCACATGAAGGGTCTCGAGCTAAATTTATAAAAATACTTACCCCACTGTTAGGGCAAAGTGGGGGGAAGGGCGCTGGAGGTGCATAACATGAATAAGTGGTCACAGTCCTTTCATACAATATGTTACATGAGGGGTCTCGGTTAATTTAGAAAAGTGCCAAAGTGAGGAAAGGGGCACGGTAGGTGCTTAATATGAATAAGTGATCGCAGGACTTTCTAATGATATATCACATGAGGGGTGTCAGTAAAAATTAGGAAAGTTCTCCCCCCCGGGGGTCCAACTGTCGTAACCCACCAGGAATTCAGCCCTCCCCTTTTTTGAAATTTCATATAAGTAATATTTTTCGGAAAACTCCTTAAAAAATTCAAATTAAAATGATGAAAACGCAATAAAGTTCAAAAACTGGGGCCGAATTGGGAAGGGGAGAAGAAATTCTCATAATATGAAAGAGTAATCCGAGGGCTTTCCAATGATATATCTCATGAAGGGCTTAAAAAAGGTTGAAAATCCCCCCCCCCCCCGGTTTGTTCACTCTTTCGGCCCGGAATTCACGCATGCCCAACTTTTAATTTTTTATATTTAATAAATAATATCTACCGGAGGACTCTATCAAAAAAACACATTTAAAATTATATTCATTGTAGAAATCACAAAGGTTTTAAAAATTTGTTCGCCCCCTCCGCACCCCCTCTTTGAAATTTTTATATTTAATAAATAGTATTTATCAGAGGGTTCCAGGTATGTGACAGCTTGATAGGGCTAAAATAAGAGAAACTTTGAATATTAGGGTTTCATTTCACAGCTCATTGTCATGCCTCTTTCTCTATTTCGTCTCGATAAATCTTCTCACATCTCTTCTCTGCCGAGAACGAAAAATTGAATTCTCGTTCTCGGCAACCTATGAAAAGACACTAATCAAGAAGCGAAGAAAATTGATTTCTCATTCTCGGCCACATACGAAATGTTGAAAAGTGCGAGAGGAATAATCGGGAAATCAAAAGTCGAGATGCCGGTGAAAAATCATCGCGATGAGATTTGCGGAAATGCCAGAGAAAGAGAGAAATGAAGCTTTTAGAGTCAACTTACCGCATTTCTGGTTTAAGTCATAGTTTCTCGAAGGAGTGCATTTGCTTATCCAATCTCTTTTTGCTATTAACCGATATGGGTTAGGAGGTATAGGGGTTTAATTATTCAGTTCTGTATAGTCCTAATTTCAATAATTACTGTTGAATTTAGTGTCATTTTGCCCCGAATTTTCAATGTTTCTCTTACTTTAGCTCTGTCAAGCTGTCCCATACCTGGGGCCCTCAGATAAATATTATTTATCAAATATAAAAATTTCAGAAGAGGAAGTTGAGTGAATTCTGGAAGGCGCGAGAATGGACCGACGGGGGATTAATTTTCAAACTTTTACCGAACCCCTCCTGTGACATATCATTGGAAAGGACCACTCTTTCATATTAGGAACCTTTCTCATAATGGAGTAAATTTCGGGAGGGGGAAGCAGTAAGGGGGTGAATTTTTTAAATCGTTGCGATTTCTACAAGAAATATAATTTTAAGTGTGTTTTTTGATGGAGCCCTCCGGTAAATATTATTTATTAAATATAAAAATTTAAAAGTGAGGGTTGCGTGATTCCCGGGTGTATTCTGGGAAGAAAGAGTGAACCCATGGGTGAGGGGTAGATTTCAAACTTTTTGGAGCAGTCATGTGATATGTCATCGGAAAGTTTTCGGACCACTCTTTCATATTATGAATCTTTCTTCTTCCTTCCCCAATTTGGCTTCCCGGGTGAGGCGCTTTTCGAACTTTTTTGAAATCGTAGCGTTTTTATCATTTTAGATCGGATTTTGTTACGGAACCCTCAGATGAATAATTTGTATATTAAAATTTCAAAGAGAGGGGGGAGGGTGTATTCCGGGGCGCGCAATAGTTGGAATCCTGGGGGCACTTTTCTATCTTTTGCCTTCACCCCCTCATATGATATATCATTGGAAAGCTCTCTAACTATTACTTCATGTACATACCTCCCGCGCCCTTCTCTTCTTTGACTCCGCGGGGGGTCACTTTTCTAAATTTAGCCTACACCCCTCATGTGATATATCGTTGGAAAGCCTTATGACCACTTATTCATATTATGCATTTATTGCTCCTCCTCTACTTTCCCCTCAGGGGGGTCGTTTAACGCATTCCAGTAGATGGTCTTCTAATAAAGGGGAAATCATAGAACTGATCTCAAATGACGTAAAAACATCAATAAAAAATATTGATACTATTTACCATCCTTTCAGTTCATGTTTTTGCCACTAGGGGTGCTTTTTATTCTTATTTTTTTTGCCAATTTGCTGCTAATTGTCGAAAAATTCTAACTATTGATATCTAAACTCCTCTTATCGTTTCATACGTACTCGCGACTTTTCAACTTTTTGCAACCAAAGAACGCCGTTACATGACTTTTCCACTATTATAGCTCCATTATAGCCTCCCTTCGGTTTTTTGTTTTTTAAATCCATCTCTTTTCAGTTACCATGTATTTACTAATTACTGCTTTATAAACATATAAAAACAATGATTTTAATAAACGATTGTAGAACATCTCGATTGTAGGTTCTCGGAAGTAATGGATGGCTATATCGTTTGTGTTTTTTACCGATTACGATTTTTTTTATTGGTCCACGAATTATTTTAGGGGGAAGGGAGAAATTTATAGAAAAATTAGAATTTTTTGGGAGGGAAAGGAGGATTAATTACTAGGTAATAAGACTGAAAAATTATCGTGTGAAAGAAAAACATACCTATACAGAATACAGGGGCTTACAATAGATTTAGGACTATGTTTTAATGGTATAATGTCTGCCATTTTATAAGAATCGGTACTTGTATAAGAGTATATTGTATGTTGTTAAAGTAGTATAAAGCAACACTTGCACTGAAATAAACGCTTCAATCCGCAGTTTATTTTAGGATGGGGGGTGATTTAGAGAATTTTTTTGGGAGGGTGAGATTAAACTGTATGACTAGATAGTATTTAAAAAATGATTGGGAAATCTTAAACGTTAAGATTTAATCTTAAACAAGGGCGTATGTACATGCAAGTGTATTTGATATGCGTTTGATATAAACAACTCGTCTTTAATATTTTAGTTTTCTTAAAACGATATGCAATTTTTGTATTTAAGATTTATTTTGTAATAATTTAAAAGATTTTTATTTTAAATACTTGTAAGTAAATATTTATTTTCATAAAAATGTAGCTTTATTTATTAAAACGTATATAGTGAACACGGGCTTGTCAGTCAGGACTTATAAATGTGAAAACAATCAGATTGCTAATAATAAAAAATGTATCTTTTATTATTTATTACGCTGTTAAAACTTTTATTTCATGTTTGTATGACAGTACGTAAGAATACTATTATTAAATAATTTAATAATAAGAATATATTTTACAATTGATTTTCTGTTTAGGGGGGGGGGGCTCAGTGTTAATGTATGAAGTTTTTTTTTTGGGGGGGGGGGGGGAATTTGCGTCATTGGGTTTGGGGGGGGGGGTCACCACTGAAGAGGAAGTCCACTGCATATGAAATTTGGATAAAATTCTCTGGCAGCTGGAAAATCCAAACATAAAACTAACCAAAAGTAGAAGTAACATAAAAAAAAGTCTGCAACCAGGATAGAAAAAATAAATACTAACCTGGTTAGAATTTAACCTCAGCTAGTCTAAGCAAAAGAAATCATTTAAAACTATTACTACGTAATCAAGAAATTTTAAAAAGAAGTCGCCCATAGGTTTAACATTAGCGTTGCAATTTCATCACATGACTAGTGTTTTCTCATAACTCTTAGTATAATCTCACACGAAAACACATGCAAATGTTAAACCTGTGGGAGTATTATTTTCAGAATTCTCGCTTGAATTTTAATATTTCAAAATGTTTTTTTTTTCATATGATACCTGAGGGAACCTGAACATTATGCATTTTTAATTTTTCGATTTTGGCTGAATTTTTTTAATATAAGGATATTTTAAATTTCAGAACCAGTTCCAAACAGTTTTCCAAAAATTAAATTGTCCAAATATAAAAAACATGTTAACCAAACTTGAAAAAATGCAAAACCACACCATTAGATATCGACCTCAGGTATCCTATAAAAAATTACTTAAAAGTAATAAAACCAAAGCGAGTTATTTGTCAAGAATGCTCCCATAATTTTAATATTAGTTTGTGAATCTCTTTGTGTGCTTAATGTAGCCTCTTAGTTAATATCACTGTGAATTTAAACACGTCATTTATTATACTACAACTATTGTAAAATCTATGAAAATAAAATTTATTTAATAAGTTTATAACGGAATCCGGTCTTAAGTGAAAAAAAATTTTTTTTCAACAGAAGGAATATCAACAAATATACCTGCTAATATGGAAACTTGCATAAAGCAGATTTTTTTTTTGGTTCCTTTCGATTCTGTTTTCAAGGTTTTAATAAATCAATATTTGACAAAGCTGATTACGTAGTTCAGAATTACATATTTCATGATTACATATTTTAAATTTCAAAATAAGTCGGCTATTAGAAACTTAGTGAAATTCTCTTTGTAAATTTTCTTTGTGGAAGGAGGAGGGGATGGAAGTCATCAAAATCCATGTTTGCGTCTGCTGCAAAAAAGGCTAGTTTTGGCCCTGATGGATACTTTTGTGGTTGCATGGAGCAAGTGATAAACTGTCACATTAACTTCGTTTAAACTATAAACCTGTAACTTGTTTCATTTAAAATATCTGGCTTTCACTCATTTTCATTAAAATACATAATAATAAAATAAATGACTCATGCTTTAAATGAAAGCTTTTTATTTCAACTTCAAAGAGCTGTTTCTAATTTACACACACACAAAAATAAAAATGCCTCACTGAGATAAAAGTACCAAGTTTTCCTATAAAATTTAGTTTTGTGAACATCTAATTTATTTTTGTTTGTTAACAAAATTTCATTCATTCCGTTTCTAGATTGTGCTGCATCCTTATGCTCTTTAGTTAAAATAAAGCCCCTTCCTTGCAACCCTCCCCTCCCCCATAATCCAAAAATAGCATCCTTCCTATTTGTTCGTAAATAAAAGGGGTGTTGGCAATTTTAATAAAAAATCTCTTTGCGTAATAATACTAAAAGTGTTGTGTTATTATTACTGTTTTATTATTATTATTTTTGTCATGAAAAAATATACTGACTTTTAAATACTAAAAGTACCTAAAAATGCTCATAAGAATATAAAGTGGATTTTCTGCACGAATTGCATCTGGAATTTTTTAAAACCTAGGGGACTGTGTTAAAAGTAAGACTGTTCTATTGGATAGAAAAATGCTCAAATGTTAAAAGAACCTCTCCAGAAATCGTCATTTATCATTGATTGTGAATTACTATTTTCTGAGCCAGCCTGTAAATAACAGTATGCAGGGATTGATTAAATTTCTTTGTTTGGGAAAAAATATCTTTTATTATTTTGTGAAAAGTAAAATTTGGTAAATAAAATCCCGTCCAGTTTTTTTTTTAATTAATTTCTATTAAGTTTTTCTTTTTGCAACTTTTACAATGCTTCGTGAAATTAAATCTATACTGACAAATCCCAGAGTTGGCAGGTGTTCTTAAAGCAGTGTCAATCCATGCCTTTTGATAGGGAAGTGCCGTAAATTATTATAATGTTAAAAAATAACTGTTCTTATCTTTTTTTTCTGTATTTGAAATATATATTTTCAACATAAAATTTTATAAAGATACATTTTTATAGAATAATCCATTCCTTTTATTTCTGTATTAACGTTCTAAAAAAAAGCTAGTAGTTTTATTTCTTACAGTGTTTATATTTCTTAATTTGTTTACAGTTTTCCAAAAGACTTTATAGCAAGACCCGTGTGGATATTAGCAGTTCGTCATAACGATCGAGCGCTATCACAACATAGTTCACTGTGCTCTGTTCTTTCTCTGAGGATAGGATCGATTGGACGTCTGTGTCGTAATGAGATATAATGAAAACTCTCCTTGTTGTATATTCTAGTGCTTCTTTCAAAGGTGAGATAATGCAAGGGTTTGTCCAGAGTCTTCTCAAAGGGTTCTTTCTGTTCTTGTGATAATTATGGGCAGAATTATACATTTGTGAAAAATTGAATCATAATTTTGTGAATCTGAAATTAGCTTTTTATTCAGGTTCTTGTTTAGACAGTTGAATTAAAACTGGGTCCTGTTTTAATGAAATCAAATATTTTTTAATGCATTAAATTTAGATGTAATTATATGTGAACATGTTAAAATTTTATAAATATATTTAGATAATAGCATCATTGCTAAACACAGTTGTTTTGGGATAGATTCATTTCGATAGGAATAACTTTTGTGATGAACTTTGATATGAATAACTTTTTAAAAATGAAAAAAAAATTATGAAGGCTCCTTTAAAAATTAAATCCATGAGGGATCTGAGCCAACGGTGCTTATCCCTGCTTTCTTGACTCTGGGCCCTGAGGTGTTATGCAGCATCTGGCCCGGTGGTTAGCCTGACGTGGGACCCTTGGTGTGTAATTCCCAGGCAAGCTTAGAGCTCATTTTATCGACTTTGAAAGGATGAGTGAACCTTGTTCAGTCAAGAGTCAAACTCTCGACCTGCAGCGCAACAGTCAGATGCTCTGACCACTGCACCACTTACCTAGAAGGTTATTTTAAAGAACCCCATTTTCCTTAAACACATCCCTGTAACGAGTTCATTTTCATTATTTAAAGCCTTTCCCCTTTCCTTAAACAAAGTGGCAACTGACACCACTGGCATTCAAGCAGGGTTTGTATCTTGCTTTAAAATTTACGAGTCAGCCTGATTCTCTAATCATAAAACCATGAGTCTGTTGAGAATAAAATGTGAATCTGTAGAAGGAAATATGAGTTTAACTAACTGACCCGCCCAGCATTGCTCACGACTGTGATAATAACCTTAAATGAACCTCAAATTTGTATGATTTTCTAACTTTAACTGAATTTTCTCTTAATTTGTATTTTTAATGAAATAACGGGGAAAATATTGATTTTTAGTGATAAAAGCACTCGGAAGAAAGCATTTTGTTGTTTTTTCATGTTTGGTCATTTGAAGATAATAAAAAATATATACCTTTTGCTGTCCGATCTCTTTGAAATTTTTAACATTTATAAATATAACATTTTGGAGACCATGGAAAAATTTCATGAAAAAAGATTGAAAATTTCAGTAAAAGAGGTTAAAGAAGTTATTCTTAAAAAAAAAAAAAAAGTTTGGTTCGAATTAGAGTTACAGGATTTCACTTTTCATTACAAAAGGTTTTTTTTTACAAAAATAGAAAAAAAATCACAACCTATAATTGTCCAAATGCTTAAAGATTTAGATATGTAAAATTCATGTCCACTGACTGTGAAAAAAATCAGTTTAAAAAGAAAGATGTATGCTTAGCAATAAAAGAGCTGAAATTAACTGCAACAGGAAAAGAAGGGGGGGGGGGGATTCAACGTTTAAAAAAATACATTTCTTGTTGCTTAAAGCCTGTGTATAATTTTCGTTCTAAGCTAATGATATTGAGTTTTAAAAAGCAGTGTTTATTATTTTTATTTTTCATTTCTCTTTTCTTCTAATGAATGGAATATACCACAATTTTTTAAAATTGCAAATCATTGTTTCCCTCTTGTATCTTAAATTTTCTGAACCGAATTTCTGAGTTATAAATATGTTTCTGACGACTGTGTGTAATTTTTATGATAAAATATTGATACAGTAGACTATCTCAGATACGCTACCCTAAAAGCCACTCATTGTTGCAGATGTAAACAATGAAATTTACAATTAAAATGTAGGTGAAAAATTCCAGATTTTTTCATTTTTCGGTCATTCCCCAGTAGCAAAAAATTATCCAAGTGTCTGCGACAGATATTTCAGTGACAAGAAATAATCTGCAGGTAAAATATTTTTACAATTGAAGCATTAATTAATTAATCAATCACTTACCTGTAGCGTATTTCTGCATTTTATAAATTTTTATTAATAATAATTTTAAGTTTTTGTATTAAGTAATAAAGAACTAAACATAATATAAAGCAAAATAAAGGTTTGAAGAAAAAAAAATCTGCAAAAGAGAAAAGAAAATCTGCGACGCACGTCTCCCGTCTCGAACTTTCTGCTACCGGGGGTCATTCCATACACATTTTAATGTATAATTCTGGTTAATATGACTGAATTTATGCTTTCTCATAAAGTACAAATTTGTTTCCAAAAAAATTCAAAATAGTACTGATATCAGTGGCAATCGCGATCTTTTTACCAAATACATTTATGCGTTAATCAAGCTTTTTTGGTTTTTATGTCTGGCTAAACACGAAATAAAACTTCATTATTTAAAACTTTTTATGTAAATTATTAGTGTACCTTTATTAGGTGAGTATCAATAATTCAAGGAAAATATATATCACCATTAGTTATACCTTATTAAATATTTACTTGATCTTTACTTTTTTAAATGTAAACATTTTTTTTCTTAATTTTGATTATTTTACTTTATTACTTTACTTAATTATTTTATTATTGTAAGCGTTATTAATTGTATTAATCGTATTAATTGTAAGCGTTCATTAGAATTTTGAGTGCATTATTAAATGCATATTACTGATTTAAAAATGTAAACAAAACTATGACCAGAAATCCACGAAATTCTAAAATCCTTGCAACCTCTGGTCCCAAGCTATGTGGATTTAAGGGAGTCTACAATATTCAGTTGTAAAAATGGTTGTTTTATACTTGACTATTTTTTTTTACTATTTTTTTCTACATCAAAATCCTGAGTTAAGTTTTTTGATTTTCAAACTAATTTTTTCCCCTTTAAGAGGCTACTTGAATCAGGCGAAAACACTCGTTCACTAATGTTAATCGAATGGGAGAAATTTATAAAGATATCTCGGTTGCATTTCAATATTTTTAAATGATTTTTTTGTATTGGATAGTTGAGATCGATCTCTACATCGATCGTTTTGTGATGAGGGATTTTAATTAGGACACTTTCACTTTCGGAACCGGTTTTGAAAGTGAAAGCATCGTCATAAAAAAAATCTGCTAACAAAATCGAAAAAGTAAAAAATTGCCTTTGTACAGATTGATGCAAAAAAAAAAAATCGTTTAAAAATATTGAAATGCAACCGAGATATCTTTTTAAATTTCTTCCATAGGATTAGCATTAGCGAACGGGTCTTTTTGTTTGACTGAAGTAGCCTCTTAAATCCGATTATATCTGAACCAAATGGATACTCGATCATTAGCTAAAAGGTTTGTGTATAGTAATAAATTTTCAGAGCTGTTGTATAAAAATTTAGCGTATTTTTTAATCAAAATGTACGTAATGTTAATATTACGGCAAAATGTGCAGAAACAATGAAAAATGACTTGAATTTTTTCAAAAGGTTAATTTTCATATTTTATTTAATGTTTCGCAGCATTTCTAAGATAATTAAAATTGAAAGTATATGCTATTTGGTAGTTTCTTTTCTGCGTAATTAGATTTTTGGTGTGTTTGTGTAATTTTAAAATATGCTGGTAAAAAGAGGTAGAGATGGGGGACTTCAGTTTTTTAAATGCTTAAAACAATGTCTTTATCGTCCAAACTCTTTAAAATTTTTAGGAGCTAAAAACAATGTTTTCATAGCCTGGGTGAAAAATATTAATATTTAGTGGTAAAAGGGCTCAAAAGAAGACTTTTTTTACCATGGCAAAACACTCAGGTTTTTACTGATTTCGTCAGAATTTTTTACTTAGTGGTTTGGCTGATGGAAGTTAATTAATAATATCAAAATACCCCACAAATTTCCCTTTTTCCAATCTTCATTTTCTCCCGATGCATAAATAAGGGCTCTACGCATGCACCAGTTCCTTTTCCCTCTCAGAAGGACAGAGATAATTTTTTAATGAGAGTTCTTTGTCATTTTTTAATTAATAACTCTGCTATTTATTAGAAATTTAAAATTTTGAGTCTCATGTGCACCAGGAGAGGCCTTGAACTAATCTCATACACATTTTCAGCCTTGTACGTGCCGCAGATTTTGCTAGCCTTCGCAGACACACACACACAGGACAAAACTCTGTTTTATTATTACTAGGGGATCATACCCGGGACTCCCGGGTTAAAAAATATATGTGAAAACAATTTTTTTAAATTGAAAACTAAATATTTTTTATATGCAATACATTTTTTAGATTGCCCACTAACAATGAAAAAGCATTTTTCATATGAAAAATATGAATTATACATTCAAATAAAATTTTGAAATTTGTAAAACGATATTTTCTTATTAGCCCCCATGCACCCATTAGTTATTGGACCAATATTTTGCTACTTTAAATTCTGATAATTTCAGAGATTTAAGCGTGTAGTTTAATTACAGGTCTGTTAAATTTGTATTTTATTTATTTATTCATAGAGAGAGTTTTTTTTTTAATCTGTTAAATTTGTATTTTATTTATATTATTTTATTTATTTATTCATAGAGAGAGTTTTTTTTAATGGAATATTAACCGTAAGGAATTTATGAACTCTTTATGTTGTTTTAAGGGCAAACTGGCAAATCTTTTGCAATAGAGCTCCGCGCGATATAGATAAATAAAAAAAATATTTCATGCTTTAAAATTGTTTTTAAAATCATGGACAACCAGTAAACTGAGATGCACTTTGCAAAAAAATTCCATTTGAAAGTTTTTTTTTCCTATTTGGTGATCTAAAAATTTAAATTGTACGATTACAAATATGTTAATTTTGTGTTTTTTTAATGTTATTCTTTTATTTATTTATAAAGGAAGCATTAATTTCGTTATACAAAATTAGTCAATAAATGCTGAACATTTTTTTTTTGCTTTTTTGATCGTGAAGTGTTGCCATTCGCCAAATGACGTTAGCGTTACGCACAGATACGTTCAGGGCCAAAACTAAGGGGAGGGGAATGTGCCCCGGGTGCCAGAACGAAGGGGCACCAAATGAAGATTTTGTTTGTCGATTTTTCGCACACATTTGTTTAGCACGGTATTGTTAAAATCATCCTGTGCTGGGTTATGGCAAAGCATAGAAGAATCTACAGACGATATGGCATAAGGATACTAAAGGAGATTTTTTTTTCGATTCTGTTTTCAAGATTTTAATGAATCAATATTTGACAAAGCAGATTACGTAGTGCAGTATTACACATTTTATGATTACAAACTTTAAATTTTAAAGTAAGTCGGTTTTTAGAAAGTTGGTAAAATTCTCTTTGTAAATATACTTTGCAGAGGAGGAGTGGGGGGTGCCAAAATCCATGTTTGCCACGGGTGCAAAAAAAGCTAGTTTCGGCCCTGGATACGTTTATCCTTTATAATATAGATACGTAATCAATAAAATAAAATAAAGATCAGTTATTATGATGACGTTATCAATTGAGGCTCTCATGCTTGGTATTCCGAGATGAAAAACTTTGACATGATCATGTTCCACTTTGACATGATCATAGAATTTTTTCCACATGAAATCTAAACCGGACGTCATTTTCACCTTCTCGAAATTTACATACGCACTTCTCACATCCGTATTCACCATTTTAAAAAAATATATTTTAGTTTGATCATTTTAAAACTATTTTAACTCAAAACTTGAAGTCACAATTGTCAGCCACATTTTTTATGTGAACAGACGCACTCTTCATTTGAGATTCTAATCTCAGTACCTGAGAATAAAATTTTCCGTAATTTATGTGTTTTAGAGGCATTTGTGTTAATATGTTTAGTTTTATCTAAGAAAGTGCTCGTTTTCTTTTAAATATGACGTCATTTTCACTTAAATAGCATTTTTCGCCTAGTGTCTGAAACAGTATCAGTAAGGCTACTAAATAGATGAGCTGGCTCGTCAGGCATTTTCATCCCTGACGGACTGCTTCGCGTAATGTATCTCAATAGCGTTGAATTAGTTTCTGTCTATTTTTAGCTTTAAAAGCTTAATTATCGGTAGTTTTTCTGCTATTAATTGTTGAAATCATTTAATAAAGGATTACTTCAATTTCCCTATAAACATAAAAAATGACCAAATTTTAATATTAATTGTAGATTATATTCTTCGGCAATTTTTTTCTTCGGCAATTTTGGCGATAAGGACATATTTTAAAAGTACAGCGCCATCTAGTTCATTTTCAGGAAAACAATTGATTTATGCGATTTGTGATTTTTTATATTATCGGACGAAAATAGAGTGAAATTATATGGGAAGCTACTTTAAATTTTTTGGATAATTAATAACGATACCTCAAAATATTAACATGTGATGAAATTTATGAGATTTTTGAAAAAAAAATTAGCTAAAGAACTAATGTGAAATAGAATTTTTCAGGGAAATTTTACAATATAATTTTTTTTTTTTAATATTCATTTTCACAAAAAAATGGATTCTATTTGAAGTTTTTGAAAAAAATTCTCCAAATTTGCTTAAGATTATTGTTAATATTTCATCATAAGACAGTAATATTTAAAAATATATAAATAAATATTTTTAACAATTTTCGTAAGTCAGTATTACCAAGAAATAAAGCATATCTTTACTGTAACTTACAGATATAAAATTGTTTTAAAAAATATCAAAGGATACTTCCATACTATGAAATCTCAGAGGTCGATGCAGGTTTATTTCCTGGTGCCTATTTTGTGAAAAGTAAAAGTTTTTTTTTTGTGAATTTTATTATAATTTTGTGAAAAATAATATTTTGTAATGAAAGTTGAAATCGAGTTACTCAAATTCGAACTAAGCATTTATTAACAAAAACTTCTTTAAACCATTTTGCTAAAGTTTTTGTTCCTGGTGAACTGGTTTTATTTACAAATCACTGATTTTAAAACCTAACAAAATAAAAATAATAAATAGAAGTAAGTTTTTATGGAAAGGGATTTTGTCAAAGGGCCTATTTTATTAAAAAAGAATTTTGTGAAGGGACCTGTTTCATTAAAAGGAGTTTTGTGAAGGAGCCCATTTTATTAAATTTATTTTTATAACGGGGTCCATTTTGTTAAATTCATCTTTGTGAAGGGACCTATTTTATTAAATAGATTTTTGTGAAGGGGCCCTAAATAGTCCTCAAATTTTGCTGGTTCGACCCATGAGTCTCATTACATTTTCCTCCTCATAGAAAAGAACAGTTTCATATTATTAAAGTAATGAAAACTTGCTACCCATGAAAACTTTTTTAAAACAATTTTACTTTAAAAACTATAACAAAGTAAAAAAAAAAAAAAAGAAAAAAAAATTAATAGTATTTTTTGTTCGGTTAATTTCATTTTGTTCATTGTTAGCATCAGAAATTAATTATAATATTTATTTTATTACATTGCCAACTTCTTAAGGACAATCAAAAGTGCACACTTTTGATTTTTTATATGGCGCTACATAAACACAAAAAGAAACAAAACAAAACTCATTAAAATATTTTTGGAGGATGAATGTACATTTAGAAAATACATTTTCTTACGTTAATAAATTGCTGTTGATATTCTGCAAACATAATCTTCATCATTTTAATTCTCCAACATATGGAAAAATAAAATAATACATTTGGAAATATATGCGAATATAGTTTAAAAAGTTCTACTGAACAGATTTAGATGGAAGTTGCCTTAGTAGTTAAATAAATTATGAAGAAAAAGAAAAAAAAATTATATGTAAAATTCGCATTTTGAATTGCAAAACTTACACTCTGTGTGAGCGGAGCCGTGGTCAAAAGTCAGGTATTAATGATAAAAAATAGTTCTATTGAAAATTAATAATAATTTTTCTCTCCCTACCCTCTTTAAGAAATAAACTTAGTTTCGAATATTTTTTCGGGAGGGATTTCTGAAGCTTTGCGGCCTCTGAAATTCCGAGGAGGCGTGCCCTTCTAGACTATAATTAAAGATCAAATTCGTAATCTTCCAGCGGATTGGGGGTAGGGATGTCAGACTGTAAATTCAGCACCGGATCCACTAGCAAAATGAATATTAATAAATAATAATTTTAATAAATGAAATATTATTTAAAGATGTAAGGCAATTTTTCTTTCAGGACATAGAAAAAAAAGGAAGGGGTTCAATTCCTCCACATTCAGATGCAGTTATTATTATTATTATTATTTATTATTATTATTATTATTATTTTAACGGTACATGAGCTATTCGAAAGAATTCGGATTCGGGTAGATGTTTAGTAACCACTCATGCAGTTTCCTTTTTCTGCTACTTTTTTTTATATCAAATTATCAAATACTCCCTTACACCCCCCCCCCCCCCCCCCTCTGTTTCGATTTAACAATCGTAATTTTCTGGAAAATACTATTGAAAACCTTATACATACAATCTTACAAATTCCGAATATATATATATATATATATTGATGTTATGACTTGATTATTAAAAAGTTAAATCAATTAATTTTTATAGACATAAAATTTGAATTTAAAATTTGAAATTTATTCGAAAGCTTTTATTCAATAGCGTACTATTTGATAAATTCAGGGAAGCAACGAAGACAGCGATAAATGTGCCAAATAGGTGAATCTAGCGCCAACATGTTCCACCTGGGAATGCTATGGCAAACGGACGAGCCAGCCTGTGTATTTAGAAGCTTTAAGTATCAGTACACATACAGAAGGGAAAAAAATATGGAAAATGTATGAGGGAAAATGCGTGTTTTCAAACGTCATTTTCCGTTCAAAATATTATGTCCCTAATGGGATTTTGCGCCACTAATACAACAATTTTCATCAACAATTTTGAATTTTTATCAGAACATGACATGGATAAATATAAATAAACCTCATTATTTCTCTCTTCTCTACAATACTGAAAGCCAGCTAATTTTCACCATTTTGGAGAAATTTCATAAATGCTTTTAAAATTAAAATTTAAAAGTGAAGATATTAAAAAAAAAACAGCTAGTGTGATCACATCTACAAATGAACAGCTTTCAGTGAAAAAAAATTGTTAGTAAAATTGGTTCAGCAGAAAGATCAGGGCAGATGACTAAAAAACAGCCTCGTGTTTTAAATATAATAGATTTTACAAAATCATGAAAAATTAAATTAAGCAAATTATGTTATTTTGATAAAATTATAGTAGAAGGTCTTATAGAATAGCATTAAAATTTTATTAGTCGGGAGAATTTTGAACAAAAACTCGAGGAGTCTGATGTTATTTTAACCCTCGAATTATTGCCAAGATCTTTGTTTGCTTGTCTAACTCAGCAAACGTATCCATCCAGGCAAGAATTAGCAAGTTCTGTAATATAAATCACTATATTTTGGACAATGACTTCTGATTTGAGCTTGCACTTTTTATGTCACTGCTCTTTTATAGAGATCTAAATTTTTGTAAAACATTGCGTTTTATCAGCGTGTGATTTCGGTTACATTATCTTCAAAAGCTAAGCATTTTCACCTGTAAAGAATTTCAAAGCAACTGGGGTGAAAATGACGCACTTCTACAAAACATACTTCAGTTTTAAAAATTAAAATACATAATTTTTCATACAATGACGTCATTTGCATCCGCTAAAGCAATCCAATTTTACAATTCAGTCTTCCACAACATCTATAGAAAAGTGTGCATATGACGTCATTATCGGGGAATAAAGGACGATATTGTTGACATAATTTCAATTTTTTTCAGGTTTTATTAAGAAATGGCAACAAAAGATACAGTTTTATACTCTTTTCGACTATTTCCCATTTATTTTCAATCGAAACGAAGTACTTTTGTTGCCACGATTAGAAAAATGGTATTAAAAACTATAAAAAAATTAATATCTCAAAAATAAATTGAGGTACAGCTTTCAAACAAATTGCATTTAAAAGTACATTTTTTCCCTTATACAGTGGTATGAAAACTAAAAATGTGCGATGTGTAGAAGTTTAAAATTTTTCAGTTGCGAAAATTGCAAAACGAAAATTCATTTGAAATTTGAAAGTATTGCCACTCGCAGAATGACGTATGCGTTACGCACAGATATGTTTGTCCTTTATAATACAGTAGACTCCCTTAAATGCGCGACCCTAAAATCCGCGAACGCCTAAAATCCGTGTATTTTTTCAGATGTAAACAATGAAATTTACCGTTAAGTTGCAGGAACAAAATTCAAGATGGCGCCGAAATCAGTGACAACCGAAATGTTTTTTTTAACAGATTTTTTGTTAATCATTCTCTTTTGGTTATTACAGTTGATTTATTACTAAATAAATTTACATTACTTTTGATTTTTATATAAATTAGCATATCTATATAAAAATTCAAGGATTCGAAATGCAAAAATCCACGAAGCGAAACGCTATTTTAAAATTATTGTTCACGGATTTTTTTTTTTTTAAATTATAGACAAATTTATTTCTAACCATACAAAAGAGTATAAGAAAAGCATTCATGACTCTAAATAACAATGAAAAAAGATACAGAGAGCGCAATAAGTTATATATACTGATAATAGCATAATTACGTATCAATCTTACGATCGCTTTACCCCTAGATGGCAGCATAGGACTTTTGGAATCGAATTGAATCGATTTCATCGGTAATAATTAAATATGTTTCTAAATTCTTATTTTACATAATTATTTTAATAATTACGTTTAAACTAATAAATTATTTTAATATTTTACTTATTTTAATGTTTCACTTTATTGTAAGCATTCATTATAATTTCCCTTGCTTAATTACCAATCAAATTAATGTTTCAAAAATGTAAACAAATCAATGATCAGAAATCCGCAAAATTCTAATATCCGCACAACCTCTCGTCCCAAGTTGTGCGGATTTGATGGAGTCTACTGTACTAAATACACAGGATTTTATCATCATATTTATCTTTTTTTTTTTTTGCCTCTTACTTTTATCAACTAAATTATTTTATTTTTACTTTAAATTTCATTTACTACTTTTTAATATCTAACAGTATTCTGAAATTACTGTTATGTATGGGTACCTCAGCCAGATAAATTTGTTTATCCTATAGATTTATAATATTGTTTTTATCTACCTCATGACTGCATACTGAAGTTATTTTGTTTACATCGTTGTATTTGGACTTATGTTTGGTGCAGCATTTCCAAATATAGACTTTGTGCCAGTAAAACCAAGCAACCTGCAATTATAATCATCATTGGATTATTTTTTCAATATTGTAGAATAAAAAATTACGTTTCTTCAGGTGGACTCTGTTCCCCTGAACCCCCTGTCACCCAAATAAATTTATGTTTCATTTTCCAATTAATTATGCTATTTCAAGATTCTGATATAGCTATTAGTGCATTTTTAATCTATATTTTATTACAATAAGTGAGATTGTTGTACAAGAGATTTTTTTTTATATCTACGTCAGCTTTTCTTTGCAGAACTTGATAAAAAAAATTACATATTCGCTGAGGCTGTGATGCACCAAATTGTCTGGTTGCGTGGAACATGTACTACTCTAGGGTGGAACGAAATTTCTTTTTTGTTTTTAAATTTCAATATGCTGTGGTTTTCAAAAATTGCTTTTGATCAAAATAATGACAAAAATTAAATATCAGTATGATTGGATTATGGTTAGAGATAGCCAAACCCTGGCTTTTTATTAAAATTTTGACTAATGTCACAATAAATGTTGAAATTGACAACTCAGTACTGAATACACTTGTAGTATAAAAATGTTATATACATATATTTATACATTGCTTTCAATCAATAAACATTCTAAATTGACTCTGTAATACATTTTACTTCATAAAAATACTTTAAATAGAGCCAGATGTACGAGACATTTAAAAGACATTCCGACAAGACATTATCTCCCTCGCTTAAGTATTATGAAAGAACTGTCATCAAAGAACATATGGAAGAGCCTGGATTAAAAATTTTAGACATGTAACACTGATTTCTGTTATTAGAAAATGCATACAAGACAGCATAATCACTTTTTTCAATGGCAACAACCAATACTTAACCATTACTGCAATTGTTAGTGATGGAACTGATGCGAATGCTGGACTAAATAGTGGTGCTCTTCCTGTTTTTGGAAAAAAAATGTAAAAGCCACTGCAGTGGTTGATTTGTTAATTTCATGCAGATAAACTGCCCCTGCATCACCTATTTTGTTTCCAGAATAGAAAAACTAAAGGTCCAAATGAATTTGGAGGAAAAATAGGGACACAACTTGAAAAGAGTTATGAACTTCCAGTGATTGAGTTTTCCGTATTGAATGTAACATTCCATTATACTTGAAATTAAGGATGATATAAGTACGGACCAAAGATATTTGTTAGAAATGTGTAATGCAATCTCCATTGGAAGTTGCGCTTCTGATTTATCTACCAGGTAAATTTTGTCATTCACGGTTGCTTTCCTTACCAAACAGAGTACTTTGCTTGTATGCGGGAGTTGAATATCCATAAAAAAATATCCAAATACTGACTGAGTGCATTTTGAAAGTGTGTGCACCTGTTTGGTTTAACATAAAGTCTAAACCATCTTGTATCTATGGACCGAAGATCTTGTGGAAATTTGTCAGCTATTCACATTACCGCGAGCAAAAGAATCTGATCATAAGAGTCAAGGCATTTACTTCAGTATTTTTTCATGTCATACACAAGCAGTTGAAAGGATTGTTTAATTAGTTACTGAGTCATCCTTCCCATCTCTAGACTGCATTAACAAAACTTCACTGTTTAATAAGGTAATAGATAATGTCTGAATAAACAAATTCAACTAGGTGGGAAGATCTACTCAACGGCTAAAGCACCACAAGCCTACCCATGTTTAAATAAACAATTTGAAAACACAATTTCATGAATTACCATCCGTAGTTGGAAAAATATCCGAATTCATTTCTAAAAATTATCTATAGATTTTATAATTACTACATCGTATGCTAAAATTTAGTTCAGTTTGGGAAACAGTTGAAAATTTCCTTTTAGCAATTTTCGTCAAAAATTGGAAATGTACTTGAGATATTTTGTGCTGCCCTGTATAGGACGTACAGAATTAATATACACCAAGCAATATACAGAAAATTAGCTAAATTAAAAACGCGTGTTACAACAGTAAACACACTTCTGTCAATTGTTGTTAATAGACAGTACAGCAACTGAATTCTTTTGTGTGTTCCTGTGAATAAACGATGAATGCGATGCACACCTTATTCTAAGCATCCTACCTCAGTGATTCATATCAGTTTCAAACTATCTGAATGAGTGCAACATAATTAAATGCACCACAAAGAATTTTTTCACATAGACTGTAATGTGGCAGAATTCTTTGCAGCGTCCTTATAAATGAACTATAGATATTGCACTCTTCATTTTCAATAAAGAATATCCATTGTAAACCTCAATAACTTATGCCAATTGCATGGCAATCCGGAGATATTTATGTGAGTTACAGCATGCATAGTTTCTAACCTCTGGCTTTTATTAAATGAAATATATATACTTCCAACCAGAAAATTTATTTAATTAAGTGTATCTGGCATTAAATATAGAAGTCATTTAAAATCCACTTAATTTCATTCTTTTATTGATTAGGTTCGAAGTACAATTTTTTAATGTAAAAAATTCCGATGATTGGCGTGTATGAGCATGGACAGGCAGCAAACAGACAGACAGACTGAATTCAAAAACACAATGAAAGAACGTTCAAAAGTCTTAAAAGATTAATGCTTTTTATCATGTTTTTTGGGAGATTTTTACTTGTGACCTTAACCTTAGAAAAATTTCTTATATAATTGTATAAAAAAATTATAGAAAAAGTATTATAGAATCCTATAGAATTATGGCAGATTTTTCTATAAGCTAGTTTAACAAAAAGGTATAGTAATCTATAGAAGTTCAAGAGAAATGTCTGTAGAGTTTCTATAAAAGTATTCGAATTTATTCTATAGAATAATCTATAAAAATATTCGAAATTATTCTATAGAATAATCTATAAAAATATTCTAATATATTCTATAAAATTCTGTAAAAATATAAGATTATGTTCTGTAAAAGTAATCGTATTTCGCCAACATGTGACTGTCCCTCCAAGTACTAATTGCATTCGATGCTGTTTGGGCTCTGTGATTGGACATCAGTCGGTACTTTCAGCGCATGCTACATCCAATCGCAGTTCTTCAGCTCTTATTAGACTATTTTAAATTTGTTTCTTTTGTAATTTGCGTTCCCAATCTTTAAACCCGTATAGAAATTACCTATATTTTATACGCTGATTCTCAACTGTGTGAATTATGAAAAATTATATTATTTGTAACTTAGAAAATCAGATTTAAGATATGTGCCTACCCTCAAATCGCTGTTTTTGCGAAAATTTTCGATTTTTTAAAAATTTTAAATTAAAGTTAAAATATTTAGGATTCTAAAAATGCCTTACTTTGGGTTCAGCAATAACTTGAAGTTATAGCCCAAAATATAAACTGGATATAAACTTTCTGAAACCGGAAGGGACCGTTTAACGAAAAGTAAATAATGCATTTTAACAGTTGTTTCTTTACTTTTAAACAAGATTGATGCTCATATTTTTCAGTTTTTACATAGAGTAAGTTTGAATTTAAAATTGTAAACTTCATACAAAGTGTTTGTCCTATATTAAAATCTTAATTTACGTTTTCTGGAAAACTTCGCTTTTCATTGTTTACATTTACGAGAAAAGTCATTTCTTAAAACGATTTTAAGATATTGAAATAAAATTTTGTCACAAGGTTCTGCTCTTCAATTGGTATATTATGCAGCAAATTATAGCTTGTAAGTATGTATATATTAATTTAAGCGGTATTTTAATTGAAAAATAAACTTTTTTATCATTTTTTGTATACAAAATTTCTCATATACTAGTAAATTTAAGATATATTGCAAATCTTTTGCTTCCTAACACGGGTAAGTGGTTTGCTAATATATTGCTGGGAAAAAAGGTGAAACATATTGAATAGATTTCATTATAGGAGGTTTGGCATAAACGAAATTCTTTACTAAAATTTGACTATACCCAAATTTGAATTTTACTCAAATTTGAAAAGTTAATTAACATTCCATTAAAAATTTATTTGAATTCATAGTTTTATTTTCTGTTTTAACTTAAAACACACGTGTTTAATATGAATTTCATATTTTTAAAAAATGCTCCGAAGGTAGGCACATACCTTAAGAAGAAAAAAAATGTCCATTAAAATAAAGAATTTAATTATTGATTGATTTACTTACTTATTTTATTGCTGTTCGTGGTGCTATTGTATTTACAGTTTCAAATGAGCTTCATAGCTTAAATCGTGTTCAAAAATTCATTTCAGATTTCTGTTAAAATTCATTAATTTGACGGTGCCGGATGCGGAACTCTAATTTAAGATAGTCTTGAAAAAATAGTTAAAAGTTTCATAAATTTTTATTTGTTAAACTTGAAACATAATTGTTTAAATATTTTTATACTTCAGAATAAAATATTTGAAAAAAAATACAATTAGTTAATAAAGTTTATTAAATTAGATGGATGTTTTTATGAAATATACAGAGGAAATTAACATTAATTATTAAAAGTTTATAAAGCTAAACTACAAATTAATGAATAAAAAACAAATTAACTAACTATAATTTAAATCGTTTGATTCCTATATTATTACTTTAACAATTGAATCACAATGTATTAGAATTATGATTTAAATTATAATCATATTAAATGTATGGAGTACTTATATTAAGGCTCATGTATAACGATTTTTTATAAATTTTAATGTATAGGTATAAATAAATTAGTACATATAAATTTTGAAAGAACCAAAAATATACTACTTTTTATTTAAAAAAATCTATAGAACTTCTATTTAATACCTGAAAGACACAAATTTTTTTTTATGTTTCTCATTTCATTGTAATATGCAAGTTTTGGTACATAATTTTGAATTACTTCTATCACTGCCTGTTGTCTGCTTATCTATAGTCTGATTTGAGAGAAAATGCCAGTTTTCTCCAAAATTTAAGCATTGTTTTCTTATTGTTCACAATATTTTTCTTTATTGAAAATGTTCACATAATTTGATTTGTCCTTGACTTTTGACATACTCAGAAAAAAAATTAAACAAATAATCATATTTGCTCAGCTTTTGCTTTAAAAAATATATAGTTTTAAGTAACGCTCCAAAAATTAAATCGTTTGTACATGACTCATGATTCTGTTTACATTGCGAAGATATTATTTATTATAATACTTCTTACAAAATTACGACTGTTCCTGGGAGTGTTGTTATTTCTAAGAAAATACTCACTACCGAAAAATTTTAATCACTAGCAGGGGAATATGAAGGAACTTTGATATAAAGTGTTTGTCGCCACCTGGAATATTTGGTAACTGTGTCTATAAATACTATTATGAAAATAGTCATGGAATCACCCGTGTAGGAACACTCTTCTATCTGAAAATCACCGGTGTAGGAACACTCTTCTATCTGAAAAAGGGGGATTCAAATGGGATGAAATCGAGTCATCTGTGGGAGATGCGTGAAAAGTATTGAAATTTCAATTAAATCATTTAGAATTTTAAAAATATATATGCAACACTCGATTATACTCTAAAAATAAAGGAAAAAATATATCTTGGAAGAAGTTAAAAGGATTATACAGTTAGCCACTACAGAAATTAATAATAAAATTAGAAATATAAAGCAGTATGCTAATCAAGAATATTAATAGTGATGACATGAAGGCAATGAGATATAATTTTTAAACTAAAAACAAACCTTGTGTATCAATGTTTTTTAGCAATTACCTTTTCGATTTTACTAAAACTTAATTAAAATAATTGAACTTATTGAATTTTCTGCAATGGGAACTCATCACAACAACCATCACAGTACAAATATTTTATATACACTAGGGACAATAATTATTGAACTACCCTCGTACATTGCCATCCTCTTTGCCTTAAGAATAGTTGATTTTTGCCTCACTGCTTTTAAAATGTATTGTTTCCATTGTTGATATATTTTTTAATAAAATGTGCTATTTGTGTGTTTTTTCCCTCACAACTAATGTTTCTACCGTTCAAACATATCCCACCCTAGTTACAAAAGTGGCATAACTCGAAAAACTTCGTTTTTCAGGAAATGCGAAAAACTGTTTCCGGGCTATGGAAGGGTCAGTGGCCATCTTGCAAACATTACTGCTACCTAGTGGCTGGATTTTTAGTGCACTATTTGGTACTTTAGGTGATTGGTAGAGGCGTAAAAACGAAGAGTAGAATGGCAGCCATAACTCAAAAAACCCAATTTTTCAGTTGTGACACTTTTGATGCAAGGGTGCGATATAATCATCCAATTTCCATGGACAGATACTAAATATGTATTTAAAGTTGTAGTTTAAAGATTTGGTTATTGATTGACTTGTTTTTGAATATTTTTTTCCCTCTGTCATTGAACGTTCTGTTTGTTGTCACTGTTAAACTCTCTACAAATTCTTTTAATCGATGCTCCATTATAACTTCATTTATTGATACTCTTCACACATTTCATAATCCAATTTTCGTGGGCCAATCTAAGAATGTATTCCTAAGTACGATGTGTTTTGAAAATGCAGAAGAAAATGTATTTTGTTTTAACTATTATCAATTATATGTCTTTAAACATTGTAAAAATGCTAATAAATGATTAAAGTATTACCATGCATTATAACTTGAATTAATAATGCAAAATCTTAAACTAATAATCCTTTTTATCAAATTAAAAAAATAATAATAATGGATGAATTCCGACAAAACATATTTTTATATTGCCATTCTCCTTGCAACAAAAATTATTTATTTTTTCCTCATTGCTTGTGAAATGTATCATTGTTGTCATTAAACATATAGAATTATAGAATTTTATCCTTAAATTTGCTTTATTTTTTATTTATAAATGCTATTTAAAATGGTTTCTTTATAAGAATGTGCTTTATTTTTTATTTATAATAATTATAACTTTTAATTTTAATCTTTAATGTTTTCTTTATGATAAATTATTTCTTTTATGATGATAGCTATTTAGTTTACTTGTTATAATTTTACTTATAGTTTAATCATTATATAATTAAGACATGCGACTGATGCAATTTTAGTTATCCAGTCATTTGTTAATTAGTTTTTTATTGTAGTTTTTAATACTATGATAGAAATTTTATTTCAAATCAGTTTTATACATAAATTTTCATTTTTCATGATAAATTTTTTTATGTTGTTTTATAATGAATCATAATAGTGATTAAATTATTTCTATTTATTGCAGATGCATAAAGCTATAAAGTTAGATATACATCACATCACTCAAAGTCAAAACTATCCTTAAAGTCCGAAATATGCAAAAAAATATTTCTTTAAAAGACAGTTTTGGAAAAACAGCTTCTAGCTCACAGCTGGGAAAATCCCTTGTGTGTAAGATATGCGACAAGAGTTTCTCTCAAAAGAGTCTTTTAAGCAAACACCTGTTAATTCATTCTGGTGAGGAACCTTTTGTATGTGAGATATGCAACAAGAAATTCTCTCTGAAGACAAGTTTAACCAGCCATGTGTTAATTCATACTGGTGAGAAATCTTTTGAGTGTGAAATATGCAACAAGAAATTCTTACGAAAGGCCGATTTATGTAAGCATTTGTTAATTCATACTGGTGAGAAACCATTTGTGTGTGAAATTTGCAACATGAAATTCTCTCTGAAGCATATATTAACCAGGCATGTGTTAATTCATACTGGAAAGAAGCCTTTTAACTGTGAGATATGCAACAAGAAATTCTCTCAAAAGGGACATTTAAGTGAGCATCTGTTAACTCACACTGGTGAGAAACCTTTTCTGTGTGAAATATGCAACAAGCGATTCTCTCAAAAGGGACATTTAAGTGAGCATCTGTTAATTCACACTGGTGGGAAACCTTTTCTGTGTGAGATATGCAACAAGAAATTCTCTCAAAAGGGTAATTTAAGTCAGCATCTGTTAACTCACACTGGTGAGAAACCTTTTCTGTGTGAAATATGCAACAAGCGATTCTCTCAAAAGAGTAGTCTCAGCAACCATCTCTTAATCCATACTGGTGAGAAACCTTTTCTGTGTGAGATATGCAACAAAAAATTCTCTCAAAAGGGTGATTTAAGTAGGCATCTGTTAATTCACACCGGTGAGAAACCTTTTCTGTGTGAGATATGCAACAAGAAATTCTCTCGAAAGAGCTGTTTAAGTAAGCATCTGTTAATTCATACTGGTGAAAAACCTTTTGTATGTGAGATATGCAACAAAAAATTCTCTCAAAAGGGTCATTTAAGTAAGCATCTGTTAATTCACACTGGTGAGAAACCTTTCGTCTGTGAAATATGCAACAAGAAATTCTCACAGAAGGAAAGTTTAACGAGACATATGTTAATTCATACTGGAGAGAAGCCTTTTGTCTGTGAGATATGCAACAAGAAATTCTTTGAAAAGGGTGATTTAAGTAAATATCTGTTAATTCACACTGGTGAGAAACCTTTTCTTTGTGAGATATGTAACAAGAAATTCTCTCAAAAGAGTAATCTCAGTTCCGTCTCTTAATTCACACTGGTTAGAAACTTTTTCTTTGTAAGATATGCAACATGAAATTCTCTCGAAATGGTGATTTAAGTAAGCATCTAGTAATTCATACTGGTGAGAAACCTTTTGTGTGTGTGAAATATGCAAACAAGAAATTTTCTCGAAAAAGTGATTTACGCAAGCATATTTTAATTCATACTAATGAGAAACGTTTTGTGTGTGAGATATGCAACAAAAAATTCTCATTAAAGGAGAATTTAAGCGAGCATCTGTTAATTCATACTGGTGAAAATCCTTTTGCGTGTGAGATATGCAACAAAAAATTCCCTCGAAAGATTAGTCTCAGTAGCCATCTTTTAATTCATACTGGTGAGAAACCTTTTGTGTGTGAGATATGCAAAAAGAAATTCTCATTAAAGGAGAATTTAAGCGAGCATCTGTTAATTCATACTGGTGAAAATCCTTTTGCGTGTGAGATATGCAACAAAAAATTCCCTCGAAAGATTAGTCTCAGTAGCCATCTTTTAATTCATACTGGTGAGAAACCTTTTGTGTGTGAGATATGCAAAAAGAAATTCTCATTAAAGGAGAATTTAAGCAAGAATCTGTTAATTCATACTTGTGAAAATCCTGTTGTGTGTGAGATATGCAACAAGAAATTCTCTCGGAAGAGTAGTCTCAGTAACCATCTCTTAATTCATACTGGAGAGAAACCTTTTATGTGTGAAATATGCAACAAGAAATTCTCTCTGAAGCAAAATTTAACAAGGCATGTGTTAATTTATACTGGAGAGAAATCTTTTGTGTGAGATATGCGAGAAACTTTTTTGTAAAAGAGTAGATCCAATTTTTCACTCCCATAATTTGATATTTGTTATTAATTAATTTTGATGCTTTTTTTTTATTAGGCAGGATTGTCCGATTTTTCCACACTGGAAAAAGCTGTTTTAGACAAAATAACGTTTTGTCCACTTTTAATAAATTTAAAATTCTAAATTAAAACGCAGAATTTAACAATAATAAATAAAATAGATTGATTCTTCCTATTCCAGATACAACCTTTATCAATATCAAATATGTAAATTTATATACAATAAAGTATGTGAAATAATTTGTGCGAAAATGAAAATGTAGTTCAGTTTATCTAGAAGTATTTTTATGCAAATATGTTATAAATAAAATGTATATCAATATTAAATTGTACTGTAATTATTAAATAGCAATTGTAAAACATATACGTTTGCAGTAAATTTTAACTTGTTTATCTGTCATATCCCAGTTCCATTGCGACTATTAATCGGTTTACAAAATTAAAACTATAAATTAAAAATTTTTTAAATGTTTGACAACTTCAAATCTTATAAAAAATAGTCATCTGATGAAATAAGAAGTTTATGTTAATGAAGAAAATGTTACATTGATATCAAACCTGTGCTTGTAATGACATTAATAATATATGCATAGAAACTTTCAGTATATATGCATTTCACTATCAGGGGGGACATCAATAAGAAGTAGAAAAATATAATTATAAAAATCTTCTTTTAGTTAAAATATTAAATGCAAAATAACAAGGAAATAGTAAAGTATTTACAGAAATGCATACTATAAAATTTTGTTATTCAAGATACATCAATGTTATAAAATATTTAAAATCCGTCTAATGCTTCAGGATCAGGAGCAAGTTGTTTGTCTTTAGAATTTAAGATTTTATAAGCCATTACCAATTTTTTAACCGTGTAATCCAAGCCTATTTTCAAGCTTGTTTTGAATCAAACTGAAATTGAAAAAAAATACGATCAATGCTTACTGGTGAGGATACGCAATGAAAAAGATGACGTGCAAAATTTGAAATCTTTTGTAAGTCACTGTATCTTTACAGTGATTCTCACCATTCTGCTGGTGATAGATTATGTATGATTGCATCGGAAAACTACCATTTGTCCCAAAAATGACTAATGATTTTAAAATTCAATAACTTGCAAACGGTGACAGATATTTTAAAAAAATCTTGCACGAGGGTTATGTATGATGTCAGGGGGTTTTTACTGTGATTCTTTATTTTAATGTGAATTTCAAACAAAATATGGCGCTGAGAGCAATAGGGGCTCAGTCCAGACCCGATTTTCGGTATTTCCGGATCCATTCAATACATTTTAATCTCCTTTTTGCGCAAGGAAGAAGAAAAAGGTCCGAAAAATCGAGCCTGGATTTAGCGGTTATTGCTTCCAGCGTCATTTATGGATGCAATTTGTAACTAAAACTGAGAATCGCAGCATACAAACTCCTGACATCTTACATAAAGCAAGAATTTTTTTATATCTCACCGTTTGTAAGTTATTGAATTTTAAAATCATCGGACATTTTTGGGACGCCTGGTATGTATCAGGAAATGCTTTAATGAAAAATTTAACAGTCAATGGCACACATTTTTTATTTATGTCATTCACCCATTTCCTTTTGCTATTTCTTCGCGGTTATTAATCCACACCTCACCCATGTGTTTTAGATGCAGCATGTATGATAAAATGTGAGCTGGCATGATGCAGTCATCACATCTTCTGTAAACAGTTATTATAAATTCAAAGTTCTTCAGATTTCAAAAGTGTCAAGAATCTATTGACTACATCTGCAGTAGTAGAGGAATCCCTCTGTAGCACATCCAGTGAAACACTGATGGGTTTGAACAGACTGAATAGATGATTCACTTCTTTATATAAAGCAATATTAATGTTGAAACAGTATTGTTAGTTTTAGTCCTTATGTTTGTGTCTACTTCATCCTGTTTATCAATAACATAAAAGAAAACATCCTTGTTTGCACATATGTCTCCAAGCATTTAATGTGACTGTTCCATCGAGTTTCGTTAGGAAGTCTTATTACACCACCATAAGAATTTAGAAAGCCTTTAGCTACGTGATGGCTTCTGAAATATTTAGAAACTTCTATAATCTCTCTCATAATGCAGCTAATATTTCTTATTTTGCCAATATCTCCTCCTAACAAATTGAGATATACGCTGCACATCTATATGCAACAAAAAAACTGCCATCACATGAATATTTTTTCATCAGTTCTCTTAGTTTTACTATTTTGCTTTCATTATTGCTAACAAAGCTTTTCACAGTACAACGCTATTCTAACTCGCCTTCATGAATAGACAATTTTAAGCAGTACTCTGTGGTTGTGTATGATTAGTTTCAGTGTCTACAGCTGAAAGGAAGAAAATATTTTTTCCATCAGCAACACAGCAATAACTGGATCATTGTGTTTCGATGACCATCCATCTTGTACCAGTGTTAGACTTTCCTGTCTTTGCTTCTTCTCTGACATCGTTACGTATGCCATCTGCATATGTTGTGCTAAGATCTTTTCGTGTAGGAGCTGAATAACCTGAACGAAGTTCTTCAATCATCTTTTTAAAATATTAGGTGGAGCAAAAAGTTCTGGGAAATTTTTAATCTAATAGTTAGCAGAATTTGTATCGTATATAGGAGTACTAGTATTGGTACAGTCCAGACGAGGCTCCATCTGATTATGGCCTCTTTCGATCGATGCAACACTTTTTCAAGGGCCGTCGATTTGAATTCTTTAATGAAGTTGAAGAAGCACGTCAAGAGATTTTCGATTCCAAGGATCCGCCATGGTACTTCCATCAAATCCGGAAACTGGCTGAAAGTCGCGGACTATGATGGTCTCTACTTTGAAGAAAAGTCCTTGTTGCTTTTGTTGTTAATTTGCGCATAACAACGCAACTTTCACAAATTTTCCAGAACTTTTTGCTCAACCTTGTATCACCTTGCTTGGTTGAAAGGTACATTACAAGAAGAAAAATACCAAACTGCTGCTTTAATTTGTTGGATTGGTTTGTTTTTACTACAAATTATGTTAGTGAAGGCTGTTTCTCTTTCTTTATGGATTCAGCCTGAAAATAGGATGAGGATGGAGTGGGCTTGGCTTCGTAGATAATTGTGCCAAAATGTAATTAACATTTTCTTTGTGGATTTATTAGATTACGATTAATATGCAGTCATCCAATTTTAATTAAATGTTTAATTGAAAAAAATATATTTTATTATTAGTAAATAATGTAGGAATATAATTCCATTACATCATAGCAATAATTTTATATGTCAAGCATATGGAAAATAAATGGATTTTCATTTTGTTCATTTCATCCATTTTGTTCAATTTCTTCTTGCGACCCAGACTTATCACGAAAAAGCAGACAAAATAGCAACCCTGACCTTGGGATATTCTAATATTAAGTAAATGGGATTTCTTCTCGAATATTATAGCCCCTAAATAAAACAGCGACTTATGAAGTTATTTCTAATTTAATCTAGTAAATGAGCTGATAAGGAGCATCAACTTCTTCTGTGCCAAACACATTTTTATGTTGGTCTTGCTTTATACTCTACTAGCTAAACTACCCGGCGTTTCCCAAAATTTTAAGAATGTTTATTTTATTTTGTAATCTGTATTTCAATTGTTCACTAAGAATGAGCTCTAGGGACCTAAACCTTTGTGGAAATTCTAATATAGACGCATACACACACGTATATATATGGAATAGATTTAAAAATAGCGAAAACAAATTCAGAGAACCTCAAAGTGTTAAAATATGCCATTATTGCCATAAACGGGTTTTTATCATGTTTAATTACGTTTTTTCAAACTCTTATGACGTTATGTATTCACCTGCTGATGTCCAATATAATTCCCAGGGCTAACGTCTTTTTCGTTAGCCCCGATATTTCCAATTTGACGTAATATTCAGTTTTTTAAAAATTAGTCAAACTATTTATTTCATTTTTCACATAGAAATTTTGCAATAGAAAAGTTACGATGTAATATTCCCCCTTTTTTTAATTCATCAAACTGTTTATTTCATTTTCACTTTTCACGTAGAAATTTTGCAATATATAAGTAATTGTTGTGGTAAGAATTTTAGTGTGGATTTTTAATTGTTGACAACTGCTATAATGAAAAATGTTTAAATTTGATAGGAAATTGCTGAGTTTTTTTATTAATTAAAAATTAATTATAACTTATTTCAATTCCAGATTACTTTAGTTGCCTCGGTCGTATTTTAATAGACATGTACATAACATTTCTCAGTTCTGGCATCAAACTGTGAATTTCTATAAAATTACTGACAGACAGACAAATCTACATTTTTATATATTAGATAAAATATCTTACATTAATCAATTTATTTATTGTTTACATTATAGAAATTTACTAGCTAGAGACGTGCCGTAACTTTGGCAGACCTGGGCGAAATATACTTTGGCAACCTTTTTCGGAAATTTTTAAATCGGATATAAAATGTTAGAAACTGTACAAATTGTACACAAGAATGACTTAGTGCACACTCTTTAACACAAAAAGGTGTAAAAAAATACGTCATAAAAATTATTACAATATATATGTATATATATATATATATATATATATATATATATATATATATATACAAATTTCTCATGCACATCAGTATTCATAATAATCATATTGGTTACCATCATTTCCCATGAAATATTTGGATTAAATTTGAGTTCATCGAAATTTCCAGATTTTAGCAATACAAATAGTAAGTAATATAATATAATACATCCATCTGAAATTTATTTTATTTCATTACTCATAGCATGATGGTAGATTTTTTTTGTCATATACATTTGCAGATAATTTATAAACTAAACTTCATTCCGCCCTGAACAGTCGAAATTGAAATAAAGTAATTGCACAACAGAATTTGTAAAACACATTTTACTAACGAAACTAGAGGAATGTACTAAATCAGCTCTTTATAGATCATAAGTCAATTTTCCTTGCTTATTTAGAAGCATAGTTCTGAAAAATGTATTGAATTGGCCATATCGTTTTCAATCGAAATAAGAGTGAAAACAGAGAGACGTCCAGCCAGTATAGTTGGTCTTAGACAGATCTTTATGAGTTTTAACTTTGAAAAAATGCGTAATAGAATAATGTTATAGTGGGTAAAATAATAAATGTAATGCCAATGCCAAATATTCGGCATAACCTTTTGAAATCTATAGCTAAACAAATATTTCAAAGTTTCCAATGGATAATATGCACCACTTGGAACTGTGTGACACAAACTTTTCTCTGAATAATTCTAAAGAATTTGCATTTTCCATTAAAATTAATGTCGTTGCACTTCTTTAACAAAACAGCATCAGAGGGATTATGGATTTGCGTTACGTCAAAAAGAAAACCAAATGTTTAATTAAACGTTTTTATCTGATAAAATCGCTCCATTGTCAACATTGTGACTCGATCCAAGAGGACATAAAAAAAACCGTACTTGAAATTTCTTTTCCGAATCCTGAGTTTGTTCATCATCAGCTTCATAAGAAAATTATTTTTCAACTTTTTCTGCAAAGTGATGATACATGTGGAAAATTTCTCCAGCGTTCATCTCTTGCTGAAATTTGTGTTAAATTATGTTACTCCTAATATTTTAAATGTTATTATTATATGTATAACTTAACTGTATGTTTAACTTGTATACCGTGTTAAATTTGTGAAGTGGCAACAGCCTTTTGAGAAGAAGTTATGTGATTTGAATTGGCAACGTTCTGTTGTTGTCATTACCGCTTCTCGCTTGTTAGCGTGTGTTCTGTTTGCTACAAAATGTGATTTCTTATCTTTATATATTAATATAATTATTTAATCTGGATCATGTCGAGTCAGCTCATTTATTATTGACACGTTATCAGCACGATGCTCTGTTTACAAAAGCTGACTGCGATCCAGAATGAAAGATTATTTATTTGAAGTTGTAGCGCGAGGCTAAAGCCGATCTTAAGCCTAACCATATTGAAAAACGAAGTGAGTAAATATCCTTACCGCTAGACGAAGATTATTTGCTGGTGGACTTTTATTCAAATTTTAACGTATAAAAGGTATAAAATGGCCTCAGAAGATTGTAAAATGCCAAAATTAAACGGCGATAATTACCACACATGGTGTATTCGTTCCCAAGCTATCTTAGTGCAGAAGCGATGTTGGGAAGCAGTAGAACCGGGATATGGAACCGACATGAGTGAAGCAGAGCGAAAGAAAAATGACGAAGCGCTTACTCTTTTATTTCTTATTGTTGAAGATACTTTCCTAGATGACATTGGAGATTGTATTAGAGTCAGAGAAGCCTGGAACTGTCTCAAAGAAATGCATACCAAGTTCGGTTTATTACATGTGCTACAACTCATGGGAGAATTCTTCAACATCATAATGAAGCCTAATGAAACTGTGCAAGCCTACCTAGCAAGACTGATGTATTTACACAGGAAGTTATCCAATGGAGGTTATGCATTCACAGACAGAGAAGTCGCTCTAGTGATGCTGTTAGGGCTACCCAAGTCCTATGAATCGCTGATTCTGAACTTTGAAAAAGATGAAGCAAGCCTAACAACTACATTTGTGAAGTCCATATTGCTAGTTAAAGAAAAAAGGATAGCAAGAAATGACAGTTTACCCAATGCAAGCCATGAAGAACAAGCCCTCCGCACTAGACGTTTTGCATCAAACCAGAGAAGACCTGCTGCAGGAAAACCAATAAAGAAATATATGACAAGAAAACCTAATGAAGAAGCAGAATTTAATAGAAGAAAAAACACAAAATGTTTTTCCTGTGGCCAATGGGGGCACATATCAAGAAATTGCGAAGAGGCTAGGCAACAAAACCAAAACAGTGCCAAAATAGCAGTTGACCCCAAGACCAGTATTGCACTTTTAGCAGATGAAGATGAATCAAAGAGGAAAAACCTTTGGATCCCAGACAGTGGAGCCACTGAACACATGACCTCAGATCGAAGAAAATTTTCAAGCTTTAGACAATTTTCATCAGAAGTTGAAGTCGCAAATTCAGAAAGAATAAATGTCAGCGGAATAGGTAATATATCATTCAAGATAGATGAAGAAGGTGAAGAAAAAAACATTACCATTCAAAATGCCCCATATGTCCCAAAACTAGGAGGAGACTTGATGTCTATTGTAAGAATCGAAGAAAAAGGCTTGAAGGTAGAATTCACAGATGGTAAGGACAGAGTGATTGACAACAATGGCAAAACACACTATCAGCTAAGAAGAAAGGAAGACTCTACATTATTGAAGAATAGGTAGAAATTGCTTCCTTAACAAAAACAGAAAGTATTGAACTGATGTATCGCAGGCTTGGTCACCCACATTATAATACAGTCAAAGATTTTGTGTCTGTTGACAAAAACAACGAATTGACAGCAAATGCACCTTGCTCTGTCTGCATTCAGGAGAAAATGAAGCGAAAGAAGTTTCCAAAGGCTGCCAGTACAAAAGCAAAAGATCTAGAAATTGTACACTCTGATGTTGCTAGGAAAATTTCTCCCACATCCTTTGGAGGATCAAGTTATTTTGCAACATTTGCTGATGAATTTTCTCACTATACCAAAATTTATCCCATGAAGGCCAAGGCTGAAGTATTTGAAAAATTCAAAGATTATCGCTGCATGGTTGAGAAGCTCTATAACAGAAAAATAAAATTCTTCAAAAGCGACAATGTTGGAGAGTTCCGAAATGAAAGATTTGACAAGTACCTTGCTACACATGGCATTCAAAGACAGCTTACTGTGCCTGAGACGCCACAACAGAATGGTTTGTCAGAAAGATTAAATCAAACTCTGATAAACACCACAAGATGTTTACTTATTGAATCCGGAGCAGACTACAAATTTTGGACAGAAGCAGCAGTTACTGCAGCCTACCTTCACAACAAACGCCCTTCTGCTGCGATCAATGGAAATATCCCCGAGAGATTATGGACAGGCTCAGAAAGCAAAACAGACCTCCTCAAGGTCTTCGGATGCAGAGTTTGGAGCCATGTGCGTTCATACTCAAGAAATGGTAAATTTGCCCCAAAAGCTGTGGAATGTATTTTTGTGAAATACCCAGATGGTGTCAAGGGTTACAAACTGTATGACTTTAAGAAAAACAGTTCTTTGTAAGCAGAGACGTTATATTGAAGAAAACGTTTTTCCATTGAAGACTGACAATTGTCATAATGCCACGGAAGAAGTCATATTCAGTATTGAAAATTTTGAAGAGCACCATTTGTACATACCTGAAGCAGAAGTAGAAGATATAATTCAAGAACAACCAAATCTTGACTCAGATTATTTAAATCAATTGCCTGACTCAGGTAAAAAATTAAAGGGCCCAAGTCCTGAAGAATGTTCTTACCAACAACTTGAAAACATTCCAAGATCAGCTATAGAAATGATAGAAGTGCCGATAAACATGACACTGAAGCCGAAGTGAAGACAGATAATCCCACTTTTAGAGACAAGAGACGTGAAGGAGCAAGACCTGTCAAGCCTCCCAAGCATCTTGAAGATTTCTATCTGTATAATGCCCATGAGATACACCAGCATGATGAGAGAGACCCAGTAACAGTAAAGGAAGCCATGCAATCTTCTGAAGCAGACATGTGGAAAAAAGGCATGAATGAAGAAATTGCAAACCTCACCTAAGCCCAAACATGGGAGCTCACCACCGGACCACCTGGTGTGAATATAATATCTTCCAGATAGCTGTTCCGCAAGAAGAAGAATGACACTGGAAAACGAGTAAAGTTTGAGGCCAGATTAGTGGCAAAGGGATACCTTCAAGTATCCGGTGTAGATTTCCAAGACACTTTCTCACCTGTCATCAAGCTTAAATCCTTTCGCCTGTTACTTGCCATAGCTGCAGAAAAAGAATTTGAAGTTCACCAAATGGATGTGACAGCTGCGTACCTTAATGGAACATTGGAGGAAGACATCTACATGGCCCAACCAGTAGGTTGTGTGGTGAAGGGCAAAGAAAATCTAGTATGCCATTTAAAGAGAAGTCTCTATGGTATCAGACAATCTGGCAGAGTATGGAATTCATGTTTAGATAAATTCTTGACTGAATGTGACCTCAAAAGATCTGATGCAGACCCCTGCATATATTACAATGCCAAAAGGGATCTTATCATTGGTGTGCATGTAGATGATCTGCTTATTATTGAAAGCTTGAAAAATATAGAAGACTTCAAGCAAAACATCAAAAGAAAATTCACTGCAAAAGATCTTGGACCAGCCAGCCAAATCTTGTCAATGAAGATAGGCAAAGATATTGATGGTTTCATCACTCTAGATCAGATTTCTTACATTACTGAAATCCTTGACACATTTAAAATGTCAGAAGCCAAACCCGCAGCAACACCTTTAGATCCAAACATCAAATACAAGCATGTCGATGACTATTAGTGGGAGAAAATTAAAGAAGAAAGCAGCAGAACACCCTATAGACAAGCAGTTGGAAGTTTCCTGCACTTGGTATGTGGCACCCGTCCTGACTTGGTGTATGCAGCCACATATATGAGTCAATTTAATGAGAAGCCAAGTGAAGAACATTGGAGGGGAATCAAGCATATGCTGAGATACCTTAAAGGATCCATGCACAAGAAACTTAGGTTCAAGAAGAATAGCCAAGGCTTACAAATCTTTTCAGACGCCGACTGGGCCAGCGATAAAACTGATAGGAAATCTTTTAGCGGATATGCAATTTTTCTCTCTAGTGCACCCATTTCCTGATCAAACAAGAAGCAAACTGTCACTGCCTTGTCATCCACAGAGGCAGAGTATGTTGCAATGTGTCATGTGGCGAAAGAAGTGATATGGATCAAGAACTTGGTCACAGAGATTTGTGTGGAGTTTGTGAATACTCCTCAAAAGGTCCATGTTGATAATCAAGGTGCTATTTTTATTGCAAAAAATCATGTTACATCAGAAAGAAGCAAGCACATCGAAATTAAATATTTCTTCTTAAGAGATTTAGTGATCAACAAAGTGATACAGTTTGAGTATGTGTCGTCTCAAAATAACTATGCCGACTTATTGACAAAACCAGTGTCTAAGAAGATATTGTCCAAGTTTAATTATGGTATGAACTGTTATACATAAGGACATTGATATGAACTGTATTACATAAGGACATTGGTATGAACTGTATTATATAAGGACATTGGTATGAACTGTATTACATAAGGGCATAGTGATGAACTCTAAATATTGGACCCTTTCCTCCCGTATATTTTTTTTCATTTCTTATTACCAGTGTAACAAGTAAGGTGTTAATTTATGCACTATATTGTGTATCAAAGAAGTATTATATTGCGTTTTATTATGCCCTCACTTATAATTCCTAAATAGTTAAATTGAAGACTCTAATGATTTAAAATAGTATAATTAGCAAGGGGGCGTGTTAAATTATGTTAATCCTAATATTTTAAATGTTATTATTGTATGTATAACTTAACTGTATGTTTAACTTGTATACCGTGTTAAATTTTTGAAGTGGCAACAGCCTTTTGAGAAGAAGTTATGTGATTTGAATTGGCAACGTTCAGTTGTTCTCATTACCGCTTCTCGCTTGTTAGCGTGTGTTCTGTTTGCTACAAAATGTGATTCCTTATCTTTATATATTAATATAATTATTTAATCTGGATCATGTCGAGTCAGCTCATTTATTATTGACAATTTGAACATTACAAAGCCTATTTTCTTTATGGTGTTTTAAAAACAAAGTATATTCGTTATTAATTGCAAGGCATAGTCAATTTTCGTCACAGAACGTTGCATTACTTTACTAACAAGGTTCAATTGTGTCAAAATGCCATATCAGATGCACAGTGTCATAAGGAAGTGAAAGTTTTTCGTTTCTTTTGCCAATGAACTTGCTTTTGTTCCACTTTTCATGTCCTTGGATATTTCAGAAACTTTTACGAATGCATCGTAAACACAATCTATTTGATAGCGAATAGCCTTAATGTTTTCAACCTGACATTCCCATCTTGTATAAGACAGCGTTTTCACTGTTCACTTTTGTACATAATTTGTAATGCACCATCTTTGAGTAGAAGCAGAAAAAAATAACATATATTTGTGAATAATAACGAAGAACGATTTTGCAGTAATAGAGAATGTACTAACCATATCTCCTAATGAACTCCCAGAACTAAATTCCAGCTGTGACATCTACATGGAATGAATTGGATTTATTTTTAATATTCTTAAGTGGGCAACCATTTTGGCAACCACACATATGTGCTTTGTTATCGCAGTCCTGTCCATGGCAATCTTCAATTGACAGACCTAACTCTGATAACTTTGTTCAAAGGACATCTCTTAATCCTAGACCAGTGCTATCATTAGAGGTGTTGGAAACCACATGTGTTCGTTACTGAGTAACGGGTATTCTCTCTAATATGAAATACCGAATCGTTACTTTGGAATTTAACTCGTTACTCATTATTGCATAAATGTACTGTAAAACTAAATGAAACGAACTTCAAACGCTACCTTTATTTTGTGATTCATGAACGGAAACGTATGTATAGTCTGGTAGTAAAAGATGAGAGTTTGTGTTTGGGCTTTAGATTCGGAATCAATTGTTCCCGTATTAGTATCACATACGTGTTTTTCATTTAGACGTTTCATTACTTCACAACCTGTTCATTCGACGAAAACGTCCGTGTGAATTAGGAAGGAAGTTTTTGGAGTCACGTGGTCGATAGCCAAAAAGGCTTTTAAAAGAATGATTGCTATGAGATCCTTTATTCTTTCAGGCATTGTGCTTTTTATCTTAAACATATGAAGTGTTACATGCATTTTTAAAACATGGACAAAATAATAGATTTTTTTTTAAACCAAGAGATTTTTAATATTTTCATATATGTATTTTTAAAAAGGAACCATCGATCTAAGCAATAAAGAGACATTATGTGTTTATCATTTAAGATTTTCATTAAACTAATATTGTATTAATTATGCAATTGATCTATTAAAATGTCTCATAATTTTACTGTAAAAAAACAGAAGCTTATTGTAGAATAAAATATTCGTTATACCTGTACTTAAGGAATGATGAAGTGTTTCTGGGAAGATTCCTATTTGAAGGGCTGTCATGTAAAAGCATTCGATTATAACTTGAACTTCACTACCCTTATCGAAAAATGAAAAATGCTATTCGATTTCATATCATTGCTCTTGCCATCACTGCCAATTTTATGCATTAGACTGAGCCTATGAATGTGTTAGAAAGCTTTGTGATATTGAGCTGAAGAAAATATGTTTTTTAGAACTGGCTTAATGCTAGTTTCCGTTATAGACAGGCTCCGTTGTCGCATGTTTTACTGGTTTCAGTAAGCAGTGGACATCTTTATTTAAAGTTACTCCATTACTATTTTTCTCTTTAATATATACAGTAATATACTTGTTGAAACGGAATCGCGAGAAACCACAGAAACCTTTCTTTGTAAACAGATTTTTTGTCTTAGCAGATGAAATTGCACTATTATTACTTTTATGGAAATATACCTTAGAATATTTCAATTTAAGGCAGAACTCCACTTTCATAAGTTGAATTTATTTATTATTATATTTGTGATTGTTCACATTTTTATGCAAATTTCTATTGCAAAAAGGTTTAAAATAAAATTCCATTATGGGTCGAGGTAACGGTAACGAATTCTTGGGAAGACCTCATGTACATTACAGGGTGTACACTCTCAACGGTGCCCAATGGCTAATTCCTAAACCGTTAGACATATAGTTTCAAATACTAAAGTGTTTTAAATGAGGTAAAGAAATATTTTAAAAGCGATTTGTGTCAATAAAAACATTTTTTTAAAAGATATATGAAATTTAAATTTTTATACTGTCTCCCGGTCTTATAAGTTATATTTAGTAAAAGTTTTCTGTTACACTGACAAGTAAGAGAAAAAAAATCCCGTTCATATAACACTTAAATCGACTGAGTTATGAAACTTTATAAATGTATGACTTGTACCACGTTTGACTTACACCACACCACGGCCATGCTTTGAGGGGTCATATACCAAGTGCTTAAAATATTTGAAAAACTAATTTCATGTGTATCTGCGCTTTAAAAAAATCGTACAAGTATTACAACTGAGTTAACTTTTATTAAGTTTCATATTGATTAAAATAAATGTATTTTAACATATGTTTTATTTTCTAAGGATTTGAGACTGTTTCTTTTAACAAAAATTATATTATTTTTATAAGTTTTTATTTTACTTCAACGATCGTATGTATGTTTTTCCTGTTCAAATTTTGTACTCGAACTTTAACTCACTTTGAAATATTCGATCGAGTTTTAATTTTACATATTGATGTAAATCCGATGACAATCTTATATTAATAATATTTTCGTTGGTTACCATTTATACTTATTTTTCAGGATAACACAGAAAATTTCGGATAGATTACTGCCAAGAAGTTTAAGAAAAAGTTTTAGATTAGATAACACAAGACTGCTATGGTTGTGTTTTTAACTTTTATGTATTTTTTAGCACTGAATCCGAAAATTACCTAATTTTTAATCATCATGTTAGGATTTTTCGCACATAGTAAATTGTTAAGTTAGAAGATAACAAAAATCGGATACTAAAATATAGAAGAGTAATAATAATAAGCTCGACGCAGAAGCGGTCGTTCGGTAGCTTCAGGACCCGAAGCCCCCACCCCTGCCCGCTTTTCTGTGTGTTTAATTTGTGTAATTTCCTTTATAAATTTGTCCGGTTTTAATTTTTGAATTTTTTTCAACCTTTCTTCCGCTAGAGTCTCTTATACTCGGGACGTGGCTGGGGACCTATGAACCTGGCTTCCGCAAAAGAGTCGAAATAAGAGAAGAATAAAGAACCGCGGACGGAAAAAGGCCGCTCGCCGCGGCAGTGATTTTTAATTTTTGATAATTGATTTTTATGTACTTATTAGCACTAAATCCGAAAATGACCTTCATTTTTAACCATCACGTTAGAATTTTTTGCAAATCGTAAATGTGACAGTTAAAATATAGCGCAAATCTGATTCTATAAAACAGATGTAAAACTTTTTAAATTTAGCTTCATTTCATTTTATTATGATATATAATTAATATACATCAATAATTTATACAATTTTTGACTTATACTGGGGTTCTTACTGCTAAACAGCTGAGGGGTTCGATGAAGTGAGGGAGGAAGATAAATTTATGTTTGAAAATTACAATTTGCGAAAACTTCTGACGTGATGGTTGAAAATGAATGTCGGTTTCGGATTCAGTGGTAAAAAATACATAAAAATCAATTTTCAAAAGTTAAAAACACAAGAATCACATCTATTTTATAGTATGAAATTTTCGCTATTTTTTTTTTTAACTATAAAATTTACGATTTGGAAAGAATCTTTACTTGATGGTAGAAAATGAAGGTAAATTTCGGATTCAGCGGTACAGAATGCATAACAATCAATTATTAAAAGATAAGAAACATGACATAACCCAACTGTTGCAGGCTAGTGTAATCTAATAACATTTTTAAATATGTATCATTTTGCAAAAAATTGATGTTGTTAATTTTCATCATTTTATTTAACAAAAATTCTTTTTTTTTTCTTCTTATATGTTTATTACAAATTGTATACTTTGCATTAATATGGCAGAATGATTAAAGATTTCAAATTTATATTGCAATGTTAATTTTACTCTCAACCATTTTTTAATACATCTGACGAAATTATAGTTCCACTTAATTTGTGAATGACCGCTACTTGGCATCGAAAAATATGCTCCAACTTTAAACAGCTATTAATCGGTCAATTTTAATCGTATAATAATGGGACTTTTCTTGTCTTATTTGTCAGAGTAACAGGAAAATTTTACTAAATATAACTTATAGAAACGGGGGGACCGTATAAAAATTTAAATTTCTTAATTTTTTAGGAAATGTTTTTATTGACCCACATCGGTTTTAAAATATTTACTTACCTCATTTAAAACATTTTTTGTAATCGGAACTATATGTCTATGACTAACGGTTTAGGAATTAGCCATTGGACACCGTTGAGTGTGGACACCCTGTATATTTGCTGCAGTCTTGTGATCATATGTTTCATATGTAGTATTTCAAACGCCCAGCTCTATACTTTACGAAATTTTTAATCACTGCATGTATATAGATAGATTTTATCTTTATTTTAAGGAATAGTTAAAACTGACGAAGCAACCCTTTGAAAATTCGAAAATACACCGAATATATGTGTACTAGTATTTACTATTAATTTTAATATCCGTTTTCTAAAGAGTAATGAAAGTAACGAGCAACAAATACTTTCTTTTTACAGCACTAGCTATCATCCTTTGCCAAAAAACCAATAAATTCTTCAACTATTTCAGTATGTCTTCAGAACAATTAACTGATCTAACAACCACTGTCATTTTCTATTGGTGATCAATAGCTGGAGTGCAGTCCAAAATTACTGAAAAATATTTTGATCTTTCAAGTGAAGAGCAAATAGTTTCCAAAATCGTTTCACTTAGCTGAATAAATTCATTCTGAAACCTGTTTCCAAGTAATCATCTTTAATTTCCCCCTTGGAAATATAACGCAAATATTCGAAAAGAACTAAGTCAAATTTCGAAATCAATTCAACCAGTCCTAGAAAGTAATCATTTTTTGAATTATAAAGTTTTTCATTTGAACCGCGGAAAGGCTGAGATAGAAATTGCACTAACGATAAACAATATTTCAAAAACTGCACGCCAGTGTTCTTTTTAAATATTCATAGCATTTTCAGCAACAGAATCGATGGTTTGACGCATTTGTAACCTATTTTTTTATCTCAATCCATGAGTGAAAGTTTCCCAAATGCTTTGTTGAAGTTTCATGGTATATAATACTCTGTTAAGAGTTGCCAGTTGTTATATCTCCTTTTGCAAAGTTTAATATCCGAATTGCTTAATAATTTGCAACAAAAGCAGAATGCGGCATCCAAACGTTTCAATACACTAGCCAACGACAATTAATAGCTTCTTGATTTTGCATTTTTAAGGTGTAAAAATTATCAATACAAAAACCCTTAACGGGTTAAAAATTTGTGACGCAGCGCTTTATCTTATGCTCTAAGAATTTTAAATATGGAACTTAAAAATAATGATAGAAAATTTTGAGTGACACTATGCTATTAGTTATAATATATATATATACATTTATTTCATCATTTTATTTTTTTATAATTGCATGTGCAAAAATTATGTTCATTTTAAAAAGATGTATAAAAGTTTATTCATTGATGCATTATCATCCGTATCTCTCATAAATTCAAAATATGAGTTTTAAAAGATATGATATCAAAATTTAAGTGACGCCTTGATGTTGCTTAAAACGATTAGTTTTAAAATTCAATTTAAATTTTCTTTTGGCTAAATACATTTACACATCTAAACAATACTTTTCATTTTCCAATGCACTGTTGAATATATTACTTTCACTGAATCTATATAATGCACTGAAATGTATTCATTTGAATAAATTGATTTATCTTTTGTGCCATGCTATCCAAAAATCAAAAGTAAAATTTATGTAAATAGTTTTTTTCGTCATATTATCCATTTGCATACATTTAACTTAGTTTGGATACAATGACGCAAAAACTATTTACATAAATTTTACTTTTGATTTTTGGATAGAATGGCACAAAAGATAAATCAATTTATTCAAATGAATACATTTCAGTGCATTATATAGATTCAGTGAAAGTAATATATTCAACAGTGCATTGGAAAATGAAAAGTATTGTTTAGATGTGTAAATGTATTTAGCCAAAAGAAATTTTAAATTGAATTTTAAAACTAATCGTTTTAAGCAACATCAAGGCGTCACTTAAATTTTGATATCATATCTTTTAAAACTCATATTTTGAATTTATGAGAGATACGGATGATAATGCATCAATGAATAAACTTTTATACATCTTTTTAAAATGAACATAATTTTTGCACATGCAATTATAAAAAAATAAAATGATGAAATAAATGTATATATATATATTATAACTAATAGCATAGTGTCACTCAAAATTTTATATCATTATTTTTAAGTTCCATATTTAAAATTCTTAGAGCATAAGATAAAGCGCTGCGTCACAAACTTTTAACCCGTTAAGGGTTTTTGTATTGATATCAGTACTTTTTTTAAGTTAATGATAAAAAAAATAAAACAACAACAACAACAATTAAAGACCAGACAAAGAATTCATAGTCAGGATTTCTATTCACCTTCAACATCTCCCCCTCCCTCCCCGCAAAAAAAGATGCCTCATATTTCAATTTTAAAGAGCACTGTGCTATGAGATTTTTTTAAACCACTCATTGGTAAATATGGAAGTAATTCACAACATGCATGTTTAGATGGTATTTCTGTTGGTTTGTTTCAGAGATATAAAAAGCTATGTTAAATTTTATTAAATAAAAAATTTACTGTCTTAAGAAAAATAGCAAGAAATATTGCTCTTTAAACATACACACACACACACATATATATATATATATATATATAAACTTCCACCATCCTTCTTTAAAGCTCTTTATTGGCAATAATAGTAAATCATATAAAATAATCGCCTGAGCCCCAAAAATTTCACTTCTCCCATCTCCCCAGCTTACCTAAATAATTAAAATCTTTCAAACTTTAGTTTGAAAAAAAAAATAATCTGCAATATTTGTTGCTCACTAACATAAATAAATAAAGCCCTAACTCCCCAAACCTACATTTCTCCTCTCCTCTCTCCCCCTACTGCACAGCATAAAAAAAAGCACTCGTAGATATTAAATCTTTAGGGTTTTTGGTGAGTGAATTACATATGAAGATAAATACGATATATCTTTATAACACACCTTGGGATGAGAAGTTCTGCATATTACAGAATTTTGCATTATATAGATCATATTTCATTCATCATTAAATTTATCTTGTAAACGTGCTTTAAATTACATTCCTTGGAACTAGAAATAGTGAAAATTATAAAATTTTACATAATAGTATAGGTGCAGACAGGGCCGGCCCAAGGGGTGTGCGAAGTGTGCCACCACACGGGGCGCCAACCGGCGGCAGGAGTAAAGAGCGGCGATAAATAATTTTCGATTCTACTTTTTTTTAAACATTTTCTATAACCAGGTGTGAATTATTTGTTCGGTCTAGGTAGATCTGCTGAGCAGGGGACCTTCTTTGTGCTTTAAGGCGCTAAACTTTCACATGCAGCGACTTCTGTATTCTTTAATTGAGTAAAATACAAAGAACTTGTGATGAACATATCAGAGGAACGTAGGATGTTAGGATGCGTTCTTTAAAGAAATCCTTTTAAACTAAAGGCTCAGATTACCTTCCTTGAAACTGGAAAAGTACCACCACCTATTCAACTCTTCCGCTTCCTTATGGAGTGCTAAATTCTTTTCACTAATTAATTGCGCCGTAGCTGAGGGGCGCGAAATTTTGGAAAGCTTTAAACCGAAATTATCTCAAATAATTTGACGATAAACAAAAATTGCAGATCCCCCCCCCCAACTTGTGTATGTCTGAATGCATTCTTTAGTATAATATTTTATTACGTCCGAAAAATGAAGAAAGGAAAATTTCTCTAAATGTTTCTAGAGATGGCTCAAACCCATTTTCTACCTTACATGATTACGTACCTGACAGGACCCTCAAAATGATTAAATGGAGGAGAGGACACGCCATATTTAGGTAGGCTTCAAATCAAAATTATCTCACATATTTTAACAATAAACAAGAATTGAAGACCTTTTTTCCCCCCTTGTGTGTGGTATGTGATATTGTTAATGGTATTATGTGCTTTAAAATATTCATAACCAATAGTTATCATGTAAATATTTTCTGTTCGAGGTAGTGTTGTAAAAATTCATATATGGATGTGTGGAATGTGCAATTTTGTAATAACTAGCGCTTCATTTTTTATTTTTTTCTTAGTTCTTATATAATTCATACCTCGTATCGTATAGTAGCACGCTAAGGCAACTGGGTTGCAATCGGAAATTAATATTGCGATATCTTTCAATAAACGGGAGTCTTAGTAAACATAGTTAGCCAGGCAGGGCTTGTTGTGCTCAAGCCATTTGGTAGGCCTCCGTACCAGGTCAGAACTTGAACTTGTGTGGTATGTGAATGCATTCTTTAGTAAAATATTTTATTATATCCGAAAAATGACGAAAGAAAAAGTTTCTCTAAACCCATTTTCTTCTTTACGTGATTACGTACCTGAAAGTATCCAAATGATTAAATGGAGAGGAGGGGTGCGCCATATTTAGGGAGGCTTTAAATCGGAATTATCTCACATATTTTGAAGATAAACAAGAATTGTAGACATTTTTCCCCCTTGTGTGTGGTGTGTGAATGCATTCGCTAGTAAAATATTTTATTATATCCAAAAATGAAGAAATGAAAAGTTTCTCTAAACCCATTTTGTTCTTTACATGATTACGCCATGTTTAGGGAAGCTTTAAATCGAAATTATCTCGCATATTTTGAAGATAAACAACAATTGTATAGACCTTTTTTTCCCTTTTTGTGTGTGTGTGTGTAATCACTACTTGACCGGAATGTATGCTATGTACTGTGCTTCAGAATCCGTGTTCATATCTTATTTATTTTAAAGACAAGACTTTTTTTTCTTTTCAAATGAATTTTTCGGGAGATTAATAACTTTTCTAATTTATCAAAAATTCTTATTATGATAAGGGGATCCTTTTCAGAATTCAACATTTTAGTGCAGTGATCACGATCAGTTTTAAACCTTAAAATAATCGATTTTCTTGTTTTTGATATATTTTTAAATTTTTGAACCTATAAAAAGAGATTGCGTGAAAATATTCAAATTAGAACCAAGTCAATTTGAAATTAATTGATAACGCATACTTTAACACAGATTCAAATCGATTTTCATCTTTGCGTGGATTTTTACTTCAGTTCACATTTAAACAAAACGTTTTGAAAGATAGGTAATTTATTTTCAACATATATGTATAAAATGATTAAAGTAAATTTTGTACCTACTTTTTGACTACTTAAAAGGCGTAAAATTTATGTGTTGCAATTAGAACGTGTTTTCTGTATGTGATACACCTTTAAAAAGCACATTCTATCCCCCCCCCCCAAAAAAAAAACAAAAAAACAACGCGTCATTTAACTGACACAAACATTGTTAGAGTATGTAGGTATAGTCATTTTATAAACACCTATATTCAAAAGAAATTATCTATCTGCAAAGAAAACTATTATTATTATTTTCAATGTATATAAGTAGCAAAAACACAATTTTGTGGAAAGCGTACTAGGAGTTATCAATCGGAGTCTGTGTTAAAGTACACATTTTTAATTTCAAATTGATCCGTTTGTAATTGGAATATTCTTATGCGGTTTTTGTTTTGCTTGATCCAGAATCATGTAATTTTTTAAAGAGTATAAAAGACAATAAATCATTTTTTTTTAAAGATTTTAAAACTCACGACTCACCAAATATAAAATTAATATATGCTTCCTTGAAAGTAAATAACAAGACAGGGTTACAGATTTCATCTTACATAATTGCTACTTATTAGTACTACTCTGTTGAGTATATTCCAAATAATACACATAACTTATTCTAATAAAATTTCTTCTTTCAATAAATTAATTATTGTTATTTTTGTCCTATACCATGGCATAATGAATGGCGTTTAATTTTTGGACTACAATGTTAGATATTGAGATTGATATTTATCATAAAATTCAAATCTCAAAGATAGGATTAAATATGGATACGTTTATTTATTTTATAGTCTTTTTAAATAATATCTTAAATAATTAAGAATAGCATGTGTAAAAGTTTAAACGAATAATTTACAAATATTTTAAAAATTGTGTGAAAAAAAGGCCAAATATTTTTAACAGGTATGGTGGTTGGGGGGGGTGGGGGACCCAAGAGAATGCTCGCACGGGCGCCAAAATTGTTTGGGCCGGCCCTGGGTGCAGATTCCCAATATCTGGAAAGAGAAAGTGGCTCCTAAACCCAAAAAGTCCAGTGGCCTCATTGTGAAACAAACACATAAAAAGAATTTAGTGTTTGTAAGGGACTGAATTCAAAGTGGAAAATAATTTATTTTATATATACATATGTCTATGTACAAGAAAACACAGACTAATTACATCAAATGGGTTTGTTTAATTTAATCACAAAATTCTTTAAATTTAATTATTAAGTCTAATACAAATCTTAAACTATGTTCATTCAGAAGATATAGTTGGACAAGATACATTTTTAAAAAATGTAAAGCTAAGCAATCATGGTAGGGGGAAATATTAGGACAACAATATTTCTAATTTTGATTTTATCGTATAACATTACATTAAAAAATTTGTGAATGTGAAAAATTATTTAGCGCTATAAAAATCAAAATACACTTCAGACGTTTGTTTTTCTATGTAATACAATAGTTTTCTGTGTTAAACAGATCATTCTGGACTGTAGGAAGGAAAATACACTGATTTCATTTTTTAAAAAAGGTAGAAATCCACCATTAGCAGAAAAGAAGCATCCCTGTATAACGTATGGCGACTGAGTCATTGAAAGTTAGCGGCCGAATCAAAAAATTTAGTCGTCACATGGCGACTGTGAATCTGCACCTATACATAATAGGAATAGATCACAGGGCCAAAACTAGTCTTTTTTGTACCCGGGGCAAACATGGATTTTGGCGCTCCCCCCCCCCCCCACCCTCCCTCTTCTGTAAAGTATATTTACAAAGATAATTTTATTAATTTTCTAATAGCCGACTTATTTTAAAATTTAAAGTATGTAATCATAAGACATGTTATTCTGAACTACGTAATCTACAATGGCGGGTCAAAAGGGGAGGTTACGGGGGTCATGATTCCCCTCTGAACACCAACAAAAATTTTCTAAAGAGCATTTTTAAAATGAAATATACAGTAGAGTCCTGATTATCCAAGTCCTGCTTAACTGAGTTATTTTCTTCTGATGGATTGATGGCTTCCATTTTTATGAAACAGCCATTATAAATGAAGTGTTAGGTAAAGATAAAAAAGCAGCCGTAAAGAAAAAAAAAAAAAAAAAGGCCATTTCCCTTCCCTCCCATTCTGACCAGAAAATCAGAGTTCTAACTTTTTATGACTTCTCTTTCATCTTCACCTAACACTTCATTTATAATGACTGTTTCATAATAATGAAAGCCATCAATCCATCAGAAGAAAATTATCCATTCCAAAAGTATAATCCTTCATTTCGCGCCGGGGCACATGCCCCCTCGCCCCCTTAGTTTCGCCCCTGATAGATCATGTCACACATTATTAAATTACCTTTAGCTTGTGACTGACAGTTTGGGGGCACTAAATGCATAGCTGGCAAATTTATTCCTTTGTCACTATTTTTAATAATGAAATCTTTCCCTTATTTTTGGCAGAAGTTTCTTATATTAAATAAGGCAAAAATTTCTTTTTTTAAAAATATTACTTTTGGAAAGCATGAATTTAGTGCCTAAAAAAAAAAAAAAACCGTCAAGAGCTGCCACCGATTGTAACACTCATTTACAAAAAAATTTAATATATTATTTTCATTGCTCCAAAATAATGCGTTAAAGACGACAATGTATCAAATTTAGTGTTCCAAGAAATTAGCAATATTTGTGAAACACATGTGTTTCTTAACTGCAAAATTTATTGTTTACATCTGTGAAAAACATTATATGCATCTTCTGTATTAAAATTTTTTAGTGGCAGGCTTTTGTGATTGAACAAGGACTGCTTGCAGAATACTTTAATAATTTTACAATATAAAATTATGGCTCTCGAACTGCTATTGATGAAATACAGTAATAGGGATAAAAAAAAATCATTAAATAAATATAGTTTATTTTTAAAAAATTAATTGAATTTTCATCAAATATACTGATTATTACTACCATACATTATATGTAACATATTTATTAGAAAAATTACAACTATTTAGATGAAGTATTAAAATGTAAACAAAATGATGCCTTATAAACACATCAAAAATAGAGTTCGTTTTCGAAAGCTGTGCCTAACACTCTGAGACAATTTTACGATCCAAAGGGGTAATGCTGAGATGGGCATTTGCCGAAGTTCCAGTTGTATGTTGTCACTCAGCTAAACAGCCTCCGATCATCCATATTTTGATAAAATCAAAACAGACCTGATGCATGCACAAAAGCGCAGAAGGTTTCACTTTAAGAAAACAAACAGTACCTCTGAACACAATCATTATACAGTAGACGCCCTCAAATCCGCTCAACTTGGTACCAGAGGTTGTGCAGATTTTAGAATTTTGCAGATTTCTGGTCCTTGCTTTGTTTACAGTTTTTAAACAGTCATTTGAATGTATTTATGCAATCAAAGTTATAAAAAATCCTTGCAATATAGTAAAATATTAAAATAATTAATTACAGTAATAAACTAAAATGATAAGAAGTAAGATAATTTAAAAAATGATTAAATTATTAAAAGTAAAGATCAAGTAAATAATAATGTATAATTAAATCTGCATTATAAAGATAAGAATCATTTTCCTTGAATTATTGAATGAAACTTACCTCCTTCCTAATGGTACCTATTAATTTGCATCAAAATTATAAAGTAAGGAAGTTTTATTTCAGATTTAGTCAGTCTTAATAGTAAAAAAATCTGGATTAAAATACATAAAAAGATTTGATAAAAAGATTGTGATTACCATTTTTTTTTTTTTTTTTTTTTTTTTTTTTTTTTTTTTTTATCAGAAATAAATTCTACTTCCTTCCTAAAAAATCATGAGTTCAGTCATATTATAGAGAATTAATTACATACTGAAATACAAACGGAATGATATAAAATTAAAAAATTCTGTAATTTTGCCCTTACATCTGAACTGAAAGTTTCATTGTTTACATCTGTGATGATATGCAGATTTAACGCTGGTAGCTGGGTGGGTACTTGGGCAGATATCCACTACAACCCTGAAAATTATTGCTTGTTTTTAGCACAACATATATTTGTTTTAAATGCTTTCTCGTCACTTCTTTATATGAAAAACAAATACAGGAATAAACATAAACATCGAATCTGATTTATGTCTAAAACTAAGATTGAATCAGATGAGGAAGATGTGTTTGGTAAAGCAAGCATCACCCTTATCATTAGCAATACAACAGAATTAATAGTCATCCTAGTGCATATGTATCAATCTACACCAATATGCCATTATGTATTGTAGCTTTTTTTAAAATCAAAACACTATATTTTGATAATGTACATATTAATAATATAGTAATAATGATACTAGTACTTTTTACTTGAATGTTAATATAAAGCAGTCAATCTAAGTATACCAATTTAATAAAGTAATCATCCAATTAAATAGAGTAAAATCTGCTTAGACGGAGCACAAAAGACTGCACAAATACCTTGTTTTAGACATATTCCATTTACACAGGTTTTTCTGTAATAGCATGGAGTTTGTAACTTGGGTATGCGGAAGTATGAACTTCTATTCAGTGGTACGTCGATCTAAAAGTTCGGGAACCCCTGCTCTAGAGGGTAGCAATATTTCTACAAAATGGATTGCAGGCTTTTTTTAAGAGTAAAATTCATTGTTTACATTAAAGAAGCTGTCTGTTATACAGAGAATTACATTAAAAAGATCTTTTACTGCAACAATGCTTTTACTACAATGCCGTCCTTTGACGAAATTCACATTTATCTCGTGATCCTTTGATGAAATTTGTGTTTTTTTACAATCCTTTAACGAAGTTAGTTTTTTATCTGCGATCTTGTGTCAAAATTCATACTTTTTTCAACATGCTGTGACAAAATTTGTGTTTTTTTACAATTATCTGACGAAATTTGCGTTATTTCTGCAATTCATTGACGAAATTCCAGTTTTTTGCGGCCTTTGGCTAAATTTGCGTTTTTTTCCATGTTTTTAATCAATCCTTTGGCAAAATTCACGTTTTTAACCAATGCATTGAGAAAATTCCTGTTTTTCGGCATTCCTTTGACAAAATTCCTGTTTTTCAGCGATCCTGTGATGAAATTTGCATTTATTTCGTGATCCTTTGGCGAAATTCGCATTTTTTTATGATCCTTTGGTGAAATTATTGAAATTATTGTTTTATCCACGATCCTGAGGCTAAAATTCGCACTTTTTCTGCAATAGTGTGACAAAAAGTGTTTTTTCTGCCATCCTGTGACAAGAGTTTTTTCGCGATCCTTTGACGAAATTAGTGTTTATTTCGTCATCCTTTGGCGAATTTTGCATTTTTAATGACATTAGTCTTTTATCCTCGATTCTGTGGTGAAATTCGCGCTTTTTCCTCGATCTTGTGACAAAATTCGCATTTTTTTGCAATAATCTGACGAAATTTGCGTTTTTTCTTGATCATTTGACGAAATTCATGTTTTTTTTTAATCTTTTGACGAAATTTGCGTTTTTCACGATCCTTTAACGAAATTCATTTTTTTCTGCGATTCTTTGATGAAATTCGCGTGTTTTCCACGATGCAGTGACTAAATTCATGTTTTTTCTGAGTCCTTTGACGAACTTCGCGTTTTTTTTTCGTTATCTCTTGGTGAAATTCGGGTTTTTCCGATATATATGTTTATTTGGTGGGCAGGATGATCGGAGCCGTTTACTACCCCCCTCCCCCCCCAAAAAAAATATATATATATATAGATTATCTATCACTTGAAAGTGACAGCACTTTGCACTCAGGAATTCACGTTTGTAATCAAAGATAGGTGGCGCTTTTAGACCTGCTAATGTTTGTAAACAGTTCCACGTGAACGCGGTTATCACTGCTGGCTTTCGCTTGTGTCTTGTGTTTGCCTCGTGTGAATTGGTTACTTGTGGAATAATTTTTTTTCTTTTTTAAGTCTCTTAATGGAAAATCGGCTTACTTTAGTATGTTTGTAATGTAGGGTGTAAAAAAACATAAGTATTTTTATTATTCTTATTATTGAAAATGGATTTTTATGATTGTTTTTCTGTGTTAACCTTTTATGTCCCGACGATATTTTAAAGTACCATTGAAATTACTTTTCATAAAATTCATTTAATACATCGATTAGTAGTAATACAGTTTAGAATCAGCTATAGATACATTATTTTATCTTGTTTCAAAATCATTATTGGTTGCACAAAACAAAAATATTTTTAAAAGGATGATTTCTTTTGCCTTTGCATCTTTTCAGTCTTCTTGACGTTAAAAGATTAGGGGGGGGGGGGTTCAGTTCGGAAATATTTCTATTGTAAGAACATTATATTTGTACATTTCCTAATTCTACAAAATACTAAAAAATATTTTTTAAATAAAAGATTTGAGTGGAGTAAATATTGCACAAAATCTCAATAAATTCAAATTTAATTAATTTTATTTGGCAAAATCCTTTTAAAATTTATTAAATGATTATGTAAATCTTCTAATATAGATTAAAAAATTCACAAAAAATGCTTTAGAAGATGACATTTTCATGAATTCATAATTTGGGACATAAAGGGTTAATCGCCGTCAAAATTGTAGGTTTTTAAAACAACCAAACCGGTAATTAGGATATTAAAGAATATTTTTATCGCTAATTATTAAAATAATAGATGGTAATTGGATAAATAATAAAAACGATGAATAAATAATTTCATTAGGTAATTTAATGCATGAAATTAATAGAATTCTTAGAATATAACAAATAAAAGAAATTTCATGGCAGTTCTTTATGTATTTGTAGTTTGTAAAATTATTGCAGTTGCATAATTCTAAGCTGATGCAGATATATCTGCATTAACAACAAAAATAATAATATCTCTTAATTCATACACATACAGAGACTAAATATAATCATATTAATGGTTAGTCATACTTTCTATCAACATTAACTACCCAAAATATTAAAGAAAAAAAGAAGAAGAAAGACATTTAGAATATATTAGTTTTCATGCTAAGTGCATTATGTTTCAATTTCTAATTTGTATGGACTCTGAAAATATTTATAATCATCGATAAGTTGACCATTTTGAAATTATCATATTTATTAACCTTGATTGGAACGTAGCTCTTCCAATTAAAAAGCAAAAAAAATTTGTTACTTTTCATCTTTTATCAATTGCTTTCTTTGATATGTTGTGCTAATCCAAAAGTAGAAAATATTTTATAAACTTTTACTGAAGTAGTTCTTTCTAAACATTTGTATACTAATTAGATTTTGTTTTACTTTTTTCTATTCTCTTACTATAACTGTATAACAGATGTTATCATTCTGAAATTTTCTTTTACCTGAAATTTATTATGTATTTATTTATAAAAAACAAATAAGAATCATTTATGGAACAGACGTCATATTCGCCCCATGTTGGCGCGATTTTTTTTCGGTTGCCAATTTGGCGAAAACATCAACAGCATAAACAACATAACCCGAGTTACCACATCAAGTAAAATAACTACACTTTTGCGCAAGTTAAGTACCTGTTGCCTATATGATATTGGCGACAGAAAAAAATCGCGCCAATATGGGGCGAATATGGCATCTGTACCTCATTTATTTATTTTATTTAATCTAGAAAAAATTATTTTATTTGTTGTGCTTATTTTCTATAAAAGAGTGAATAATTTGATTATTTAAAGAAAGTTTATGACGATGACCAGATTTAATTAAAGTTTTAAAATGAAATGCTTTTTAAACCTGGTAACATCTATTTTAATATATTTTCACATCATTAAAAAAATATTTTAATCCATTACTTTTTTTAATAATCTGATTTAAATCACGATTAAATTTGAACAAACTGTCAACCTCAACGAGACATCGGAATTTCTGCTGATCAAAGTTTTGTTGCCGTTTTTAGAGACGACAGGTATTTTATTTTTTTCATTTGGAAATAAATGAAAGCTTAAATCGGGATTTTTCGATCATCTAGAGTTGCATTGGGGCACATAACAGCATGTATTATCTTTTTTTTGCGGTTTTATTCAGATTTATTAGGAATTAAAAATCCCAAATGCTATTTGACTCACGGTAAGTAATGCTAACGCGATGAAAAAAGCAGTGGTACCCTTTAGATCGCTAGAGGGCAAGTTTTTTGTTACAAACGCGAATAACTAAATGTAAATAAGGAGATATAAAATAATTAACTTCAAATCCGAAAGGAAACAACGACTTAAAACACTAACTCCATCGTTATAGCGTAATTTGTAATTTCTGCTCGCTACACAAATAAACATGGATTATCTTTATCTATCTGTTGAAAGTCACAGCCCTTCGCGCTCATTGGCGCGATGTGATGACGTCAAACCTACTCATTACAAGGCTAATGTTAGCCTCGCACTCACTAATAACAGACGAGAAAATTACCAGAGATTAATGGTTGACTGGGCATTAACGGAAACGAAAATGTCAAAAATAAAATGAGTTTTCCCAGAAAAAAGAAAAGTGTTATTCACCTCGCCTTAATCACATTTATATTATGTATCAATTTAAAGATAAATGTTAGAACCGTTTTCGAGATTTTCAAATTAGGAACTTCCTCGATATCATACCAACGTTTTCACTTTAAAAATGGCTATTTAGATCTCAAAATATACTGCACGTAGAAATGCAAAAATTTCAGTATACGATTACACTGCAGATATAAGACTGTTCTAGAAAATTCAGAACAATAGGACCTATATCTGCTGAGTTATTAAAAAGCGGCTTTTCGCGTTTTCTTTGATGTAGAGTTAGCTGTGTATATGAGTTCCGCCATCTACGAATTCTACGATACGATACGATACAATGCGATTTTAGGCTTAAGGCTGCGTCACTCGGAATACTACCGTCTTCCATGATCTGAAAAATGACGATTTTCCTTATTTAATGGAAAGTCATATGATAACGACTTCACACGAACAGGACTATATTCTAATATTTATTTTCTCTGTCGATCATTAAGATTTGGCTCCCATAATACAATATCACTTGGACGGAATTTTGGTTTATCAATGGAAGCAAAAATTGTTGAATTTTCCCGAAGTGTCAATTTCTCAAGTGGTGAGATGGGAATGCTCGGAAAAAAACCGGAAAAGTTGGGAAAAAAACCGGTTTTTTTCAGTTTTTTTCCGAAGGGCTATTTTTCAATTTTTCCAAATTGGAAAAATTGAAATTCATTTATAAAATAATGTAGTCAAAATTTTATAATTGCTACATTCTGATACTTTTATTTATTTTTTTTTCATGTTTAGTGTTCCTCATGAAAACCTTAACATGGAAAATCTTATCTGTAAGCAGAGATCTCTTTATAAAGAATTTGAGTCTCTTAAAGGATCCTTCACAGTTTTTTCTCCTTAAAACATATGACCTTTAACAAAATTCTTTCACTTAAAAATAGTCATTTCAGAATTTTTTTACAATCTCCAAATTAAATCCTTCACAAACGTAATAATTTTAGAATTAGCTGCAATAACCAATGAATCTATTATCTAGCTGTTTATATGTACAAAGGACAATAATATCTAGATAAGAACTTATATATGTAATTTCCAATTTACAAAATTCCGATTACATTTTTTACATTTCATTCACATTTTTTACAAGTTCATAAGTTTTTATAAAAGTTCACAATTTCGCAAAAACATGATCGTGTGAAAAAAAAAATCTAAGCTAATCCTTGGTAAGATAATTAAATGGAACTTCTCTGGTTAAAAACGCAAATTCATGTGCAAAAGTATTTCAATAATTATGCCAATAAATGAAAATGGTAAGATGGAAAATTCAATGTAAAATTTGAAACATGCATTTATTTTTATTTGCATGGCTGCGATTTTTCACTATTGTTAGAAAAATTTCTTTTGATAATAACATGCAGTTGAAATTATGTATCTTTTTTTTTTCTTTTCTTGAAATATAGATTCTCAAAGTTGTCTAAATGTATTTAAAAAAAAAACATAAATCCATACAAACTTTGCAAAGAAAATGTAAGCAAATCTCTGTGAAAAATCTATTTGAAAACAATTTTTAAACATATGGAAAAATCCACCCATTTTAAAAATTTCATTAAAAAAAAAATACTACTTTCAATATTAAGGATCTAAATCTTACTAAAACACAGTTTGGGTTCAGTCTGGAAAGTTGAACCAAAACTACATATACAGGAAATGAAAATTATAACTACAAGGGGGGGAGGGAAGTAATATTGTAAAATAATACCAATTTTTAAACAACGGAAGATTTGAAAGGATAATAGTTTTAATAAATTTTTCAACTACTTTTCAGCAGTGAAATTACGCTTGAAATTATTGAATATTACTTAAAAGTATAGTTGAATTTATAGTTGAAAAATTAATTAAAATTGTATATTCACCGATGCTGGGTTCATTTGCGTCTCATGTTACGCCGCTAGATTGTGTGCTCATGAAAACATTTCCATCTAGTGCTGCAATAGCAGCCTTACCGACTTATATAAGGGAGAGATACCAAGCTGGGCATCGTCCTTGTGGTTTAGTGGTAGAGCACTGGAGATCTATTCCAGGGGCCCGGGTTCGATTCCCGGCTTGGACATTTTTCACTAAGTTGGTTTACGCCTTGTTAGCAATTTGATAATTCACATCTTTAATATTCAAGGATAATAGTATTTATAATAATACCAGAACTACTATAATTTGGCATCCTTTATGAATACTATGTAGATGAGATGTACAATACAATTTAAAACTGCTTTAAAACTACAGTGATATTGGTTGAAACTAAAGATTTTTTTTTGTTTATTTTTTAAATTAGTTCTACTGATATAATTAAACAAGTGCTACTGAAAAATCATTTCAACAGACACATAATACATTATACAAACACTGGTGTTAAATTAAGCAAGAAAAGCTACTCTCAGAATTCTGAGACTGAAAGGATACTACTTTTAATAGCTGGGGCTTTTTCTCCCTCTCTCTTTTTTTAATAACATATTCACATATAAAGGGAAAATAATTTTTTTTAGTGTGCAAAAATATTGAAAAAGTTTATTATTGTATACTTTTTAAGAAAATATAACTTATTTTTGAGAAACGTTTGTAGGAAATCAATTTTTCCAATTTTTCCAGAAAAAAACTGGAAAAAACCGGTTTTTTTCCGCCACTTCAACTTTTCCGGAAAATTTACATCTCTACTCAAGTGTCACATCTTTCAAAAACTGAAGGATGTGACTGTGAATCCTGACTGGACGTTGAAAGATCAGACTCTAAAACCTGTTGCGCCCCTGACTCTGCTTCTGGATTATCTGTAACAGAATTCATGCAAAAGCTCATTACAGTGATTTAATAATTTTTCTTCCTGTTATTTTCTTTTTCGTTTTAAAAACCCAGGTTCATTTTTACTACATATTACCACTTTTTGTATGATTAAGACCTCCAAAGCCCATATAAATCTAATGCACATGAAAACATCGACCAGAAAAAGAAGCCCATATATCACGTGACTTTATCTGTGCTTCAGAAAAGATTGCCATTGCTCACTCCTTATCTCGTCTCGACGATTCTAAGGGATGTGGGTCTCCAATGTCCCACACTCAAGCTTCAGCCGGCAACTGTGGCATAGATAAATTAGCAATTAAATTGAGGAAATTTTGCAAATTGTTGGCAAAACATTTACAGTTATCGAGTCAAATTTTTAAATTTGAAAAAATTATGTATTCGGCACATTCTTTATCAGGCGCACCAAGAAAGATTTCTATTCGGTAATTCCAAGCTCTTTAGAGTAGCAAGTAGTTCTCTATAGTCCTCATGTACAGGTGTAGCATGTAGTAATAAAAACTGAATTCGTGAGGTTATGGTTTTTTGTTTTTTTTAACTCAAACTATCTACGCGAAGGACAAATTACTAATGGATAGTGTAAATAAAAGTGTGCTAATGAAATGTAAAAACAATATAAAAAAAATTTCTGCCCACCAAATTTCGGTGGCCCTGGGCAAATGTCCAGCTCTGGATGCATAAGGATTGCACAATTTTTCCAGCCTGATAATTTGAGTGTATTTTAGTAAGACCTACTTTACCTCAATATATTCGACTAATTATGGGGTAAAAAAAAAGAATTATTGTGTAAAAGTACTTTCTATCTTTGAATGTGAATTTATTGTGTTACCAATTACTATTATAATGCTTAGCTGAACTGCCCGATGTTGTAGGGAACACAAATTTCCAGCCCACAGACAAATTTAAAAGAAGACCGAAAAAATCCTTCACTCTTCTGTTGTGTAGACTTTTCTGCACAGTTTCTTGGGCTGCTCCGCTGCGGTGTCTCCTAAGAGTCATGGGATCACATTTTGAAAAAATTGCCAGATGTATTTTCTTGTGTACTGCATCTATTATCCGAGATTTGGCATCCGTTAAAATTCGTGTATAAGACCTCAATTGAAGTAATTTTCTATAACACAGCTTGTCCCAGCGCCTTTTAAAGTTCCCAACATAATTTAAAACCTTTTATTTTAATCTTTAAATGTTATTAGGGCGCCAAAAGCTTTTGAAGCTCACACTGAACCACTACTTTTATACAAGCCTCCAAGGAGATTAAAGTACTTATCATTCGGACAAATTTTGAGCCGTACACTCTAAAAAAAGTGTGTTCATGCCTTTTACAAGAGAAGAAAGTGTACCACAGATTTATATCTCGCAGAAAAGCTGCCTAAAACATAAAATTTTCCAATGGGATTCCGCATTAGAAGGTTTTTTTATATAAGATTTGTTTGTGCCTAACATGTTCAGGTTAAACAATCTGGGCACTGCCCTGTTCGGAATGCTGGCTACGTTTATGAATAAAGACGGGGATCAAATTTTATTTCTTTTACAAATCATATTGTTAAAACGTGTGTTTATTTTCATACAAGTTACCTCTAGCTATTGTTTACCAATATTTACTTTTTAAACAGTTAGTTTTAGGGATGTAGTTCCAAATGCAAAAGTGTTTCGAATTTTGTTCTGCATCCTATAAAAATCGATTTACTTTAAAATAGCAGCTTTTTAAATATTTAAAAAAATTTAAAATCTCTGTGTCCTATAAATTTTATTTAGAAAAAATTTCGTTATGTTCTAACAAGTAAAACAGTAAAAGTTTATTCTTCTATATCCAAAACTTACTGAGTTATGATACTAAGAATTTAATGAATTTTCAACGTTTTAGTCATTAAAAATGGAAAAACTTGTTTTTAGTGCCAGAAAACGCTGAAAATGTATTAAATGGAAAGTATCATAACTAGGTAAGATTTTTTTTTTTTTGTTTAGAAATTATGTTTTAGCCATAAACTGATTTTAATGTGTGAATACATCTCAAAGGAAAACAGCGTCTATACTTACTTCTCAGAATTATTTCGAACATTTTGTTTAAAGGCCTTTTAATTAGAACGTCACTGGCAGCATGCAAAGTAATTTACAAAAAAAACTACAGGTTATTGGAATCCGATGCCGCAACTGTGAAACGATGCGATCTGTTCAACAAAAGTAACGCTATTTCCCTTATTGAGGTCATTTGTATCCTAATATTTTTTTTTCTTGCGGTAAATGAATTACATATCCATACTAATCTATACTTATACTTATTACTTTACTTATTAATTAATTAATTAATTAATTATTAATTAATTAATTAATAATATTATAAAGAGGGGGAAATTGTTTATTTGTAGGAGGTAAGCTCTGAAACTACCGAACCGATTCCAAAAGTAATGGTATCAAAATGATGGTGTTAGTCCAACTTAGAACATAGGCTAATAGCCTATGTTCTAAGTTGGACTAACACCATTATAAGATATAGCCTATATCTTATGTCCGTGCCACTGGCCAAACGGGGGTGCAGGAGCAAAATACGTTCTAAAAATGCAATTTTTGTGTTACTGAAGGGCCTAGAAACATGAAATTTGGAATGGTAGTTAGTTATAAGATACTAATGATCTCTAAGGACATTTCTTAAAAAAATCAAAATTAAAAAGGGGCGAAAATGCGCGAAAAGTGTTTTAAAAAACGTTCTAAATGGCGATTTTTACGCAATTTCAGGAACAACCAAACCAATTTCGAAAATAATGGTGTCAAAATGATGGTGACAATCCTCGCTCCAACATAGGCTATATTTTATGTCGGTGCCACTACCCCTAAAGAGGGTGCAGGAGCAAAAAAGCGTTCGAAATTGCGATTTTTGTGTTACTGAAGGGCCCAGATACATGGAATTTGCCATGGCAGTTACTTATTAGATATAAATTATCTCTAAGAACATTTCTTAAAAAATTCGAAAATTAAAAGGGGTGAAATGCGCAAAAAGCGTTCTAAAAAACGTTCTAAATGGCGATTTTTACGCAATCTCAAGAATTACCAAACAGATTTAAAAAATAATGGTGTCAAAATGATGGTGATAACCTTTGCTCCAACAAAAGCTACATTTTATGTCGGTGCTATTACCCCCAAAGGGGGTGCAGAAGCAAAAAAAGTTCGAAATTGCGAATTTTGTGTTACTGAAGGGCCTAGAAGCATGAAATTTAGAATGGTAAATACTTATAAGATATAAATGATCTCTAAGAATATTTCATAAAAAATTCGAAATTTAAAAGGGGTGAAAATGCGCGAATAGAGTTCTAAAAAACTTCTAAATTGCTATTACTACGCAATCTCAGAAAGTACCCAACCTATCTCAAAAGTAATGGTTAAAAATTGATTATGACAACCCTTGCTCCAACATAGGCTCTCTTTCATGTCGGTGTCACTACCACCAAGGGGTTGCAGAATCAAAAAAGTTCTAAATTCCGATTTTTGTATTACTGAAGGTCCTAGAATTCTGAAATTATGCAGGTCAGTTATTTATAATATACAAATGATCTCTAAGAACATTTCCTAAAAAATCGAAATTTAAAAGGGGTGAAAATGAGCGAAAAGTGTTCTTAATTGCGATTTCTACGCAATCTCAGGAAGTACCGAACCGATTAAAAAAATAATGATGTGAAAACGATGGTAAAAGTCCTCGCTCCAACACAAGTTGTATTTCATGTCGATGCCACTACCCCGAAGAGGGTGAAGGAGCAAAAAACGATCTAAATTGCGTTTTTTGTAATATTGCAGAGGCTAGAAACATGAAACTAGGCATGGTAGTTACTTATAAGATATAAATGATCTCTAAGAAAATTTCTTAAATAATTCGAAATTTAAAAGGGGTGAAAATGGACGAAAAACGTTCTAAATTGCTATTTCTACGCAAACTCAGAAAGTACATAACCTATTTCGAAAGTAATGGTTGGAAATTGATAATGAAAGCCCTTGCTCCAATATAGGATCTATTTCATGTCGTAGTCACTAACACCTTGCGGTTGCATTTTAAAAAACTTTCTAAATTGTGATTTTTGTGATACTGAAGGGGCTAGCAACTTGAAATTTGGTATGGTAATTACTTATGAGATGTAATTACTCTCTGAAAAGAGTTCCTTAAAATTTTGAAATTTAAAAGGGATGAAAATGAACGAAAAGCGTTCTAAAAATTCTAAATAGCGATTTCTACGCAATCTCAGGAAATATAAACCGATTTCAGAAGTAATGGTTTCAAATTGATGGTGACAGTCCCCGCTCCAACATAGCCTATATTTTACGTTGTTGTCACTACCACGTGGGGGTTACAGGAGCAAAAAATGTTTAAATTGCTTTTTTGTGTTAATGAAGTGGCCTAACATTTTAAATTTGGAATGGTATTTACTTCAAAGATGCAAATGCTTTCTAAGAATTGTCGAAAGAAAATTCAAAATTTAAAAGGATGAAGTGAGCGAAAAGCATTCTATAAGCGTTCTAAATTACGATTTTTATGCCATCGTGTGAAATACGAAACCGATTTCAAACATAATTGTTGCAAATTGATGGTGACAGAACCTGCCCAAACATAAGCTATATCTTATGTCGGTTCCACAACCCCTAGAGGGTTGCAGGAGCAAAAAAACTTTCTAAATTGCGATTTCTGCGGTACGGAAGAGGCTAGAAACTTTAAATATAGCATGGTAGTTACTTATAAAATATAAATGTCCTCTAAGAACAGTCGAAAATAAATTAGAAATTAAAAAGGGGTGAAGCGAAGGTAAGGAGCGAAAAGCATTCTAAAAGAGTCCTAAATAACGATTTCCATGATATCTTAGGAAATAATAAACCGATTACAAAAGTTACTGGTTGCGAGTGATAGTCCCTGATCCTATACGGGCTATATTTTATGCCGGTGTCACTACCACCTGGTTGGCAGGAACAAGAAGAAAGCCTTTAAGAACATCTAAATTCCGTTTTCTATAGAATATTAGGAAATACCAACCGATTTCAAGGCTAATGTTGGCAAATTAATGCTGACAGTCTCTGTTTCAACATTTTTCGAGACATTCTATTTCAACTCTATTTCGGCATTTTATGTTGGTGCCACTAACACCAGAGAGGTGGTAGACTGTTAGACAAGACGGTTGAAATTTGGCATGATGGTTAATTTTAAGATGTAAATGTGTTAAGATGTTTTCAAAAAAATTCAAAACTTCAAATGAATACTAAAATGAGCATAAAAGTCTCAAAATACCTTCTAAATTATCATTTAATTGGAATTAGTTTTAGTTCTTCTTATTAATTAAAATCTCATTTCTGTCTATTGTACTTTTATAATGAAGTTCAGTCAAACTGCCGCTTAATTTGTAATTTTTGAATTATTTAAAAAAGTGATACTAATAAAAAGTATTCATGCAAATATCACTTGGCATATTTAAACTATTACGCGAGCAAAGCCGCAGGGTTTGCTGGCAATATTATAAAGAAGTAAAAATTGTTTCTTTGTAGGAAGTAATCTCTGGAATTACCGAACCGATTTCAAAAGTAGTGGTATCAAAATGACGGTGTTAGTTCCTGTTCGAGCATAGGCTATATCTTATATCGGTGCCACTACCCCAAAGGAGGTGCAGTACGAAAAAAAGTTCTAAAAATGAGATTTTTGTCTTACTGAAGGGCCTAGAAACATGAAATTTGGAATGGTAGTCACTTATAAGATATAAATGATCTCTAAGAACTTTTCTTAAAATATTCGAAATTTAAAGGGATGAAAATGCGCAAAAAGTATTCTAAATGGCGATTTCTACGCATTCCCAGGAAGTAACGAACCGATTCCTAAAATAATGGTGTCAAAATGATGGTGACCACCCTTGCTCCAACATAAATAGGCTATATTTCATGTCGGCGCCACTAACCCAAAGGGGATGCAGGAGAAAAAAGTTCTAAAGATGCGATTTTTGTGTTACTGAAGGGTCTAGAAACATGAAATTTGGGATGGTAGTTACTTATAAGATATAAATGAACTCTAAGAGCATTTCTTAAAACATTCGAAATTTAAAGGGGTGAAAATGAGCAAAAAGCGTTCTAAAAAACGTTCTAAATGGCGATTTCTACGCAATCTCAAGAAGTAATGAACCGATTATAAGAACCATGGTGTAAAAATGATCGAGACAGCCCTTGCTCCAATATAGGCTATATTTTATGTCGGTGCCATTACCCCAAAGAGGGTGCAGGAGCAAAAAATGTTCTAAAAATACGATTTTTGTGCTACTGAAGGGCCTAGAAACATGAAATTTGGAATGGTAGTTATAAGACATAAATGATCTTTAAGAAAATTTCTCAAAAAAATCGAAATTTACGAAGGGGGATAATGCGCGAAAAGCATTCTAAAAACGTTCTAAATGGCGATTTCTACGCAAACTCGGAAAGTATCAAACCTATTTCAAAAGTATTGGTTGATAATTGATGGTGACAGTCTATGCTTTCCCATAGGCTCTATTTCATGTTGGTGTCACTACCACCTGGGGGTTGCAGGAGCAAAAAACACTCTAAATTGCGATTTCTGTGATACTGAAGAGGCTGAAAACTTTAAACATGGCGTGGTTGCTACTTATAAAATATAAATTATCTCTAAGAACTGTCGAAAATGAATTCGAAATTTAAAAGAGGTGAAGCGAAGGGAAGGGGCGAAAAGCGTACTAAAAACAGCCCTAAATTACGATTTCTATGTAACATCAGGAAATAGTAAATCGATTACAAAAGTAATGGTTGCGAATGAATGGTGATAGTCGCTGATTCCACAGAGCTTATTTTTTATGCCAGTGCCACAACCACATCGGGTTGGCAGGAGGAACAACAAATGTTGTAAAAAAAACCTTTAAAAACTTTCTGAATTATCATTTCTATGGAATATTAGGAAATATCAAACCGATTTCAAAATTAATGTCTGCAAATTAATAGTGACAGTTTCTGTTTCAACATAGGCATTTTTTGTTAGTGCCACTGGCACCCTAGACGTGGTAGATCGATAGAGAAGAAGTTTGGAATTTGAGATGATGGTTAAATTTTAGATGTAAATGCGCACTAAGAACGGTTTATTCAAAACATCAAATGAATACTGAAATAAGCATAAATGCCTCAAAATATTTTCTAAATTATCATTTATTTAGTTTTAGTTCTTTTTATTAATTTAAGTCTCATTTCTGACTAATGCAATGTAATAATGAGTTTTAGTTAAACTGTGTTTTAAATAGTAATTTTTGAATTATTCCTAAAACTATAATTTTTTTTTAATAAAAATTAAATATATGAATATCACTTGGCATATTTCAACTGCTACGCCAGCAAAGCCGTGGGATTTTCTAGTTGATTTATAAACGATTATTGTCTCAGGATGACAGTTTTTTTCCTTCCCTGTGCTGTCTCGCCCAAAGATTCGTTTTAAAACGTTAACTTTGACAGCATTATATGAATTTTTTTCTGTCAATATCGAAAGCTGAAAAAAAAGGTTCCAATGAGATAGTTTTTTAATAATTACAATTGCCAGTTTGATACGTTTGCGAACAAAAATGCATTAAAAATGCATTAGAAAGTAACCAGTTTAGATTTCAGAAAAGCCTTAACTCAATAAAATATGCATGCTAAATATTAGCATACATATTAAATTCTAGATATTTCCCCCTCTTCAATTAATTTGAAACCTCTTTTGGGGCGCCCTCCTGGTGGTGCTTAATCAGCCTTTTAAGGGGGAAGATGACGAGGAACCAGACTGTGGAAGCTGTGTTTCTGAACGGCCACTTATGTGTGAAACCACATACCACAATTGATAGCATTTATAGTTCATTTACATGGACACATACAAGAATATTAACGATAAATGCTATGTCTATAATATTTCAAGGTAAGCATAATTTAGTGCACTTTAGTAATATATATCAATTTCATTATGTTTGAAATAATGTAGCAACATTACAATACAATACACTGCAAACGATTTTTCTCCATACAGCATTATGTAACAAAATTCTTCTGTGTGACCATGTAAATGAATGATAATTGCATTATATAACATGAAATTTCAGCAAATCAATTTCATGTTATTTAAAATAGTATAACTTAATTAAAATACTCTGCAAACGATTTTTCCCATAGTCTTAATATACCGGAATTTTTTTGTGTGTATTTTGGGAGTCATACGCAGGTCGAGTTATACTTGAATAGAACCCGAAAATTCCATTTTATGCTAACTTGAAAAATAAAAATTGTCACACCTTAACCCGACCCTAAAATAGAAGAAAAATAAATCCATATTTTAATACTATTATAGAAAAATAGTCTACAGTTATCTCTAATATCTATTTCATATTGAAAAACGAACACGAGTGTTATACACATGCTCATTAATGTTCAAATATATTGTATTTTTCACCGGCAGAAATATTTGACTTTTTTCGGAAAACCTGACCCACAACATTCAAATCTCAAACCGAGAAAATTACAATCAACAGAACACGCGACGAAGAATATCAGCATCAACTCGACCCAAATGCAGAACTCTAGTCTCTACAAGACCGGTGCGACCATCAGGCAAACGAAGTCGGTGCCAAGGGCCTTACACCAATTGGAATCGTGTTAGGCGTACCGCGCCTCTCTATATGATTCGAAATAACGTTTTCTCTGTATAAAATAACAATATTTTACTGTAGGTTTGTTTATAAATGTTTCTTTGTGCGAAAAAGTTAATATTAACTTTATGTAGTGGCATTTTTCATACAGTTTATCAACTACGTTACGTATTATTTTATGATATATGCAATTTAAAAAACAAATTTTATCAGTCCACTACTGCAGTATATATTGGGCACTACAAACTGCCCAGAGTCCCTATAAGTGAACTAACTACAAATACTCCACACTTCATTTTCAATAGAGATAATAGTGCAGTAAACCTCAATAATATATACCAATTATACATGCAATCCGAGTATATTTGCAGGAGTTTGAGCGCGCACAGACAAACCGAAGTCATAAACCCTTTTCAGCTACGTCAAATTTACTGCTCTTTATGTTGGAAAGTAATATAAAAGTATACAAAGTTTAATTAACTTAAAAGAAAGAATTTCAAAAAAAAAATATATATATACATATGTATATATATTTTAAACAGCTTATATTAGAAACTCCTCTAAAAGAGGCAAAAATAATGTCTTTAACGGCCGTCATAGTACATTCGGGTAGAGTCCTGTATCGGTATCGTGTCGGCACTAATTTTTTCGGTGTGGGACAGTTTGATTTTAAACGTTTCGGGTGCTATTTAATAGGTACATTATAACTTAATATTGACATACATTTTATTCATAAACATGTTTGCATAAAATCTTCTAGATAAATTGAACTTAGTTATTCATTTCTACACAATTTATTTCACATACTTTTGGTTATATAAATATGTATATGTGATATTTTGATATAAAAGTTGTTTCTGGAATAGGAAGAATCATTATGTTTTATTTATTATTGTTAAATTCTGCATTTTTCATTTAGAATTTTCAATTTATTAAAAATGGACAAAACGGTATTTTGTCTAGGACAGTTTTATACTGAGTGGCAAAAATCGGACAATCCTGCCTAAGATTATTATAAAAAAAAGGGTATCAAAATTAATTAATAGCAAATATCAAATTATCGGAATGAAAAATTGGATCTGCTCTTTTACAAAAAAGTTTCTTGTATATCTCACACAAAAGACTTCTCTCCAGTATGAATTAACACATGCCTGGTTAAATTTCGCTTCAGAGAGAATTTCCTGTTGCATATTTCACATACAAAAGGTTTTTCACCAGTATGAATTAAAAGATGCTTATTTAAACAGCTCTTTTCAGAGAATTTCTTGTTGCATATCTCACACACAAAAGGTTTTTCACCAGTATGAATTAACAGATGCTTATTTAAACCGCTCTTTACAGTGAATTTCTTGTTGCATATTTCACACTCAAAGGGTTTCTCACCAGTATGAATTAAAAGATGCTTATTTAAACAGCTCTTTTCAGTGAAATTCTTGTTGCATATTTCACACACAAAAGGTTTCTCTCCAGTATGAATTAAGAAATGGCTACTGAGATGACTCTTTTGAGAGAATTTCTTGTTGCATATTTCACACAGAAAAGGTTTCTCACCAGTATGAATTAACAGATGCTTACTTAAATCACCCTTTAGAGAGAATTTCTTGTTGCATATCTCACAGACAAAAGGCTTCTCTCCAGTATGAATTAACACATGCCTGGTTAATTTTTGCTTCAGCGAGAATTTCATGTTGCATATTTCACATACAAAAGGTTTTTCTCCAGTATGAATTAAGAGATGGCTACTGAGATTACTCTTTTGAGAGAATTTCTTGTTGCATATTTCACACAGAAAAGGTTTCTCACCAGTGTGAATTAACAGATGCTTACTTAAATCACCCTTTTGAGAGAATTTTTTGTTGCATATCTCACAGTCAAAAGGTTTCTCTCCAGTATGAATTAACACATGCCTGATTAAACTGTTCTTCAGAGAGAATTTTTTGTTGCATATCTCACATACAAAAGGTTTCTCACCAGAATGAATTAACAAGTGTGTGCTTAAATGACTCTTTTGAGAGAAACTCTTGTTGCATACCTCACAAACAAAAGATTTTCCCTGCTGTGAGCTAGAAGCTGTTTTTCCAAAAATGTATTTTAAAGAAATATTTTGTTGCATATTTCGAACTTTGAAGATAATTTTAAGTAACCTGATGTATATCTAACTTTATAGTTTTATGCATCTGCAATAAATAGAATTAAGTTAATCACTTTTTATGACTCATTAAAAAACAATATGAAAAAAAAAATAAATTTATCATGGAAAATAAAAATTCATGTATTAAATTGAATTGAAATTAAATTTCTATCGTTATATTAAAAATTAGAAACCTAATTATCAGATACTTGGAGAACTAAAAGTGCATCAGATGCATTTCCTAATTGTATAATGATTGAACTATAAAAAAATAATAACAAATGAACTAAATAGCTAACATCATAAAACAAATAATTTATCATGAAGAAAACATTAAAGATTAAAATTAAAAGTTAGAATTATCATAAATAAAAATAAAGCCGATTTTTAATAGCATTTATAAATAAAAAATAAAGCAAATTTAAGGATAAAATTCTATAATTTCATACCAACAATGGAAACAATGATATGTTTAATAAGCAGTGAGGCAAACATCAACTCTTTGTGTGGCAAGGGGGATGGCAATGTACGATTGTGTTCAGTCGGAATTCATTCAAAATTATTAATTTTTTCAATATAATATAGAGGATTATTAGGACAAGATTTTACATTATTAATTCAAGTTATATATCATGGTAATAATTTAATCATTTATTAGCCTTTTTACCATGTTTAAAAACGTATATAATTGATAAAAGGCAAATAAAAATACATTTTCTTATGCTATTTCAAATAGAAATACATTCTTAGATCGATCCATGGAAATTGAATGATGAAATGTGTGAAACAAAACATAGAAATCAGTTATAACAGAGTCTGTAGAGAGTATAATAGTCGCGATAGAACATCAGACGGGAAAGAAGAATCACACACATAGTATGTTTTATTTAAAAACAAATCAACCAATAAACCCTTCAGTATCTTAGATAAAAGTGTTTAAAACAGCAATATTTCAAATAATTATGTTGCTATTAGAATGCATCATCTACAAGCAGCATAAAAATGCCTGTTTAAGAGCAAAATTTTAAAATTCAATTTGAAAGTAGAGAAATAGATTTGGAATAAAAAAAAATTATTATAATGATTTTGAAGCATTACAAGAGACAGGTTGGTCTCATGGTCCTTATGTTAAAATACCCTCATATTTCGAAGTCAGCAATAAAATAATGTCATTTAACAGATAATTCCTTTCGCAATGTAATTAATTAAAGCGGATATGAAAAGGAAAAGTGCATTAAAAACAGGAATAGGAATCATATAAACATCTCAAAGAAGTTCATTTTTCTACGAAATAATAAACTAAAAATCAATTTAGTTTAACCAATCACAACAAATTAGCATAGTGCATTACTTACCTTAGATATTTACAAAAGACAAATGTTCTAAAATACTACACTTAAAGAATATACATGTTCATGGGATTGAATGATGAGTCCCCATTGCAGGAGATTTAATAAGTTCAATTATTTTAATTAAGATTTACTAAAATCGAAAAGCTGATTGATAAAAAACATTGAAACACAGAGTTTTTTTTTAGTTTAAAAATTATATACAGCTCCAAGTCAAAAAATTAGAATATTAGAAAAAAAGGAATTGTTAAATTCTATAGATTTTTTTAAATAAAAAAAGTATATTTTTTGTTCTTTTAAAATTTATTTGTACTAATTTATGTATACCTATATATTAAACTTCATAAAAAATTGTAGTACATCAGTTTTAACATTAGTACTCCATAGATTTAATATGATTATAATTTAAATCATATTTCTAATACATTGTGATTCAATTGTCAATGAATGGAACTAAAATGATTTAAATTATAGTTAGTTTTTTTTATGAACCTGTTGTTTAACAGTATAATCTTTTAATAATTTGCTGTTAAAACACCCATCTAATTTAATAATTTTTAATAACTAATTGCCAATTTATTTCAAATATATTATTCTGAAATATAAAAATATTTAAACAATTATGTTTCAAGTTTAACAAATAATAATTTATGAAACTTTTAATTATTTTTTGAAGACTCTATTAAATTAGAGTTCCGCATTCGGCACCGTCAGATTAATGAATTTTAACAGAAATCTGAAATGAATGTCTAAACACGATTTAAGCTGTGAAGCTCTTTTGAAACTTTTATTTTATAGCACCAACAACAACAATAAAATAAATAAGTAATTCAATCAATAAATAAATTCTTTTTTTTTAACTTGCGATATTTTCACCTACCTCCGGAGCATTTTTTTGTAAATATGAAATTTTTATTAAACACATGTATTTTTATTTAAAAAAGGAAATAAAACTATGAATTCAAATAAATTTTTAATGGAATTTTAATTAACTTTTCAGATTTAGATAATATTTAGTCAAATTTTTGTAAAGAATTTCGTTGCCAAACCTTCTATAACGAAATCTATTCCATATATTTCACTTTTTTTTTCAACACTATATCAGCAAATCACTTACTTGATTGTGAATCAAAAGATTTGCAATATATCTTAAATTTACTAACACAGGGATGAAAGTGCACTAAAGCCATGTTGGAGCAGCAAAAATCTGATTTTGGAGCAGTAAAATGTATTTTTGTAGCAGCAAAAATCTGATTTTGGAACAGTAAAATCCACATTTGGAGCAGCAAAAATATGATTTTGGAGCAGTAAAATCCATTTTACTAGCAGCAAAAATCTAATTTTGCAGCAATAAAAGCTGTTTTGGAGCAAGTTGAAATCCTAATGCTAATTAACTCCTAAAAATTAAAATGATTGGTACCTTGAAAATATTTTGACATTTGAAAGAATAATTACTTGGATAAAATTTCTCCACACTTTTTGCTAACTCTGAACATTATGAATGACAATCGGGTATCGGTTGGAATAATAATAAAAAGTTAGCAGCAGAAAGAAAAAAAATCTTATTTGCAGGCACGAGATTTCAAAAAGATAAAAAAAGGAGAAAAAGGTACTTGGAATGAATAAAATGAGATATTATTTAAAATAGTGTAAGAAAATGAAGAAGTTTATTTTATTCACAATAAAATTTTCAATATTTCTGTTTAAATGTTGCTTTATTTGGGATGCGGGAGGGACAATCAAATAAATAATTTATGCAAATAAGTAATTGTGAAATGAAAGTACCTATTTTAAGTTCATAATTCAGATGCAATAAAATCTAATTTTGCAGCAATAAAAGCTGTTTTGGAGCAAGTTGAAATCATAATGCTAATTAACTCCTAAAAATTAAAATGATTGCTATCTTGAAAATATTTTGACATTTGAAAGAATAATTACTTGGATAAAATTTCTCCACACTTTTTGCTAACTCTGAACATTCCAAATCACAATCGGGGACCAATTAGAATAATAATGAAAAGTTAGCAGCAGAAAGAAAAAAAAATTGTTTATTTGCAGGCACGAGATTGCAAAAAGATAAAAAAAAAAGGAGAAAATCACTTGAAATAGGAAAACGAGATATTATTTAAAATAGTGCTTGTATAAGGCAATTAAGAAGATTATTTTATTCGCAATGGAATTGTCAATATTTCTGTTTAAATGTTGCTTTATTTGGGTGCGGGATAGAGACAATCAAATAAATAATTTATGGAAATACTATAAGAATATATGAAATGAAAAGCTCTATTTTAAGTTCATAATTCTGATGCAATGTTTTACACAGCAATCTTAGCTAGTTGTCAAATTCAAATTTTAACATGCTTTCACTCAAAACATCAGTTAATAAACATGGGAAGTTAACCTTCAACCTGCCACTCAGCTGCAAAAAAATCTGGTGAAAACAATGTCGCAACAAATTTTCTGCGATCCCTTGACGAAATTCGCGTTTTTTCCGCGATCCTTTGGCGAAATTCACATTTTATCCCACAATCTTTAGGAAGAATTCACTTTTAGTGATCTTTTGACGAAATTCGCATTTTTTCACAATCGTTTGACGAAATTCGCTTTTTTTCTAGCCTCTGACGAAATCTGTGTTTCTTGGCGATTCTTTGACGAAATTCGCATTTTTCCGCGATCCTTTGACAGTATTCGCATTTTTGCCGACATCCTTTGACAGAATTACCGTTAATTCTGCGATCTTTTGACGAAATTCTCGTTTTATCCGCGCCCCCTTTAACGAAATTCATGATTTATCCGCGCCCTCTAACGAAATTGGCGTTTTTCCGCGATCGTTTAATGAAGTTGCTATTTTTACGCAGCACTTTGACTAAATCCTCGTTTTTTTCCGCGACCCAAAGAAAAAATTTGAGTTTTTTTAGCGGTGATATGTCGAAATTTGTTTTGTTTTTTCGCGATTGTTTGACAAAAATCGGGTTTATTCCGCGATCCTTTGCAAAATTATCTATTTTCTTTCTTTCTTTCTTTTTTTTTTTTTTTTTGCAAACGATTGATGAAATTTCTTTTTCGGCGACTATTTGTCGAACTTTATGATATTTTTTCTGTAAGAATTTTATACATCTTTTAAAATTTTTTTTAAATTTCGATTTCGAAAGACTGATTTTTTTTTAAATTTCAGAACATATCACTCCAGCGAGAAACGGCAAAAAGCGGAAAATCGCGGACCCACGGAAGAATTTCATGCCTGTACTAAGTATGTTTTGGCGCAAATTTAAGAAAAAACGCTATTTCTGCGCAAATATGCGCAAAATGCGCAGCACTTGAAACCTTGCTAACACATACAAAATTTTATATACAAAACATGATTTTTTTTAAAAATGTGTATTTTTCAATAAAATAGCTCTAAAATTAATATATACATACTTACAAGCTATATTTTGCTTCATAACATACCAATTGAAGAGCCTTGTGACAAAATTTTATTTCAATATCTTAAAAACTTTTTAAGAAATGACTTTCTCTAGTAGATGTAAACAATGAAAAACGAAGTTTTCCAGAAAACGCGAATTAAGATTTTAATATAGGACAAAAAATTCTGTATAAAGTTTACAACTTTAAATTAAAACTTAACTGTATGTAAAATTTTTAAATTTTGAGCATTAATCTTGTTTAAAAGTAAAGAAACAACTATTAGAACACATTGTTTACCTTTCTTTAAACAGTCGCTTCCAGTTTCAGAAAGTTCATTTCCGGTTTATATTTTGGGCTATAACTTCTAGATATTGCTGAACTTAAAGTAAGGCATTTTTGGAATCCTAAATGTTTAAACTTTAAATTAAAATAATTAAATATTATTTTAATTAGATAACACTGATAAACAAAAATTGACTTTTTATTTATTTTTTCTTAAATTTAAAGCTAATATTACAATTATATACACTCTTGAGTAAATAAAAATGACATTAGAAATTTTTACTTGGTTCTCTTTTTTTTAACGGAGGATATGTATTATTACGATATATCACGATTTAGGAGATCTTATAATAATGCATAATATTAATACATACATGTTAAATTTACCAGCAGTATACTTGTATACTGTTTACATACATTTTCCACATACTTTAAACACATTTTACGCAGCTGAACACAATTTGTGTGTATTAATTTGAGTACATTAGTACCTATTTTTGCGTTTATATTTATGTTTAGGATCTTCTCTCTTGATGAACCAACAGTAATCGGCAAGCATTACTGCATTCCATTGCGATCGATAACGAGACTTCATAGCAGAAATTTGTTGGTGAAATCGTTCACCATGCTCGTCGCTAAATGTTCCCATACTACCTGAGAAAAAGTGTGAGAGTGCAAAAAAGGAAGCTTTAATGACATGTGACAATTTAGCTTTTTAAAATTGTTTACCATAATTTGAACTGTACACTTGTAATTCGTAGCTTTGTAATTCCCTAATAAATTATACACAACGTCCTTGAATGAAAGCCATCAAACTTCAGATTCAGGTATACCTTGATAAATATAGGGTCTGATTATGTTTTGGTGTAAATCGCCAAACAAGTGACGCTGCTATGTTGCATTTTGCATGATTTTCGCAATAGCTCTATCTGAAGAACAAATGAATTTTTATCAAACTTAAGATTCAGTTAGACGTTGACGCAAGTTGTTCCTGACAAGGTTTTGGTGGTAATAACCCAATAGAAGACGCTGCTGTGAGCATTTTTTCCGATTTTCGCAATAGCTCTAACTCAAAAACAAATGCACGGATTTTCATCAAACTTCAGATTCAGTCAGACGTTAACACAAGTTGTAGCTGGCTAGGTTTTACTGCAAATCCCTCAACAGATGGCGATGCTATGCTGCATTTTGCAGGATTTACTCTATTTTAGAAATAGTCATATCTCAAGAACTAATGCACGGAAATTTATAGAATCCTCATGATGGGCATGATGGGTCATTTAATGTTGGCACTCTGATAGTGAATTTTGTATTATCAACGTGTATGAGATAGAAGAAAGTTGTGAGACTGGCACATCCGACTAGATTTTTTTTTCCATTAGCATCCATTACATTCCATTAGCTACTGAATATACTGGGTGTCCTAAAATGGACTGACTGATTTTATATACAATTCAATAACTTGCAAATGGCGACAGCTATTTCAAAAAAAAATACTTGAAGGAGGGTTATATAAGATCTCAGGAGCAGGGTGATTCTGTTCCGAATTTTCCGAAAATTTAACCCTCTCGCTGCGCATCACGCGATTTCCACGGCCAATGTAAAAGTGGCAAAATTTGCTCAACCCGCAATTTCCGCTGCAAATCTTTATTTTTTTTTATGATCTAATTCTGTTTAAAAAAGGAACTCTTTCACAAAGATTTTGGATATATTTGAACTCTAAAATATATGCAGTGTTTATCTAAATATATCTAATATATATATATATATATATATATATATATATAATATATATGCAGTCGTTAAATCCGATTTAACGACTATTGTTTGCAACGCCATCTATCGCTGCTATTGTAAAGTAAAATCAAGAATCATAGTAAAAAATTTCCTGACAATTTACATAACCCTCCTGCAAGATTTTTTTAAATTGCTGACACCACTTTGCAAGTTACTGAATTTTAAAATCAGTCTGTCCATTTTAATTTTAGGACACCCGGTATGTTTTTTAATGTTACAAAGGATTCTTTACTGAATTACAACTCATCTTAGATATAAACAGGCAGTTTTATACCAAATTAGTATTTTTTACATAATCCTGGGGATTAAAAAGCATTATTAAATAATTGTTTGGGCGTGCCCGTTATGGAATATTATTGTATATATTATCTTCAAAAATCTTTAGACTTTATTTTCAAAATTCGTGTCGGCCCGAACCCTTCGTGCGAGAGTGAAAACCCAATCCGAAACTGATCGAAACCCGAAATAATGTATGTCAATCTGCCCCAAACCCAACGCGCTAGAGCGCAGCTAAAAAGTAGAACCTGACCCGTAGCAAGAAGTAGAAGTCAACCGGACCCAAACGTGACCCACAGCATAAACTAGAAGTAACACGAGCCACAGTGAAAAAAATTAGACCGACCCACGCATTAGATTGGAGTCTCCAAATTTCTAAAATCGCCCCTCCCTTGAGGACTCTCCAGATCCGCTCTTTATAGGAACTGCACCACTATTCAATCCAGTATTTGCAGCAGTTCCATCATATCCAATTGCACTAATGCTTAAGTATTAGTTGTTTCCATTGGAAAAAAGTCATTATGCTGTCTTGTATGGATTTTATAATACCAGATATCAGTGTTACATGTCTAAAAATTTTGACCTAAGCTCTTCAACATGTTCTTTGATGACGGTTCTTTCGTAATACTAAGGGGAGGGAGATAATGCCTTGTTGGAGTGTCTTTTAAGGGCCCCACCATCTGCCTCTATTTGAAGTATTTTTATGAAGTAAAATGTATTACATAGTCAAATTAGAATGTTTTCTGACTAATCAATGGTGCAATCGGTTTTAAAAAATATGAATTTTAACCTTTTCGAATAAACTCGCAAACGCAGGCCACTTCACTGAGACAATATTTCTTCTACACAAAAAATAACTAAACACTCTATTTTAACACAATCTTAGACAAACTCGACAGAATAGATTTACATCACCTACAAAAATTTTAAACGTTTGCACTGGTAGAAATCTTTTTTACAAAATAAAATGTGTGAAAGTTCCGATGAAATCAGTAAAAACTTGAGTGTTTCGTCATGGTAAAAAGAGCCTTCTTATGAACCCTTTTACCACTAAATATTAATATTTTTCACGATTTTTTTTATGAAAGCATTGCTTTTAACTCCTAAAAATTTCATAGAGTTTGGACGATAAAGGTCTATTGTTTTGAATATTTAAAATACCAGAAGAACCTTGCCCCTCCCCCTCTATTTCCGGCATACAGTAAACTCTGTCTAAGGCGCGCCACACACCAGAGCGACATGCGACAATAATTGTGAGACATGAGGCAAAATCTGCTGTTCAAACCGGTTTTTTCTTTGTTAACAGGGTGAAATTGTCGCATGCCTCACGCTTTTTTGTTGCATGTCTCCCTGGTGTGTGGCGCGCCTTAGGCGCAATCGATCGGGACCGAGAAAATTTTCCGTAGTAGACAATATTCCGCCTTAGACAAATTTTAACGGGCTGCTAGGGCAAATTAGGCCTAGAAGCCACAACAACTAAAAGCAGAGCTTAAGAATAAGTGTCCACTGACATGCAGAAATAAGTTAGGATATAATTCAAACATAACTTTATTAAAACCAATTAAAAACACGATTAAAGATATTAAATATAACAATATATGGCCATAACTTCGGCCAAGAACTTAAACAGCTCATTTATCGAACCTTTACTTATATCAGTCACATTACTGAAAAACATAACATACAAAACGAGCAATCTGAACATGAAGTCACTCCAATATATACCATACAAACAGAAATCAACTTCGTAACTAACAGTGAAACATGCAGTTATAGAAATCATCCAATTAGAAACCAGCGTACGTCATCGGCACGATGACGCAATACCTAAGTTGGAATTCAGTCATTCATCACCAGATGCGTGGAATTCGTAAATGTATGATGTCATATCGTCAGAAAATCGAAACGCTGGTAAGTTAAAAGCTGAAAAGATTTCGTAGCTAAACTAGAAAACAAACAACGATACCGAGCAGTCTCAGAATTGGGCCGCAAAGCAAAACGACTTTAAACGCTGAAATATATGCCCTATTTTGATATCGACAAGAATACCGCGATATGACATCAAATTTAACTCTATGTCTATGGAATCGAAAGAACTTTAAAATCTTTCTGAGATTGACAGATTTCCGTCTTACACAGAGTCTGCCTTACAGAGATTTTACTGTATTTTAAAATTATACAAACACTCGAAAAATCAAATTTATGCAGAAAAGAAAATACCAAATAGCATATACTTTCAATTTCAATTCTCTTAGAAATGCTGCAAATCATTTTTTTAAATATGAAAATTAACCTTTTGAAAAAATTCATTTCCCAAAGTCACTTTGCGTTGTTTCCGCAAATTTTGTTGTAGTACTAATGTTACGTACATTTTTATTCAAAAATACACTAAATTTTTATACAACAGCTCTGAAATTTTATTACTATATACTAGCCTTTTAGCTAATGATCGAGTATCCATTTGGTTTAGGTATAATCAGATTTAAGGGTGAAAAAATTAGTTTAAAAAAAATTCACGCAGCATTTTGATGTGGAAAAAAATGGTAAAAATAAATATTCATGCATAAAACAGCAATTTTTACAACTGAATACAGTAGAATCCCTCAAATCCACATAATTTGGGACCAGAGGTTGTGCAGATTTAAAATTTTGCAGATGTCTGGTCATAGTTTTGTTTATATTTTTAAATCAGTAATTTGTATTTAATAAAGCGCTTAAAATTCTAATGAATGCTTACAATAAAGTAAAACAATAAAATAATTAAGTAAAGTAATAAAGTAAAATAACCAAAATTAAGAAAATTAAAAAAATGATTAAAATTTAAAAAGTAAAGATCAAGTAAACATTTAATAAGGTATAACTAATGGTGATATATATTTTCCTTTAATTATCGATACTAACCTCATAAAGGTACACTAATAATTAGCATAAAAAATTTTAAATAATGAAGTTTTATTTCATGTTTAGCCAGACTTAAAAACCAAAAAACATTGATTAATACATAAATGTATTTGGTAACAAGATTGCGATTGCCATTTATACTTTATGAGATAGCAAAAATTCAGTCATATTAACCAGAATTATACATTAAAATGTATATGAAATGACCGAAAAATTAAAAAATCTGGAATTTTTCACATACATTTTAATTGTGAATTTCATTGTTTACATCTGCAACAATGTGTGGGTTCTAGTGTTGTGGATTTGAGAGAGTCTACTGTATCAATATTTTACCATAAAAATTACACACACTTCTCAGAAACATATTTATAACTCAGAAATTCGGTTCAGAAAGTATAAGATATAGAAGGGAAACAATGATTTCCAATTTTAAAAAATTACCATATATTCCATATATCAGAAGAAAAAAAAGAAATGAAAAATAAAAATAACAGAAAAAACACTGCTTCTTACAACTCAATATCAATAGCTTAGAATGAAAATTATACACAGGCTTTATGCAACAAGAAATGTATTTTTAAAACATTTAACCCCTTCCCCCCTCCCCTTGTTTCCTGTTACAGTTAATTTGAGCTCTTTTATTTCTAAACATACATCTTTTTTCTTAAACCGATTTTTCACACAGTCACTGGGAATGAATTTTATATATCTAAATCTTTAAACATTTGGTCAATTAAAGATTGTGAAATTTTTTTATATTTTTATAAAAAAAACATTTTGTAATGAAAAGTGAAATATTGTCTCTAATTTGAACTAAACATTTATTAAGAATTACTTCTTTAACCTCTTTTACTAAAATTTTCAATCTTTTTTCATGAAATTTTTACATGGGCTGAAAAAAAGTTATATACTTATAAATGATAAAAAATTCAAAGTGTTTGGACAACAAGAGTTATATATATTTTTTATTATCTTCCAATAACCAAACATAAAAAAACAACAAAATGCTTTCTTACGAGCGCTTTTATCACTAAAATCCAATATTATTCACGTTATTTCATTAAGAATACAAATTACGAGGAAATTGAGTTAAAGATAGAAAATCATACAAATCTGCGGTTCATTTAAGGTTATTATCACAGTCGTGAGCAATGCTGGGCGGGTCAGCTAATTGCAAATAAACTCATATTTCCTTCTACTGATTCACATTTAACTGTGAACAGAATCACAGTGTTATGATTAGAGAATCAAGCATACTCGTAAATTTTAAAGCAAGATGCAAACCCTGCTTGAATGCCAGTGGTGTCAGTTGCCACCTTGTTTAAGGGAAGGGAAAAGGCTTTAAATAAGGAAAATTAACTCGTTATAAGGACCCCATTTTAAGAAACATGGGGTCCTTTAAAAGAACCTTCTAGATAAGTCGTGCAGTGGTCAGAACATCTGATTGTCACGCTGCAGGTTGAGAGTTTGACTCTTAGCTGAGCAAGGTTCTCTCATCCTTTCAAAATCGATAAAATGAGCGAGCACTAAGCTTGCTTGGGAATTAAACATCAAGGTTCCCACGTTAGGCTGATCACCTGGCCGGGACATGGACATATGCTGTATAGCACACCAAGGCCCAGGGTTAAGAAATAGGGATGAGCACTGTTGGTTCAGATCCTTCATGGATTTAATTTTTAAAGGAGCCTTCATATTTTTTTTCTTAAGTTATTCATATCAAAGTTCATCACAAAAGTTATTCCAATCAAAATGAACCTATCCCAAAACATCTGTTATTAGCAATGAAGCTATTACCTGTTCATACTTATAATGTAAACATGTTTACATATAATTACATCTAAATTTAATGCATTAAAAATTAGGAGTTCATTAAAACAAGACTCAGTTTTAATTCAACTGTCTATACAAGGACCTGAATAGAAAGCTAATTTTAGATTCACAAAATTATGATACATTTTTTCACAAATGTATAACGCTGCTCATAATTGTCACAAGAACGGAAAAGACCATTAGAGAAGAGTCTGGACTAACCCTTGCATTATCTCACCTTTGGAAGATGCACTGGAATATAGAAGAGTGGGCATTATCTCTCATCATGACACAGACGTCCAATCGATGCTATCCTCGGAGAAAAGAGCAGAACACAGTGAACTATGTTGTGACAGGGCTCTGAGCATTATGACGAACTGCCAATATTATCCACATGTGTCTTGCAATAAAGTCTTTTGGAAAACTGTAAGAAAATTAAGAAATGTAAACAAATAACAAAACTACTAGTTTTTTTTAAAAATGTTAATACAGAAATAAAGGAATGGCTTATTCCATAAAAATGTACTATCTTTATAAAATTTTATGCTGAATATATATTTTTGAAATACAGAAAACAGATAAGATTTGTTATTTTTTAGCATTTTAACACTTTACAGCACTTCACTATCAAAAGGCACTGATTCACACTGCTTCAAGAACACCTGCCAACTGTGTGATTTATCAGGACTGATTTAATTTCACGAAGCATCGTAAAAGTTGCCTAAAGAAAAATTTAATAGAAAGTAAAAAAAAAAAAAACTGGACGTGATTTCATTTATCAAATTTTACTTTTCACTAAAAAATTAAAGACATTTTTTCACAAGCAAAGAAATTTTATGAATCCCTGCATACTGCTATTTAGAGGTTAGGCCCAGGTAATAACACTTCACAAGTCAATGTCTAATGGGGATTTTTTAGGGGGGGGGGGGTGTCCATACTACATTTGAACAATTTCCTCAATTTTTCTATACAATAGAACACTTTTACTTTTAACACAATCGCCTAGATTTAAAAAATACAAACCCACTTTACATTCTTACGAGCATTTTTTAGGCACTTTAAATATTTTAGAGTCAGGGAAATTTTTCAAGACCTTTTTATCAAGACAACAATAATAATAATACAACAGTAATTATTTTTATTATGCAAAGAAGTTTTTAAAATAAAATTGCCCCCCCCCATTTATTTACCGATGGTCAGGAAGTATACTATTTTTGGATTATGAGGGGGGGAGGCTGCAAGGAAGGTGCTGGGTTTTTTTAACAAAAGGGCACAAGGGTGCAGCATCATCTAGAAACTGTCTGGATGAAATTCTGTTAACAGACAAAAATAAATTAGCTTTTCAGAAAACTAAATTCAATCATTTTACAGGAAAACTTGGTACTTCTATTTTAGTCAAGCATAAATCTCCACAATAGCAGTTTTTTTTTATTTTTGCGTGTGTGTGTGTGTGTGTGTGTGTGCATCTGCAAATTAGAAACAGCTCTTTGAAGTTCAAATAAAATTCTTTGATTTACAGCCTAACTTATTTTTGTTGTTGTTGTTGTGTATTTTAATGAAAATGAGTGACATCCATGTATTTTAAATGAAACGAGTCACAGGTTTATATTTTAAACGAAATTAATGCAATGTAAAAGATCACAATGGGAAAATTATTTGCCAATTTACCACCTGCACTGGGCTAACATTAAACTGTACACAACATTGTATTTTGCTTCATTATTGAAAGATATAATGGGCGAAATTTGACTTTCCATAAGACTTTTAGCATTAGTGTGAAATCCTGCTGGCTGACGCTTCACCGATAGCCAATGAAACTGAACGGAACTTCTTTCCCTGAAAGGACAAGTACAAGAGTAAAATACTGTGTAAAGCCGGCACATGGTATTTTGGTATCTCAAATGCATGAATGATCTAGCCCAGTGGTCAAGACTAGGGCTGGTTAAGATTTTGCATTTGTAATACTAAAGTTGCGTGTTCTGTCCTCTCGCTGGCGTTTTCACTTTTTTAGAGTTTTGTTTTGATTTTTATTAAGTCAGTTAGTTAAAATCAGTCGATCTTTATTGCCAGTTCTTTTGTAAATTTTTTTAGCAGTTAGATTTTTTAAAGTAAATTAAATAATTAAATTTAAAAAATCAGTTAATCTATTTTTTAATAATTAAAGTAAACGTTTATTAAAATGCAATAATAAATCTCCTAGGCTTACATTAAAAGTATTTTCATGTTAGAACTTTATAAAGTTCTGATCATTTTAAATTTGTCTGTTACTATAGTAACAGATAAAGGCAAAATTATCAGAATTAATATATTAAAGGTTTTTTATTTTAAAATTATCTTTGAGACATAAAAATCTTTATTAATTTATGATAGGTTACTTTATAATTTTTTATTTTAAATATTACACAAATATTTAAATTAAATTTTAAAATTCATAGGACTTATAGGGTATTTTTCTAATAAAGAAATTCTTTAATAATTAAAGTGTAAAAATAATATTTTCTTAAGTCAGTTAGTTAAAATCAGTTGATCTTCATTACGAGTTCCGTTGTAATTTTTTTTGTCAATTAGATTTTTTAAAATAAATTTTAAATAATTAAATTAAAAAATTCATTTAATCTATTTTTTAATAATTAAAGTAAACATTTATTAAAATGTAATAATAAATCTCCTAGGCTTACATTAAAAGTATTTTCATGTTAGAACTTAATAAAGTTCTGAATATTTTTAATTTATCTGCTACTTAGGTTGCTTTGAAATTTTTTAATCGTAAATATTATACAGATAATTAAATTTTAAAATTCATATGACTTATAGGGTATTTTTCTAATAAATAAATTTCTTTAATAATTAACTCTTTAACGCCGACAAAGGTGAAAAATTTACTAGCTCTAAATCCTAGCCTATGAAAGAAACATTTTGAAAAAGTGGACCCGTCCATTTCCCGCATTTGAGTTTCCTATGGGAGAGGCGTGTTTGAAATGTCATCTTGATATATGTTTACCCTTCTCCTTTCCCCATGTACTTCTGCTTGTTGATCTGTTATTTCTTTGGAGTCTTAATTCTAAACAGAATGAAGAAACATTATTTATCCCTTTTCACCCTTTGTAAGAGGTATTTACACTGCATTCTTACTCCAGACATTTTATCGGAAATGTGTGTTTAAAAATTATAAGACTTGGATGAAAGGCTACTAATATTGTTCTTTGACAAACGCCTTTTGAGCAAACAAGTTTTTCCACGACACTCTTCATACGGCAAATTATGTATGCATATAATAAAAATGGTAATAATCACAGAACAGCAAAAAATTCTAAGAATGTTACAGAAAACTTCATATCCCTATAAAGTTACAAATAGAAAAAAAAAAAAAAAGAATTCTATTTGTATTAAACCTCATTATTTTCATTATAATGTAAATATTTCGGTACCATCTGTTAGAGTATGAGATTAAAAAATAGAAAATTTTCTTATCTTAGAACAAGGCTGATTCTCAATTTAAGGATTTAAAATTCAGAATTTTTTTAAAGTCCTCCACCCCTCTAAAACTTGTACGGTACAATTTCAGAGCAAATACTTTTAACCCTTTATGTTCTAAATTATGAATTCATGAAAATGTCATCTTCTAAAGCATTTCTCGTGAATCTTTGAAACTACATTACAAAATTGACACAATCCTTTAATAAATTTTAGAAGGATTTTGCCAATTAAAATCAATTAATTAAATTTGAATTTATAGGGATTTTGTACAATATTTATAGTTCCACTCAAATCATTTAAAATACTTTTGTAAGTATTTTGTAGAATTAGGAAATGTACAAATAAAATGTTCTTACAATAGAAATATATAAATATTTCCGAACTGACACCCCCCCCCCCCCACATACACACACACAATATTTCAACGTCAATAAAGCTGAAAAGATGCAAACAAAAGCGGATGCACCCTCCATTTAGAGCGTGATCGTGGCTCCTTTTTTTTGGGGGGGGGGGGGGAGGGGGTCATATCTCTTAATAGCCAATTTTTATATTGAAGATTGTCTCCACATCCAAAATGGCTAAATTTCTGATACATTTTGGAAGTTATTTTCATTTGTAAATACCAATAAAATATACACATTTTATTCAGATACCCAGAAATCGAAGAATTTCTCATTTTCTTATAAAGGCAAAGAATCTTTAAGAAATTGAGCATGATATACAAATTTTTAGGACTTAACAGTTATAAAAATGCCGTCAAGAGGGAGCAATTGCTTGTCGCGGCCTAAAATTCAGTTTTAAATCCCACAGTTTAAGGAGATTTCCCGAAAGATGCTTTGCCTTTATCGGAAAATGGAAAACGCAAATTAATCACATTTGTTTTGAGTAAGTGCACTTGCAAATATCTTGCATCTAAGATTAAAAATGACATCATGGATGTGTCAGAAATTACCTACTTTAGATTTAAGTACAGCTTTAAAAGAGATTCTTATAGTTGAGCAAGGGATGAATCTGAAAGAATTTAAAATATGTTTCATTTTTTAAATTTCCTTTAGAAATTTTCTTCCTTCAGTAACAGGGGTGGGGCACGACCCCTGTGACCTCCCCCTTGGATCCGCCATTGGATGCAAAGGCAAAAGAAATCATCCTTTTAAAATATTTATGTTTTGTGTAACCAATAAGGCTCTTGGAACAAGATAAAATAAAGTATCTATAACTCATTCTAAACTGCATTACTACTTGTCGATGTATTAAATGGATTTTATAACAAGTTATTTTAATAGTACTTATAAGACCGTCGGGGTATAAAGTTTTAAGGTGACTCTAAAAAAATATTCTTCCCTGCTCAAAATTATGAAATTTTCTGTGACATTTATAAATTTATTTTTTCAAGGAAAATCACGGAATTTCAGCCATGGCTCTTGAATGATTCTGATTTTTTCTTTTATTTTTCGATAAATGCATTACATCTTTAATTGTAATCGATTGTTGTCTCATGACGACTTTTCTATGGCTTCCCGTCGAGGATTTTGGTTCAAAACGTCAATTTTGACAGTATTTTCAGAAAGAACGTGTACTTCTATAGAAAAATGGAAAAAGTTGTTCCCTTGTATATTTTCTGAATGTGAACATTTCATGTGCCTAAATTTAAAAATGACTTCATGAGGGAGAATAGCTATTTAGAATTTGAGAATAGCTCTAATAAATATTATTTAATAAGCAATATTAAAACTATTCTCAAATCCAAACTGCTATTTCTTTTACCCGTTCATGGAGTTATTTAGAATATAATGCAGCGTTCTCTATTTAAAAAGAAAGAATTAGTGTTTTCAATTTGCTTGTACAGACAAAAGCTTTTGCTAGAATACGGTAACAGAAATCGCGCTTTAAGTCGTTTTTTGTGACGTTACAGTAAAAAAAAAATATCATTGATGAAAAAAATATTAAACGATTATATTCCAATATGTAACCTATTTTCGGGAATATAAAAACCATTATTCGCTTCATAGATATTTGAATAATACTAAATGTTTGCAAATTGCATTATTTTTTTTAATCAAAAATAAGTTCTCTAATTGTTAGAATATTTCACGCTTTTGGGAAAGAGGGGGGGGGGAAATCTCCAATTAAAAGGCATTTAGCATTCGAATCTAAGTTGTTGATAACCTTTATTTTGCCTGTTATGATTTTTCCTGCAAAGACTTAAAAAATAAACAAATAATATACTAAAATATGAAACAAGGTTATTTTTATTTTTATAATCTTAATAATATATAAAGTCTTGAAACAGCTGTATGATAAAACTTATTTCAATTGTTTATGCTTTTTATTACATTGGCACAATTTTCTGCACATCAAAAAAGACAGAGTTTTAACATCTTATATGTGGTTTTTAATGTCATTGTAACATAGAAGTATCTGATCTAACTGTATCAGTTTTTTCGCACTCTTGAGGAGTTAATCTCTCAGTTTATCTTATTATCACTGTATCAGTGAATTATCTAACAAAATATCAGAAGGTTTAATTTAGACGAAAAGCTAGATTTTTTTAGATAAAAAATAATTAGTTTTATTTCTCAAAATCTTTAAATGTGCCTATTTCTTTCATCAATAGCTAATGCAGCGAAGAGGGCGATTTTAGGTGTTAGGAAAATTCTTAGTGGATTAAAAAAAACTACAAAAAACACCAAAAGCTGTGATTGGTATGTGTGTAGATTTCTTATGAAGAAGGGAAGGGGGGGGGGGAGGGCGTTGATAAAGCTAAGCAACTCATTTGTTCAGGAATCTTATTCGCCTACAGCCTGACATACCAAAAGCATAATTGGAGTGTTTTTCTAATACATTTTATGAAAACACAGCTATGCAGTGATAGAATATACTTAAAATAGAAATTAAAAATAAAATGTCATAATAAATTTATTAGAAGGCTAAAAAATCAAATTGAGACCTTTTTAGCGAATTTATCAACTATTAGATGTACAAATAGGTTTTAATGATTGCTTTCATAATTTATTTTGACAGTTTTTTTCTGTGTGTGCGAGCGTGTATGTGTGTGTGTGTGTGTATTGGATTTAACAACATGCCAAGTGATCACCAAAATAACTAATTTTAAGCACGTAATATGTGTGTATATATATCTATATATCTATATATATTACGTGCTTAAAATTTGTAAAATTATTATATATATAGATAGATGTGTGTGTGTATATATGTATATATATAGTCTTTTCTTTTGTACATGTCTCCAAAAGTCTGTTGATCGAGTAACAAATAGCATATTTATGCCCTCTACCATTTTTACAATGCTGTTCGGAGTTCAGACTTCACGACTTTTTACAGCTTTAACATATTTCTGATTCTGATTTTGTTTCCTAAAATAATGACAAAGATTAAGATAATCCATTTGGCATGGGGGCGGGCATTTTTTTCAAACTCTTTACGTGTAAGGTTTGAGCTATATAAAACTGATTCATCATGCCACTCAAACCAGTCTTTCGCTTCACAATAAAAGTGCAGTTCTCAGAATTATTTCCGTGTTTGTAACTTGAGGTGGCTCTATAATCCTAAACAAACTTGTGCTTTTTTGAAAGACTCAAAATGAAAAAAATATTTGACTCTGAAATGGTATCCTCTTTGTAATAGGTGATGGAGTGCCATTGTGCAACGCACAAGCTATACAATCGCATGGCGCGACTCTGAAAGCTTTTTAATATATTCCCACTCTGTTAAAAATATAGTAAAAAAGAAAAAAAAAATCCTCTCTTACACGTCATGAAGTATTAGAATGTACAAGCGTAACTACTAAGTCATTTGGGAGAGCGTTTGCAAGTTTTCGATAAATTTTATGAAAAAATTTAGATAATAGTATGATGTTCAATGAGGTGCGTGGTAAAAAGCCCAATGATGAAAAAAACAACGGTAAAAACAATAGTAGTAATTACAAAGTGTACACTCGAAATTATTTTAAATATAAATACACAACTTCATTGAGCATAATATGTAGAAACGTGTTGAAAGTGGATAGAGTGGATAGATATATATGCAAAAAACGCAAAATATTAATTGGCAGCATTTAAACTTCATTTTACTTTTATTTAATTTTTTAACTTACTTTAACTTTTATGAACTAGAAATTATATTTTTACGAGTAGAGTTGTATATTGAAAATGTATTCGTTAATTGGAGACATCCGGAATTCATTAGGATGTGACTGTGGAAGAGGGAGAGGGGGGCAGGGCCCGATTAACCTCTGAAGCAAAAGTGTCATTTCGATACTCCCTTTCATTCGAGAAGAGACTTTAATTTAAAATCTAAACATTATTTTAAATTCGACATACTCGGAAATTCGGCAATGCAATATTATTCTAAAGAATGGATCAGTTCATTTCATATATATTTCATGAAACAACTTTTTTTATGTGTTCCCCTATTTAAATAATCAAAAATTGGATACAATCAAGAAAAATATGCAAAAATGATTTTGCATGGTATTAGAATAAATATGTTATTTGGATAAAACGGTTGAATTCAGCATGTATGCGCAACATAAAATATCACGGTTTTGAAATAGTAATTTCTTCCAATATTGGCAATAGTTTTAATGATTAAAATTTTATGTTGTCTATATAAGCCAAATTCAGTAATATTCAAACTCAATATATAAAATATACATTTAAAATAATGGACAAACTGAAGGATTGTCATCATGTGGTTGAAATTGTTTTATTACATGAAGATTTAATTTGCTATGAAATGTATTTTTATGGAACACTTTAAAAAAAAAATGTATATACAAATGATTTAATATAATTTGAACAGAAATTAGATAGAATTTTTGTATGGTATTGATTCAGTATGAAATTTGGGATCCCCAGTTTTTTCAATTTCAGGCCCCTTCAAAATTTTCTAAGGGAAGCACGCGCTTCTCGTATCTATTCGGTAATCAGGGCCGAGGAGTGTGTGTGTGGGGGGGAGGGGGGGGGGGTAATGGTTTTGAAAGAATTCCATCTGTAGACTTTTTCAACTCGCTACATAAATAGCTTATGTATAAGGACAGCGGCTTACTACATATTTACTACATTTACGGAAATTTTCTATACAAGTAGACGTTGGAATGTGAGGGAGGGGGGGGGGGGGCATAAATTAAATTAATCAAAACTTTACATACAGAGATTTTAAAGAAGTTGAAATAAAAGACAAACACGTGAAAATTATTGAAAAGTGGATATTTCTCATTGTCTTTACGTTTATAAGATAAGGGTGATTAAGAAAAAGTAACAAAAAATATGAATAAAAATTTTTAGGTAACACTAAGAACCAAGAAAACTCTAAACAACACACAGCAAAAATTAAAATGTTTTTCCGATTTGTTTTGATAAAATTTAGGATCTAAATTTTTTGGTTATGGTAGTTCACAAGAAAAAAAGGAAAAATGTATATTTAAGAACAGGAAACTTTCTGACACATTTACTGACTAATTTGTAAACATCATGAAACACTCGGAAATGACTATTGAAATGATTTCGATTCCAATGGGTGTTTTTAAAGTTTTGATACATAAATTAGATCTAGAGTTATAAGCGATCGTTTGCCGATGATGACATTTATTCGGCTGTCGCGTAGAGAAATTTGATTCAAAACGTGAATTTTGATTTTTAAGATCATTTGCCTTTGTAAAAAATAGAAAAGACTATTCGACTTACAGTTTCTTAATAGCAGCATCTGACAATCCCAGGTTTTTACAAGCAAAAATTAATTCAGGAATGTAAAATGTGCACTTTTTCTTTTTGTACCAGTTTCCAACATCGTTGAAAAAAATATTTAATTTCTACATGGGCAAGTGGGGCACACAGGCCGCTTAATTTGGATATCCCAAATGGTTTCAATTTTTATAGTAGTAACCTTTTTTTCTTTTCTACTTTATTCGAAAATAATTTATATTTTAAAAATAATCCATATATCTGTAGTTAAGTTGTAGAAAAAATATATTTTAAAATATTTTATTTGTTTCGATCCATTTATTGTTAGAAGTTCTGTGTTGAATGGTGTCTAATTTTTTTTCAATAGCAAACAACTTTTTTAAAGAACATACGTCTGAAAACATTGTACAAAGTATCATAATAGCTTTTCATTCATAGACATCAAGATATTTAACTTTAAATGTGATTAACTGAACAACAAAAATTTAACAATCTTAGATCAATGCATTTAAATCTTGTATGAAGGCATAGCAACTACGGATAGTACAGTATAAAAATCATTACATACTTTGATCTAATTATTTAATATACATGCGGTCTGAGTTGTTTTATCCTAAAGGCTGTAAAATAATTTTTATTCTAAAAAAGCAAAAATGTCATTTTTTTCTTTTTCGAGATTTCATGTCTCGGATTACTTTGTAACCATCCTATGTAATTCCATAAAAGAGGAGCTGACTTTTACAGATGAATCAATAGTTACATGCACTAATATTAGATTATTGTCTTGGAATCAAAAACATTTTTTATGAATAGTCCTAATAAAAATTTAGGATACTATAGAACAGATTACAGACGACAATTTTAAATGGTACTTTTATTCCCAGCATACATAAAAGTATTGGTGTTTCCTTTCCTAAAACCACAGTGATTTATAAATAAAATTACAATGGCAGGGTCTAGTTTATATCCACATATTATAATAAATTTATATAAAAAATTTTAAATTTAAGAATTTAAAAATTAAAATTTAAGTAAAAATCTCAATAATAGCGGTTAAAAATCTATACAAGCAACGATATCGTTCTCTTGAAATAAGAAACTAAGATGAAAAAAAAAACCTGGCTCGTCTGAATAGAATCACTTTAGCTTTTAAAAAAGGTAATGACAAACCTGCAAGCAATTACAAAGTATTCCATCACTGTCATCGGACAAAGTGACCGGCGACAATAAATACGAACCCCTCCGCACAGGGAGAAACGAATCTCTTTCTATACCGATCACCCCTTATTTCGCTATTACCGGCCGAGATAGGACTTAACTCACAAAGCCGTTTACGGCCGTTTAGGTCTTAAAAGGTTAAAGAGTAATAATAATATTTTCTTAAATTAGTTAGTTAAAATCAGTTGATCTTTATTGCGAGTTCCGTTGTAATTTTTTTTTTGTCAATTAGATATTTTTAAATAAATTTAAATAATTAAATTTAAAAATTCATTTAATCTATTTTTTAATAATTAAAGTAAACATTTATTAAAATGCAATAATAAATCTCCTAGGCTTACATTAAAAGTATTTTTATGTTAGATTTTTATAAAGTTCTGATCATTTTTAATTTATCTGTTATTTAGATTACTATTTTTTTTTATTGTAAATGTTATACAGATAATTGAATTAAATTTTAAAATTCATATGACTTATACGGTATTTTTCTAATAAATAAATTTCTTTAATAATTAAAGAGTAATAACAATATTTTCTTAAGGCTGTTCTTAACTGCTCTGCTCAACAAGCGCAAAACGTTTTGACACATTTACAAATTCATTTTTTAACGAAAAGGTATAAAATTGGAAAGCCTGGCCATGGAAGCGATTTGGAATTGAACTGTTTTTCCATTTTTTGATCAAATTGAGTTATAAGCGATTTTGATCGCGTGACAAACACGTTTTTCGATCGCTCTTCAGTGCTCTTTCTTCCTTCGCGCCGAAATTCGGTTCAAAACGTCCACTTTGACACTATTTTCTGAAAGATCTATTGCGTTTGAAAAAAAAACGAAAAAAAAAACCAGCTCAATTACATCGTTTCTGAACAACAACACCAGCTACTTTCATGCATTTTCGAACAAAAATAAATTAAAACTTATGTCAGAAAGTTGCCTTTGCATTTGAGAACACCCTTAAGTCAGTTAGTTAAAATCAGTTGATCTTTATCACCAGTTCCTTTGAAAAAAAATTTGTCAGTTAGATTTTTTTAAATAAATTTAAATAATTAAATTAAAAAATTCTTTTAATCTATTTTTTAATAATAATGTAATAATAATATATTCTTACCTTACATTAAAAATATTTTTTATTGGAACTTTAGTAAGTTATATATATATATATAATTAGCAGTAGTAATTTATTAAAGTGTTCATTTCTCAAAATTAAGTATTATCTTTCATATATAAAAATATTTATCAATTTATCAGCTGCTTTCTAATTTTTTTTATTGTATATTTAATACTACTAAATTCTTATCATATATAAACTGTATGTTTAAGATTAATATTTATTAAAATTTAATTTTAATATCTTCTAAACTTTCATGAAAAGTACTTTTATGCTAGAACTCCAGTAACATATAAATAGTATTTAACAGAATTAAATTATTCATCTTTAAAAATTTATTATTTATCCTTTATATATAAATTACATTAATAATATATATTTCAATGATAATTTAACCATTGAAGACAGTAAATTACTATACTTTAAATAATTGAATGTATAGTAAAAATGCAACAAAAACAAATATATACAGGGTGATTCAGCTCGTCGGTGACAAACTTTAAGGATCGATAGAGCACACCTAGACGAACATTTTTGAATAGGGAATGTAGGGTCCCTGACGCGATGGTAAGGCGCTAGGCGCTTTCGAAAATTTGGGTGCCGAAATTCGAAACGTCATAAAAACTAGGGAAATGGTTAGATTTTCTTGCTTGTTGCGTCGAAATGATTCTGTTTGTTTAGACTTTCTTCAGTACCAATTTGATAAGCGTATCTCCTAAAACATGGATAGGGGGCGCTGCAGACTTTGGAGAGCTAGACAACAACTTTAAGCCCGTTATTTTGATAATTTAACACATGCTCGCCAAAGTTTATACTCTAACTTAAAGTTTGAACCCAAAAGTAGAGCCCTGCAAAAAGCGTAAGAGCCGGAATAAAATGTCAAAGTACAGGGTGGTCGAAACTCGAAGGCTCCTAAGAGATAAACAAACAGATTTCTTGACTTATGGCATGCATTTTCATGATTCTGTTTGCTGGGGCTCTCTGAAACTCAGTTGAACGGTACAAAAAGAAACATCGATAGGGGGCGCTTTGGGCAAAAAACATAATTCGTTGACATTTCGGACGCTAACTGGAAACGGGGCGCTACGATCAGTTAGTAATAATGAAAACACATTTTCTACCTCTGCTCAACACTTCTGAATAAATTTAGACCAAAAACATCAATGATACTGGAAATTTATTTACAAAAAATAACACTACAGAAGATGCTCGAAATTTCGACCTTGGGCCATGATGCAGGCTTCGCACCTCCGTCGCATTGAGGAGTGTGTGTTTCCAACAATGCCAGGAGTATCTCTGATCTGCCCTGCAGCTGCCACAATGCGCGCCACAAGTTCTTCAGCACTGCTGACAGGTGTATGGTATACCTCGGCCTTCAGGTAACCCCAAAGGAAGAAATCCAAGCAGGTGAGGTCTGGTGATCGGGCAGGCCAGTGAACTGGACCCCCACGCCCGATCCACCGCTGGCCATACCTTGCGTTTAGATGGAGACGCACGTCGTTCGTGTAATGGGCCGGAGCTCCATCGTGCTGGAACCACATCTGGCGACGCGAACCTTCGGGTACGTGCGCCTCATACAGAAGCTGCGGCAGCACTTGATCCAGGAAAATCAGGTAATTTCCACCTGTCAGCCGTTCAGGTAACAAATAAGGGCCAATGAGGCAATCCCCCAGAATGCCGGCCCACACATTTACTGAGAAACGCTCCTGGGCTGCTCGGCTTCTGGTTTCATGTGGATTTTCATCACACCACACATGACTGTTGTGGGCGTTCCACATTCCCTCCCGGCTGAAGGTGGACTCGTCCGTAAACAAAATGCTGTTTACAAAACGGGGATCCCTGGATCTCATCGCCAAGTACCATCTTGAGAATTCCACTCGAGGGCCAAAATCCTGCTCTCTGAGCAACTGCACCCGCTGGATGTGGTAGGGGTGCAGATTCCGGGAACGTAAGATGCGCCACGCAGTTGCTTGCGAAATGCCAACATGTCTGGCGATATCTCTCGTGCTAAGACCTGGGTTGTCCTCAACCAGGTTAAGCACAGCCTCTTCGTTGTCGGGGGTGCTCACTGATCGCTCCCGTTCAGGCCTGCCTCCGTCGAAAGATCCCGTTGTGGACAACCTCTGGTGTACTCGAGCGAAGAAGGCATGGCAGGGGATTTGCCTGTTGGGGTAACGCTCGGCGTACAACCGCTGAGCGGCTCGTCCATTACAACCAGCAGCGCCATACGCCAAATGCATGTCAGCCAATTCAGAGTTTGTGTACCGTTCCATCCTACTACCGATCTGCAGACAAGTAACCCGAAGCTTAAGTAGGTACCGCACGTTCAAAAGACGTGTCTGCGCATACAACTACGTCATCTCGCGTTGTCGTCTACGCATTACGTATCTTTTGCATATCGATATGGTACGATATCTTTTGCATAAATCAGCAAAAAGCACCTTATGTAAATTTTATTGCGCGCATTGTGCATGATTGAAACCAGCTATGTTTGTTAAAAAAAAACAAACAAACTGCAGTTTTAATAGCTTCTTATGATAAGTAAATTACTCTCTTGTTTTGTTTCTAACTGATCGTAGCGCCCCGTTTCCAGTTAGCGTCCGAAATGTCAACGAATTATGTTTTTTGCCCAAAGCGCCCCCTATCGATGTTTCTTTTTGTACCGTTCAACTGAGTTTCAGAGAGCCCCAGCAAACAGAATCATGAAAATGCATGCCATAAGTCAAGAAATCTGTTTGTTTATCTCCTAGGAGCCTTCGAGTTTCGACCACCCTGTACTTTGACATTTTATTCCGGCTCTTACGCTTTTTGCAGGGCTCTACTTTTGGGTTCAAACTTTAAGTTAGAGTATAAACTTTGGCGAGCATGTGTTAAATTATCAAAATAACGGGCTTAAAGTTGTTGTCTAGCTCTCCAAAGTCTGCAGCGCCCCCTATCCATGTTTTAAGAGATACGCTTATCAAATTGGTACTGAAGAAAGTCTAAACAAACAGAATCATTTCGACGCAACAAGCAAGAAAATCTAACCATTTCCCTAGTTTTTATGACGTTTCGAATTTCGGCACCCAAATTTTCGAAAGCGCCTAGCGCCTTACCATCGCGTCAGGGACCCTACATTCCCTATTCAAAAATGTTCGTCTAGGTGTGCTCTATCGATCCTTAAAGTTTGTCACCGACGAGCTGAATCACCCTGTATATATATATCTGTGTTTTAATAATTATTCGCAAAAAGTTTTATTATATATATATATATATATATATATGTTGCAATAAAAATGTAATATACATCAAACATGAACAATGAAAAATATTTTGCTATTAGTTGCAATATATATATATTTAAAATAACCATTATTATTATTATTATGGAGATTTTTGTTTTTATCTTTATTTATTAATTTATTATCAGAAGCTTTACAATTTTTATTTGAAATATATTATTGTGATTAAATTTTACTACATAATACCACTTAGGAGCTAATGTTATATGATTAAAATAAAATATCTATATAAATGTAATAATAGTATCTTTTAAACTGACATAGAAAAACATTTTTATATATCTAGATGGAGCTTCAATTACTTATTTTTAGTTAAGCTGCTAGAATTTTAATACTGATTGCAAACATCTGAGTAAAAAAAAAAAAAAAAAGTTCTAAGCAGCTTATTATAAAAATCTCATTATTTTATCATAATTTAACTAAGTCAATGTTGTTTTAGAATTGTTAATAATTTTCTTACTAGAAAATTATATCAAATTTAATAATTAATTATATATTATGTTATTAACTGTATAACAATTGATTCCGTGCTCAGTATGAGAAATACATAAGCTTTTTTTAATGCATCAAGTTATTACTATCAAGAAATACATTTGATGAAATGAGTAGCAGCGCTGTTACTCGTAAAATGGATTTCTTCCTTTCAGGGAAAGGAGTTCAGTTCACCGAGAGCCAATGAAATTGTCGGATTTCGAACTAATGCTAAAAGTCTTATGGAAAGTCAAATTTCGCATATAATGGAACAGATGTCATAAGTTCCCCCCAGCCACCATCTTGGAATTCTTCTTGGCATGAAAACCCCTTTTCTGCCAAGTAGTAAATGTCGCCAAGCACCAGTTTATACGCATGTTTGGCTTAACGAAAATAAAATGTAAATAATAAACAAAATTCGCTAAACTGGCAATCAGTAATCCTTGTATGAGCGCTTAGCGCACATTTACCGAAGAAAAAACACTGCCGAATTCAGCATTTCTCGCGGTATAGCATTCTGAAAATTCAGCAGTTCTCATTTTGTAACAATCTCAAAAAGTAAAAAACTCTTAAAGCAGCAAAATATACATAAAAAACGAAACTCCCTAAAGTGGCAATCAGCAATAGTTGTATGAGCGCTTCGCGCACATTTACCCCCCAAAAAAAAATCGCCGAATTCAGCATTTTTCGCAGTATAGTATTCTCAAAATTCAGCAGTTCTCGTTTTGTAGCAATCTCAAAATGTAAAAAACTCTTAAAGCAACATAATATACATAAAATTATCAAGATACCTTAACAGACATCTGCTTTATTGAAACCTCCAGCACAAAATATCTCTCATAACACCGCCGTCATTTTCCAAAATAGGCTTAATACGCATTGACATGCTATAAACAAACCTCCCTTTCTTGTCAAAATTTCCTCATATTTCTTAATTACTTCAGCAAGAGCGTTTAAACGGACTATAGAAACTATAGTCAATGAAATACATCCAATAAATTTAACATAAAAATAAAAAGACAGCGATAGAACACGATATCAAAATACATACACAAAATTCTAAGCTTCTCAGGGTTTGCCAGAACACGACACGTCACAACACACACGTCACACGGGGTTTCCATATCGAGTTTGTCATATCGGTAAACACCGCCAACAAAAAATCGCCAAACAATTCAAAACAACAATGGCTGAGGGAAGATACGGCATCTATGCCGATATAATAAAAATGTCAACAAAAGTAGTTCTGTCTATTTTGAAATCTAATAATATTGGCATTGGTTGAAGATGATGCATTTTTTATTCTGTTTTATTCAACTTAAATTGGTTCTTGTTCGTATAGATGGAAATTTTAATTTGATTTTTCACTCACTTCCTGATCGGCTAGAATTGTAAAAATTACGTACGTACAGGTGTGATACTGATGATAACACAAAAATTTCAGATTTAAATTATAAATTAATTTGAAAACATTTTTCCTGTTAGCTGGGCACAGGTGACACATTGCAAATTGTTCTTATAGTTAAAAATGCTTATGGGTTGCGAAAGAAACAGAATTAATTATGCAACAAATGACGCTTGTGAAAATATGCAACTACTATGTAACTGCAATAATGAAATATTTTAAACACTAAAATGCAGAAAATAAATTATTAATAAAAAATAAAGAGTAATTTTAAAATACATATACAGTACTACAAGTATCCTTACTCTGAGTTTTAATCCCTTCACTCCCAGTGTGGATATACAGTATACTATACTCCCTCTAATCCGCACAGGTCGGGACCAAGGAGTTTTACAGATTATGGAATTTTGTGGATTATAGGTCATTTCTTTGTTTGCATCCTAATATTTGAATTTATCAACAAATATAGAAATCACACTGTAAATAAATAACACAGAAATGAAAGGCCTTTTTTATAAAACAAAAACTATTTTCTATATTAGAAATACATTTAAATAATCTAATACAAAATTATAGAAAATATTTCTACTTATTTTTAAACCTATCAAACATGGCAGAGATAGTGGTTTGCTTTAACCCGTAACAGGTATGGTGAAATTTTGGTACACTACAAGTACGGCAAGGTCTCCCAGACCGCGCTTTATTTTGATTTTTTAAAAAAATGTTATAAATGAAATATTTACAATAAAATACGATCTATATATTTTTGAGAATGTGTATTTTCAATACAAGTTATATTTGTACCATTTATAAAAATATAAATGCAGTATAGTGGAATTTATTTCATTATAAATTTTTTGATCAAAAACCACTTGAAATGAGCTATGTACATAATGAATAAAAAATATTATATTTTACTTTACTTTTATATGTTATTCTGTTACATAAATGTATGATTAATGAATTAATAGCAAAACATTAAAGGTTCGGTTAATTATATAAAAAATGACACAACTACAAGTTAGCGTGAAATTGGTGCCAGAAAAAATATATACTCACGTTTAATGCAACACTGAAGTTACTTTTGAAAACTTCTTCCACATTCATGACATAGTTTTCGGGTGCATTCTAGGCACACAGGTTTTTGACAGCAAATGCATAGATATGCTGTTTTTCTATTTTTTGTTGAAGGTCACAAATGACATGTTTTTCTTTTCTTTAACTTTTCTTCACATTTTACTGATGTGTCTTGAGGCTCGTTTTCTTGATCGCATCCTAAAATTCGCTTTATTATCATTCGCAATTCGCGATGAATACTCGGAGTTTCAAGTCTGCTTTGCATATGAGGAGTAACCAGTTCCTTTAGAAATTGCATTCTGTTCATGATGGGATCTTTTGAACTTTGATATAAGATGAATGCATTTACAGTTGACATATCCAGTAACCTATAAAAAATAGCCATAGGCCATCGCCTTGTTCGTCTGCTACAAGAATATACAGTACACTTTTCATCAAAAGAATCAACTCCACCTTTTGTTCTATTATAGAGCGCAATAATTTCTGGTTTTTGATTTTCAGGGACGATTTCTTTACTGTGGTGCATTGAGGACAAAAGTACTACAGCTTTTCCTTTTTTCGGCACATGAGACATCAAAGTAATATCCTTTGTAAAGCCATATAAAGTTGACTGGACTTCTCTTGATTTATTAGGAAGAAACTCTTTAGGAATATTTCTTTTATTTTTATTAACTGTTCCAACATATGTCAGGCCATTCTTTTTCAATTCTGAAACAACTTCGATCGAAGAAAACCAATTATCGGCTGTTATATTTCTATTTGATTTGAAAATAGGCTTACTAAGTCGTAAAATTGATTGAGTTGGTTTCGTAAATTTTTTTAAGCTGTCATCCATACCCAGACAGTCAGAATCTTTGCCGCAATAAATATATGCATTGTACACATAGTTGGTTCGAGCATCAGTTAGACACATTATTTTTAAACCATACTTAGCTGGTTTTTTTGGCATATACATTTTAAAACGGCATCTACCTCTGAAGCTAACAAGCATTTCATCAATGCATGCATATGCACCAATCGTATAACATTTTTGCGAATTTAAAACGAAAGAATTCAACACTTCAGAGATAATAGCAGCAGGGTCATTTATTTTTCGAACATCTCTGTCATCAGGATTATCAAATCTTAAACAAAGGAGTAAAAATTTGAATCTTCTCATTGGCATAACAGCTCGAAAAATATCTCGACCAGTCCCGTCTGTAGCAAAAATACACTCAATGTTTTCATTATTTGATTTGAATACAGACGTGTATACAAGCAATCCTAGAAAAGCTTTCAGTTCTCTCAAATTTGTATCAGCGATTTGTTTACTTGAAAAGTTTGCCCTCATTTTTCTTATTTTTATATTAGTCCAAGTTATAATATTTTGCAGCATTTCATCTGTAAAAAGTAGACTCCAATATGATTGTAAATCTGCTATATCCGGTAATTTTGCAAATGAACGTACTGCAGGAAGGCGCACAATGTTATGAGATGGAGTTTTGACATTTCTGGTTGGTTCAATAGATGACCATTTAAAACGATTTTTGCCATAGTAATACTGAGAGCACCTATTATTTGAATCACAAGTATCTTCGTTGTCGGATTCAGAAATTTCAGTGTCAGAAGAATGCGAACTTTCATTACAGAAATTTTCATCACAATCATCTTCATCAGAAAAATCGCTTCCCACTTCATCTAAAAGTCTCTGAATCGTTTCCGCATAGCATGCATTAGAAGGATGCAAAATATTTCTAGGTCCGAGTTTCAACGCCATTCTCCGACACGGCGGCAAAAATTCCCTACGTTAAGAGTACGGCGCGGTCTGCCAGACCTGTTTCACAGAAATAACCTTAATAAAAGAAAAAAATATGTGCAAAAACTTTTAGCCAATAAGGGAGATTTTTCAAGGTCGCAAAAGAGGAAGATACCGGAAGAATCTATTCAATCGCTCCAAAGAAAAAAGAGGGGTGATCGAATAAATATCACTAAAGGTCTGTGAGACCGGCAGTACCTGTTACGGGTTAAAGCTTTTAATTTATATTCTGCAATTTAATTTTGTAGCCTTTTAAGAGTCAGGATATTTTGATCAGTAACAAAAGTTTGTTTTCTAAAAACATAGGATATTTATCCTCAAGAGCTAAACCCTTCTTTGAAAGCAATTTTATCTTTTATATAGCTAGCAAATGTGCTCAGAATATTGCAGTCTAATAGTTATTTACAAGGATAAGATAAACAAAAACATTTCCTTCTAATTAATGTAGAAATTCATTAAAATTTCTAAAAAATTCATCAGATCTGACAACTTTTATTTTGGTTAAAGTGTAAAATATCTTGCTTAAAAAAAAGATTTTAACTGTTTGTTTACATCTAAAATATAGTGCAGATTATAGAGTCGCGTGTTAGAGGGAGTTGACTGTATTAGTATGGATTCCAGAAAAAAAGGGCCACTGGATTTACATTTTTTAAAAAGGGCATTCTTGCGCCTTGTTAAAAAAATATTTTGAACTCGTTTGTTTACAGTCCCCTTTATCCATAAAATTTTGCAATTTTTTTTTCTGCCCAACCGAATTTCTCAATTCCCTATCCTTGCGATTGACTGGCGAATTTCATGGGGTTTTTTTTTTGGCGACCCACAGACAAATTTTGCATTTTTTTCTGCCACCAATTAATGAATTTTGCAATTTTTTTTGATGATTGACTGAAGAATGTCACATTTTTTTAACCACAACTGACAAATTTTACAATACTTTAAAGCATCCATCTGATGATTTTCTCGATTTTATTCCCAACATTCGACTGATGAACTTAATGTTTTTTTCCCCCGACATTCGACTGGCAAATTTCACAATTTTTTCTGGCAACTGACTGGTGATTTTCAAAACTTTTTTCCCTATAACTGATTGACCAATTTTGCAATATTTTAATTCTACCAATTGGTGAATTTACATTTTTTCTAGCCACCGATAGACAAATTTGGCAAGTTGTTTTTTTTTTTATATATGATTGAAGGATGTATTTTCCCAGAATTTTTTTCCTGCAGCCGATCGACGAATATCATAATTTTTGGAATTTCCGTATTTTTTTCCCATGACTTACTGACAAAACTCAAGCAATTCTTTTCAGGCGATCGGTGGATGAATTTCAAAGTAAAAGAAATGGAAACACAGAAAGAGATGATGACACACAGCATAAACATACCTTCATAAAACAAAAATATATGAAAATTTATATTTTACACAATTAAGTAGTTTTTATTTACAAAAGTTGGAAAAAATATTTGAAAAAGTTCATAATTTGCAGCACAAATAAAAATAGTGCTTGTAAAACACCTAAATGAAAATATTCAAAGCCAATTCGAACATAACTGTCAAACAGAAGCGCTTTTATTTTTAAATTATTTTCTTTTAATATTTATAATGTGTAAATGCTTCTTTTATGTGAATTTCTTAGATTGAAAAAAAAAATGAGGATAAACCTGGGAGTTATTCAATATATTGAATGTGAAATAAGAGTCCCGGCAGAAACCGGAAAGATCATTGTATCTCGATGAAACTTTTTTTTTCTTTTTTAGATTGTTAAAAGTCGATTTCAATTACAGGTAGAGAAATTTTTGAGTGAATATCCGAGATATTTTAGAATCAGTTGGTTAGTTGGTTTAGTTTTACAACAAAGAAATGCTCTATAGATTTGCAGAAATAAAGAGGGCGATGACCGAGTGAAAATTAATCCTTTCACCTAAAATTACTAAAAAATTCAAAGCCAAAATATCTTTGAATTATAATTACGAAATTTATTAAAATGTATTTATGAAAAACTGTTTTCCGCATTCCATTATTCAACAAGGAGACTTCGCAAATCGCAAAGCATATTCTACACCTGCTGCGATCGTATCTGTAAACAAGAAAAAAATTAATATATTTCTTCAATATCTGTACCATTATTACTCTTTTAAATAATTATACTAATTAGTTATGACTCGAGAAGTAGGTTTTTGCAACCCTTTTCAATCCTTTTGCAGTTATGACCTTGGTCTTAAAAGTATGCTCTAATTAAATTGGTTGTATTTGTTATAAAAATTTTGCGTGTGATGAATTTATGAATAGATGGAAAATCACTGTGGTAATCTTGTGCATAAATGTTGATTAATTTTGGAAGTTACCAATAGTCTGTTTTTTCGTAAGAAAAGTTTAAACTTTCATTTCAAAATCATTCAAATCAAGTAAAAGTTGCAGATTAAAAAAAAAAAAAAAAAAAAAAAAGAAAGAAACATTACTCTAATTTATCTCTAAAGAGAATGTATTATTAGGGTGTAAAAAAATCACGATTTTTTAAAAAAAAAAAAAAAAAAATCGGATTTTTGTAATTTAATTTAAATCAGATTTTTTTAAAATTTAAATCAGATTTTTTTGATTTAAATCAGATTTTTATGATTTTTTTCCCAGCATTGAAATACTGAATAGCATAGCTACCTAGAGTTTTAGCTTTTACACTTTAATTAACATAATTACAATTATTAGTTAGTAATTACAGAAATTAAAAACTGCAAATTAGTAGTTTCATTAGTTAGTATCATACAATAATGTTATATACATTAATATTGTAATAATTATGTAAAACTTTATTAAATACTAGTGATATTTAACAATTATTAAAATCAATAACTACATTTAATGTTAAATAGTTAACACTACTTCAAATTGGTAATTATTAAATAATTTTCTCTCTAATTAGGAACATATTATACATTTTTAAGCCTTAATTATTAAAATGATAATTAATAATGTAGTATTCATTGTAGAAAGAAAAAGGAGCAGGATGCTAGTTGCAGAAGAGGGCACTATTTCACGAGTTGGTATATTAGTATGTGTTTAGTAATGATACAGTCGAACCTCGTTAACACGAAATTGCTTAACGCGAAATTTCGCTTAACATGAAATAATACTGAGGTCCCGTCAGATAAGTCTGAAAACCAATGTAAAATAATTCATTTAACACGAAATATAATTTCGCAAAATCCCGCTTAAGGCTAGGGTTGTCTTGGTTTTAACCAGTGGTTTAAACCGGTTTTAGCCGACCTGGTCAAAATCAATTTTGACCATTTTGACCACTGAAATTGACTATTCAATTTATTTACTACTAATCAAATATGTTTTACTAGCATATGTTAAAAACTAAGTTAACATTTGTTAAAAATGTCATAATATAAGTAACATAACACCAGCAAATACCAAATTTAAAAAATCATAACATAAATAACATAACACCAAGATACTCATGCAACACAAATGTTTTAATTATTTTTTTACACAAGCTTTTTTACATTTTTATGTAATTTGTATTGAATTTAAAAAATGATTACAAGTAACAAGTTTTGCGGTCGTCTCTAAACTTAGATGGTTTCGTAATTTATTTTGGATTATTCCAAATTTAGAAAACAATCTTTCAATTGATGACGATCTGGCACAACAATTCATTAGATGTAATGTGAATTCAACAAATTTTATATGAATTCCTTTAACCTTCTTCACTGCTATGCACCAGATATCAGGCCCAATTGTATCTTTTACACTTTCAGAAAAACAGGATTTTGGATATGGTAAGGGTTCTGCTTGAAATGCAATCACAAGAGGCAAAAAGGTAGGATCAATATTATCGTGTAACCATTGCCTTGCTATTTCTTGCTTCTCTTCATAAATACTTTTACCCATGTCGATAGGATTAAGCATATAAGCCAGAAAATGAACTGGGGTAACATTTTCATTAAATTGAGACTATCATTTTAGAATAAGTTTCAAGATCTTTCTCTTTTAGCAATCTTAACCCTTCGTCGCATGCATCAGATATAGTAGCATCTTCTTTTTGAAGTTTATCTATAGCAAGGGAAATAAATTGATTTTGTAAATATTTTACTTCTTTGTATATGCCTACATTGTTAATGATTTTAACAATGTTATCATCAATATCATCCTTTATGCTCATCTGCAATTTTTCATTTCAATAACATCATTATTGAACTAACTTTGTGTTTGTAATATCTTGTCCTACAAGATTCAAGTAATGTGCAGCACATCCATAAGAAATAAACAGTTCGTCTCTATATGCATTTTTAAAATCTTCTCTCATGCGTTTAATCTTGTTTTCATTGTCACTTACAAAACTTCTTACTTTTACAAACTTGTTTTCTACCTCTTCTTTAGCATCAGCTGCTAGTTTAAAACAATACTGGGCAGTTTTTTTAGATACCCCTGTATCAACAGCTGAAAGGAAGAATGACTTTCTCCCTGTTGATACGCAATTAACAATGAAAGGGCAATTATGGATCTAGCTTTCTTATTGTTTTGCATAAGCATATTTTACTAATGAGCCTCCTTAACTTATCAGTGTATTATTTTTTTAATTGCCTGTTACTTTTATTACTTATTAAGTTACTTTTAATTGGAAAGAAAAAAATTATTAAAATTAAGACCGTTTTAAGCAGTTTTGACCATTTCTGACCACTTTTGATCCATTTTGGACGGTTAAAACCACTTTTATCCAGTGTCCTGGTCAAAATCAATTTTGATCGGTTAAAATTACAACCCTGCAAGGCGAATTTTTTTTTTTCTTTCGAAAATCAAAGCATTCTTTCTTAAGCAAAGTTTTCAATATTTCAAACTTACGTGTCGCATCTTATTTACTAAAAATGGAATTTTTCTCACTGTTTGAAAATGAAAAAGAGGAAAAGCATTTCAAAAAATGGTGAAATATTTGGCTAATCTCTGCTTTTCTTTATCCTCTGATATTCGGCATCCCCCCCCCCCTCTTCGCTTAAGTTGCATTTATTCACATCCTGAGCAAGTATGTTTGAGATGGGAATCAATCATATGTCTTCCTATTCTTTTCAAATTACATTTTATGGCCATCGACAAAAGAAAGGAGAGGTGAACAAAAGAAAGGGGAGGTGATCAATAGAAAGGGGTGGTGTCCGAACTGTCAGGGGCTCCTGCTCGTCACCTCTGATCTTTAGAGATCGTATCTGTTAGCTATCTGTTTGGTCCTTTATGCAGACATATTCCCTCTCTAAGCTATAGATTAGCCACAATGAATGTTTGGGTCAAGACGTTTCTTTTTTTAATGTGATTGTTACATTAATTGTTTGACTCTGTTGATATTGACATAAACCATAAACAGTGTTTCCGAAATCCATATCTTCGAGTGAAAGAAGTGACAATCCTTACTTCTATACCTGACTACTGAAACTCTGTTCTCAGTTGCTCTGTAGAATTCTTTGAAAGATGAGTCGAAAACAGCAAGCTATATCTTTAGAAACAAAGCAAAATATTTTAAATGAAGTCAGTGATAAAGTGCTGAAAAAATCAGAAATTGCGGCCAAGTATGGAATACCCAATAGCACACTCTCTACAATTTTAAAGAATCGTGAAAAGATTGAAGCGGCTTGTGCTGTCAGTCAATTCGAACCAGCAAGAAAACGGATGTGCACAGGGAAAAATGAAGAAATTGAAATTGCTCTCTTACGGTGGATAAAAGAAGCAAGAAGACAGAACATTGTTTTAACTGGTGCAGTTTTGCAAGAGAAAGCAAAGGCTTTTGCTGATGCTCTCGGTTACAACGATTTCACATGTTCTAACGGATGGCTGACAAGATTTAAAGAGCGTCATAGAATTGCCCGCAAAAAGATAGGGAGAAAAATCTGCCGTAGATGAGAATTCTATAGTCTTTTTTATTAGGAAAGTGGTTAGACGCTAAAAAAAATTATGCACCCCGTGACGTTTTTAACGCCGATGAAACGTGTCTTTTTTTCAAAGCACAACCCTCGCGAACACTTATTTTAAAAGGAGAAAAATGTACTGGGGGAAAATTCGGCAAAGAAAGAATTACGATTATGGTCGGCTGCAACATGGACGGAAGTGAAAAATTACCATTCCTCGTGATAGGTAAGTCGGCGAAACCACGTTGTTTCAAAAACGTTAAAACTTTGCCAGTTTGCTACGCTTCCAGCGAAAATGCATGGATAAACAATGTTATTTTTACGAAATGGTTACTTTATCTGGACTTAAAATTCTACCGAGAAAAGAGAAAAATCTGCTTATTGCTGGACAGTTGCAGTGCTCATAAAGATGTTTCAGTATTAAAAGCAATTGAATGTGTCTTTCTTCCTCCGAACACTGCAGCAAAATTTCAGCCTTGTGACCAAGGAATTATCCAATGCTTAAAATATCAGTACAGAAAAAGAATTGTTCATAAAATGATTCAATGTTTTGATAATAAAACGGAATTTTCTGTGAATTTACTAGAAGCAATAACTTACCTAAGAAATGCCTGGAACAGTATCACTACTGGAACTGTGAAAAATTGTTTCCGACACGTGGGATTTACGCATGAGATAAATGAAGAAACTAATGAAACAGAATCTGAAATAATGACTGATTTAATAGAAGAAGTCGAAAAACGGGAAATTATTTCGCAGACATTGTTTGTCGAGTGTATTTGCATAGATGAAGATGTGCTGACTTCGGATGTGACGACAGACGAAGAAATAATTGCTTCATTAACTGAAAAAAAAAGATGACAACATCGACATCTCAGACGAGGATGAAGAATTCGACACAGAACTGAAAAGTTCAGTGTCATTAAATGAAGCTACCGCAGCATTAAAAGCTGTACAACATTTCCTTATGGAACAAGAAAATTCTTCCCAAGCTTTGGACAAATTGGATGAGGTCCATACGTTTCTAGAACAAATCAGTGTACAAAAATTGAAACAAAAGTCAATAACGGACTTTTAAAAAAATTATTAGCAGGTAAATAAACTTATTATTGCCTAAAATGATGACCAATTTTTTTTTATTTCTTAATTAAGTTTTCTATTTCTTAATTAAAATTTCTATTTCTTATTAATTTATGATTTTAGCAGGGATATATTTGTAAGCTTATTTATTTAGTTTTTTTTTAAATCTAATATTGATGGCACGACTGTTTTGATGGTTAACACGAAATCCCGGATAATACGAAAAAATTTCGCAGTCCCTTCAATTTCGTGTTAACGAGGTTCGACTGTATAAGGAAAAAATGATAATAATTTTTAGTATGATAAATAAAGTGTCCTTAATTTTTAATAATTTTATGAATCACAAATTGAAAAATACAATTAAATAACATGTTTTAATAATATCCTGCTTTTTCTAAAGAAATAAATTTCTATTTGTTTTGCAAGATCTTGGGCACATGAATTTAGAAATACTATTGAATGCAGAAGTTTCTACAGGAAATCTTTGGCTACAACTACAAGTGAATTTAACTTTTTTTTTTAAGGCAGGGTGCATTTTGTCAATTTCAAAAGTGGCAGGGTGCGGCAACCTTAAAAAAAAAATGTCCCAGAAGAAACAGTAAGTAATTACAAATTTAATAAAAACAGCAAATATGTAATTTCATTGCACAAATAACAAAACTAACAAATATTATTTGCAGCTCATGTTGCATTTGTACTTAAAAGATTTACTGTTCATCACCAAAATCTAAGCTTATACACATGTATGTGTATGCTAACCCTAAAATTATAAAAATGAGTTAAACCCATTCATGTACATTTACAGAATAAATATAAGGATAGCCAGTTATATCTGAAATCCTCAAAATATTTATATACAGTACAGGACCTATTATCCGGAATTCTTGGTTCCGAAGGCTTTCCGGATTTTGGCTCCTCCCGAATTCTGTCAAAAAATCATGGGAAAAACGCAAACTTCATCAAAAAATCGTGAAAAAACACTAATTTCTTCCAAGGACCACAAAAAAATGCAAATTGCGTCAAAATATAGCAAAAAAAAAAAAAAAAAAATTCTTCAAAAGATCGAAAAAGCCCCCGCAATTTCGTCAAAAGATCGCGAAAAAAATCCGAAAATTTCGCCGTAAGACTGCAAAAAAACCCGCAAATGTCGTCAAAAGATCGTGAAAAACTCACAAATTTCATCAAAAGATTGCAAAAAAAATTAAATTTCGTTAAAGGATCGTGAAAAACATGCAAATTTAGTCAAAGGGTCGCGAGGGGGAAATGCAAATTTCGTCAAAATCTCCAGAAAAAAACTCTAATTTCGTCCAAAGATAGCGCAAAAAAAATTCTTCAAAGGATCACAAAAAAAAACCCCTTAATTTTATCAGAAGATTGCGGATTTTTTTTTTTTTTTTTTTAAATTTTAAGCTAAAATTTGACAGAAAAATTACTTTTTTCTAATTTCAGGGGGTGGGGGGCACTGTGTCCCCCCATCTCTGATGTACAAAATTTTAGTGGTTACACATTGCAACAAAATAGACAAAAAAAAAAAAAAAATTAGGAATCTGTAAAATTTTTGAAAATTTTCAGAAATTGCAAAATTTTAGTAAAAGTTTATAAATGTAGAAAATTTTCACTTTTTTTTTTCTTCCGGATTTCAGGTCCTTCTGGATTTTGGAATTCCGGATAATGGGTCCTGTACTGTAACAGCATTATTATCTCTTGCTGTGCTTAACATTTTTATACCAATTAGTTCTTTTTCTCATATGTATTCTTTTACAATTTAGTTATTGAGCAGATGTCACTCATTCTTCTTTGACTCGAGATTGCTATTAATTTATTGCAAAAGTAGAAGGAGAAACTACGATACTGACTATTTATTCTTTTACTTGGAGGAATTTATTACACTTGCTATGTTTATTTTATATAAAATAATGCATAAATTGATTTCCTAAAGGAAATTATGACATTGCAAATTATATTAGATTTAAATATCATTTTTAAATTAAACTGTTTTATGTTGGATAAAGACAATGCTTTTCAAAAACTGAACTGTTTTTAACAGGGTTGCTACGCTACCTGGAAAACCTGGAAAAGTCAGGGAATTCGGAAATTTGTCTAATAAGTCAGGGAATTTCCATATTTTATCCAAAATCCTGGAAAAGTCAGGGAATTTAATAAAATTTCATGAGGTCGCCAAATAAGTACAACCTTTGTCCCATGGCAAATGAGAAAAATCTTTCACGTTTTTGCAAATTCCAATTTTTAGAAGTTTTATTTAATCACCTCTTAAAATTTCCTCTTTACACTTTCTTTCTCTTTTCTTTTTTCCAACTGTCATCTCCACACATACTTTAAAATTTTTAACTGTTTAATATAATTTTTTGAAACTGCAATATTTCTTTTATTGACATTTAATGTAACTAATAAATAATTTCAAATCTGCTTAACCTCCACCCTGAAATGTTTGCTTCACAACCCCCTTTGCCTAAAATTGAACTTAAGTGAGATTGTGATAGATGGTGAAGTAAATTATCATTCAATGCAAAATGTATATATATATTTTTCCATTTTACAGGACTCTTACTTTGAAATACTCAGAAATTATTCAGGAAAGCAATTTATATTGCAGTCCTAAGAGCATTTTTTGTGTGTGTGTGTGTGAGGGGAGGGGGTACATATGTGAAAATTTTAATTGTGATATATAGTTGAATATTTTTATATTTTCACGTGATACAATATTTATTTTACTGTTGTCTTGTCCAGTTCACATTACACCGCTAGACTGAAATTTTCATAAAATGCACCTGGAAAAGTCAGGGAATTTCATTCTCCTACATGAGTAGCAACCCTGTTTTAATTTTTTACAATACTCATGAATTAAGCTTGGAAACAATTATTTAAAGCTGTTTTTTTTTTGTTTATTAATAAGTCAAAATAGCCGTAGAAACTTTCCAATTATGTTCATCTTAGATTTTACTAATTTTTTTGACATTTTAAACATTTAGAAAATTTTTGATTTAAATCAATGATTTTTTTTAAATCGGTTGATTAAAATCACGATTTAATTGCTGATTTAAATCAGCTGATTAAAATCGTTGACACTCTATTTCCAATAGATCAATTTCAGAATTTTTTAGGAAATAAATGCCGATACAGTGCAAGTTTGACATAAGCATTGCTTGATCCATTATCATATGCATGTCTTAACTTGATGCTAACATGTAGGATTTGAAATGGAAGCATATTTAGATAGATACTGGTCTTTTTTTTATTTTTATGCAGAAGTGTTATTAGAAGTGTTATGTGTAGTCCCATAAATTACCCTTTTTCAAATTTACAATAATCGTTGATCTTGTTAGAGTCTTAATCTGAGTGATCTAATGTAATTTAATTTGAAATATGAAACAATGCCACAACCACATGTACAGTAGAGTCTCAAAAATCCGCACTTGCTACGTTTATTTTATATAAAATAATGCATAAATTGATTACTAAAGGCCTGACACTGCAAATTATATTAGATTTAAATATCATTTTTAAATGAAACTGTTTTATGTTGGATAAAAACAATGCTTTTTACAAATTCAACTGTTTTTAATATTTTACAATACTCATGAATTAAGCTTAGAAACAATTATTTAAAACTCTATTTTTCTTTATGTATAAGTCAAAATACCCATAGAAACTTTCAAATTATGTTCATCTTAGAATTTAATACAATTTTTGACATTTTAAACATTTAGAAAATTTTTGATTTAAATCAATGATTTTTTTTTTAAAAAATCGGTTGATTAAAATCATGATTTAATCGCTGATTAAAATCGTTGACACCCGAATTATTATTATTATGTATATGTATTATTACCTGTATTAAAGTATTGAAACAATTTTTACACCACTAAAAGATGAAAATTAGGTAGGTACTAATCACCAAGAACTTATTTATAATATAAAGTTGTATCCTTTTTAACATTTTCCAACAAAGTTGAAAAGGCCCTTTCTTTCTTTGGCCATTTCACTCCCAGCCATTCTTTGGCCCTTTCACTCCCAGCGTGGATATAAATATTTTGTTGATTTATTCTGTCTGTAAGCAAAGGGATCATTAACTTCCTTTGAGTAATTGAATGATTATAACATTTATTTTGTAATTTTTCCAACAAAGTTGAAAAGTGTTTATGCATTCGGTTTGTCTCTCCATCTGTCCATGCTCTAACTCCCTTAAATATATTCGGATTTTCATGAAATTGATAAAGGTTGTTTAGGGTCACGAAAGCATGTTTGGTATTGTATATGAAGTATGTAGGATTAATCGTTCATTTAAAGGGGCACTCAAAAGTGTTCCATTACATTATGGTATATGGATAAAAAATCGTTTGCAGAGTCTATTAATGACATTATGCTATTTCAAATATATTGAAACTGATATAAATCACTAAATTTCACTACGATCACGTTAAAACATGGCATTTATGGCATTTTTTATTCATTTACAGGGACACACAAAAGAAATCGCTTTCAGTACAGTACTGTCTTTGAGTAATAATTGCTGGAGTGTACTGTATAAAATTCGCAATGTGCTTTTAAATTTAATTAATTTTTTGCATCTTACTCATTATATATAAATTCCATACCTCAAATACACGGCTGCACAAGAGTATTCACATACCGTTCTCCTTATTAGAGGAAATTGCTGAAGGTAAATTTTCAACTGAAGTATATGTATCTCTTAAGTGAACTAAATTTTGGCATACATGTAGTTAATAGATTCAAATCTATATATCATATACAGGGCTGCTGAAAAAATTCACATAATTTCCTATTGTGGATGGGAACAGCTGAAATTGGGTTTGGAAATATATTATGCGTTTCCATAGGGTGAAATTAAACGTAATATTTTAATTATTTTAAAGGTGCAGTTTTGTTACATTATTCTGAATGTGTTGGAAAGTGTTTCATAATCTATGCTTGTTGCATGATTTTTTCCTTACTTGTTTGTAATTTAAACAGCATTGTATAAAATTCTTAAAAGTTTTAAAAGCACTATTAAAACGCGTGGATTTAATTCACACATTGGCTTAAAAATGTTTTATTTCACTTCTTATAAAGGAACAATATTTTTAAAGTAATTTTTTTTTTTTACTCATTTCGAAAGTAAGGTAAAACCCCTTTAAGCTTCCCTCCTCCTCCCACATTAAAAGAAACTTGCAACCCACAGATTCTCAGTATCAAGCATCTTCAGTGTAGCATGTCAATGATTTGAAACATTTGGCTGGCACAGTTGTATTTGACCTGGCCCAGATAATTATATTTTTTAAATTATGACCCCCCCTCTCCCCCCCAAAAAAATCAAATATTCTAATGGATGGCCAACCTTATTTTGATTATTGAGTAATAAAGAAAATTGTTGACATTTCTTAAAAAATAGTAAGGTATTTTTTAGAAATGAAAAGCATTTAAAGCTAAATTTGTTGTTTAGTTAAATAGATATGTGCCTTTGGCCCTTTCACTCCCAGCGTGGATATAAATATTTTGTTGATTTATTCTGTCTGTAAGCAAAGGGATCATTAACTTCCTTTGAGTAATTGAATGATTATAACATTTTAATAACCGAATCTTGTACTACAAAAAATAGTTTTGAATTTAGCAAGAAAAACCTGTGTGAACTCGAATATTGAAAGACCAAATTTTTAATTGTGTTTTATTTACAAATTTATTTTGTAATTAAAAAAAAAAAAAAAAAAACTATTTTTTTATTGTGTAGAAGCCTAAAAAAAGTTTATTGTGGTATGTTTTCTAAGAAAAACGTTTGTGAGAAAAGTTTTTATGTGCGAGAAAGTCGTATTTTCCCATTTTCAGAGCAAAATCTGAAAAAAAAAAAAAAAAAAATTCCAGAAACTTTACTTCTTTAAGTGAGATTGATTGATTGGTTTGTCATCAATTGGCAAAGCAAAAATAATAGCAGTAAAAAATTTGTAATCATCATTCATGCATTTCAGATTTAAGATATCTGTATTTTGGCAACTGTATTGCATGATATTTTAATATTTTTTATGCTTTACACAATTTTTAAATATTTTTGTTTAAAATTTTTAATAATATTTATTTATTTTACAGAGTTTAGCGTATGATTGTGGGAACATGTATTTCCCGATAGACATTCATTTGATTTATCAATAAAAAGTCGTTTCTGCACCATGATTTAAGTTGCTTTATCCATGAAGACATCCAAAGCTCCTCTTATTGTCAAAGGTATTTCCTGTTAAGGAGTTTCACAGATTGCTTATTGTATTCCTGATGCAATACTTAAGAGAGCAACGACAGTTGAAAAAAAAAAAAAAAAATTATACTCACCTATTATTTTTTGGGGAACTGCTGAAGTGATTTCAAATCTTCCTTTTTTGTTTGTTTTTCTTTTATTTAATAATTAGATGTATTTTGATCAATTTATTTTTCTAGAAAAGGAATTCTTTTTTAGTAAAGCTAATTTAACAAAAGCATAGTTTTTATTTTTTCAAAATTATATAACAATGGCATTTTTCATTTCCTTTCTTGCACAATGTTAAATCTGTAATTTAACTCTGTGTTACTACCTTGACATTTTTAAAAATTCAGATTGTATTATTGCTATTGCTTATTAAAAATAGTGTACTAATCATCTTATTTAATCTGTTATTGTAAAATGTGAATGTGTATTTCTAAAAGTATTTTAATGAAATATATTGTAATCGTTTCAGTAGTACCCGTTAAAAAAAGTACTTCATTATGATCTGCTTTTCATAAGGTTTTGAACTGTTGTTACCCACTTGCCACTTAAGTAACATAAATACAGCACACTCCCTCTAATCCGCACTGGTTGGGGCCAAGGATTTTGCAAATTATAGAATTTTGCAGATTATAAATCATTTCTTTTTTGTACATTCTAATATTTTGAATTCATCAACAAATGTAGTAATCACACTCTTAATAAATAACACAGATATGAAAGAAATGCTTTCTTTATATTAAAAAACTATTCAGTATTAGAAATACATTCAAATGATATGATAATACAAAATTAATAGAAAACATTTCTACTTATTATTAAAGCTATCAAACATCACAGTGATAGTGGTGTTTGCTTTATAGCTTTTAATTTAGGCTCTGCAATTTAATCTTGAAAACTTTTAAGAGTCAGGATTTCTTGATCATTAAAGGGAGTTTTTTTTTTCTAAAAAACTAAGATATTTATTCTTAAGAGCGAACCCCTCTCCAAAAGCAATTTTATCTTTTATATAACCAACAGATTCATTCAGAATATAGCAGTCTAATACTTATTTACAAGATACACAGAACACTTCCTTCAAATGAATGCAAAAATGCATTAAAAATTTCTTAATAAATTCATCAGATTAGTCAAATTTTACGATCAAAGTGTACATTATCTTACTTAAAAATGATTTTAACTGTCTGCTTACATCTGAAATATAGTGCGGATTACAGGCATTTGTGAATTACAGAGTTACGGATTAGAGGGAGTAGACTGTATTTGTTTATTTATTTAGATTAGTGAATGTCAGCTGCCCTTTCCATATTGTATTCCTGATACATACTGATGTTTGTGGAAATGTGTATTTTCCAGCAGACTTTCATTTTATTTATGAAGAAAAAGTTATTCAAGTTTCTTAAATTAAATCTTGGAAGATATCCAAAGTTTCTCTTATTGTCAAAGGTATTTTCTCTTCTTATTGAGTTTCACAGATTGCTTATTGTATTCCTGATACATACTCAACCTTCTCAGTACTGAAACTGATATATCCAATCACTAAGCTGTAGGTTTGACTGCAACAGAAGCATTACTTAAATCAATATAATTCTGCAGACTGAGTAGTGATTAATATCCCGAAGGACTATATTCATATACATAATAAATTCTTTTTATATCATGTTGGAAAATTCACATTTTAAAAAAATTTCAATGAAAACAAAATTATAATTTTGCCCTCTTGCGAGGCGTTCAGAGGGTTAAGGTGGCAAACACAGTAGCAAAATCAAAATACTGAGTTATCTTTTTCTTAGGAACCATTGAAGTGATTTCAATTCTTTCTTTTTTTTTTTTTTTTTTTTTTACTTTAAATTAATAATTAGGTGCATTTAGATCATTTTATTTTTTTTAGAAAATTGATTTTTTTATAGTAAAACTAATATAACAGAAGCATGGATTTATTTATTTATTTATTTTCAGAATCACATAATGATATTTTTCATTTTCTTTCACAGTTATAAATTTATAGTTTAACTCTGTATTACTACTTGGGGGGAAAAAATCAGATTGCTACCACTTGCTCCAATGATCTGTTATTATAAAAAGTGAATGTATTTCCAACACAATTTTAAAGAAAATATTGAAACCACGTAAGTAGCTCCGATGAAAAAAGTACTTCATTATGATCTTTTATTCATGAATTTTTGCAATTGTTACTGCATTAAATTAGCTAAATGCTTGCTTTTTTATTAAGTTATAATATTCGATTTTTAATTATCTAGGAATTTTAGAAACCAATAACTTTTTTATACAGTTGAACTGTTCTGTAGTTTGATAAATATTCTGTTTTGTGAGTTTTAAATTTCATGCCTGCTGAGCACTACATCTCCTTTTTTTTCAAGGAAAGCACCCTTATTTTCACAGTATCTCCTTATCTCCCTAAAATTCAGGTATATCTTCTTCTTCCTTTTATTTCTTTATTTTAAGTATTTAAAAAATTATATAAATTTTCATCACAAAACTATAAGTTTGATAAACATTTCTATAATTATTTTTATTGAAATGTAAATTTATTGTTACCGTACATACTCAGATCTATATTTATTTTTATTTTTCTAAAAAATAACCAATGAAAAATGACTTTTAATTGTCTGATTGCAGAAAGTTAAGTAATTAAGGAAAATACCATACAACCTTCTTTATCCAGAATCATCGCTATTATTACAGAGAAGTTTTGAAACTAGAATGCATTTTTAAACAAATAGTAATACTAATATCTGTCGCTAATATGGCAATACAAAAATCCGAGGAACTTGATAATTTAAAGTAATTGAATATGCAGAAATTTCAATTTAAAATGTCCTAATGTTTATTTTTAAATGCTATATATTTTATCCAGTGTCGCCATCTGTCATAAATTATGAAAAACAACACCCATGTGATTTTTTTTCTTTTTAATTAGGATTTCTGATTTATAAATATTGAATAAATAATACAAATCATAAAAATAGCAGATATAGCATGAAAAATATTGTGAATGAAACTGATTTTCTAAAGCAGAAAAATGTTGTAGTGAGAAATTTAAATAACTTGCAATTATTTAAAAAAATAAATTTATTATTACATTAATATATTTAAAATAGTCATGCATATGGTTAATTTTATAAAAAAATAAATACATAATACCGTAAATACAAAAGTTAGTCACAAATTAAGTAATTAAAAGAAATAATAAGAATAAAATCTGATTTTCCAATGTTTTGGCACCATATTCTTAACTTTAGAGAGAGAAAAGTAACGAAATTAATATTAATTCTAAAATTATATTGCTTAGAAAAAGCTATTTTTTATTACATATTTCTATTATTTAAATGTATTTAACAATAATAATATACAAGGGCTAATAGTATTTAAATATATGTATAAATATGTATAAAACAGAAAAATGGCAATAGCCCCTTGCACATCTTTACGTGATTTCATAATGGAAATGAAAGGAATTAAGAATTTACTCTAATCAGCACAAATTAAAAAAAAACAATTAAGATATCGATTTGAAAATTTCACAGCATAAGTAGAAAAATATTTTATATATCAGTGTATAATTTTTATTGTAAAAATCAGACGGTATTGTTTCTTAATATTAGTAAAACAAATAATGGTGCCAGAGATATTTTCATACAAAATTCAAGAAAGTGTGGCATAGAGACGTGACATTAATTATAAACTGATCAATAAAGAATAAAGAGATCTTGGTTGCCAAGATCAGCGATCTTTTAATATCATTTCCGAAAGAAAAAAGTAAGAAGTTTTATAAATTTGCGAAAAATAAGAAAACTAAATAAGTTATCAATTTGAAAATTTCAGAGCATAAGGAGAAAGATATTTTACATAAAATGTATATTTCTTTTGTAAAAATCGGGTGTAAATTTTTCTAATTAGCAAAAGACTCATGTCACCAAACACATTTACTTACAAAAAAAAAAAAAAAAAAAAAAAAAAAAAGGCGCAATGAGAATGAATAGAAATCACAAAAACACCCTCAAAATAATAATAATTATTTACCAACTAACCGATTTAGACCATTCAAGAGATTAAATACTATAAATATAGTATATTCAACTTTGCAGTGGGCTTCGCCGCTACGGATTTTTAATAAAGAAATTATTCGAAAAGAAATATGTCTTGAACGTAATATATTGCTAGAAGTTGGGAAGAAGATACTATGCATCTCGAAGCCTTATATTGGATTTTTTTACATTTTTAATGCGATTTTTAGTATTTAATGAAACGGTTTTCTACATTAATATATGAGGAATCCGGTTTCAATCTTTTATTCCAATATAGTCATTTTTGTCCTTTTCTCAATAAAGTTATTCAGAATTCCTACAGTTATTTTTTATTTTCCTCAAATTTGTAATGCGATTTTTTACTGCTGTTTTGCATTTTGCGGTGCTTTTTTGACATTGATAAAAAATATTCCGTAACAAACATTAAACCTAATATAGTAAATTTTGTCCTCTAAATTATTTGAATTTTATCGACTGCTAATGCAGTTTTTAGCGATCCTTAGAGATTTTTTCAATTTCGCGTCTTTTTTTTTTTCCTTTCATGAAAGAATTCCGAATGAACTGCTTTACACAACTATAGTAAATTTTGTCCCCTGTGATTTTTAAATGCTTAGCAATCTTTAATGCGATTTTTCGCATTTTTTCAAGTCCCGCGGCGATTTTTCAACGTTATCAAAAGGAATTTGATTTCAAATTTTTAAGCTAATATAGAAAAATCCTCCTCCGCGATTTTTAATACAATTTTCAATCGATTTATTGACATTCTGAAATGGAATTTGGTTTCAAACTTTTAGCGAAATGCAGTAAATTTTGTCCTCGGTTATTTTTGAATTTTAGCGATTTTAAATATGATTTACTGTGTGATTTTTAGCGTTTTTTCGAGTTCCGTGGCGATTTTTTTGACATTCGGAAACGGACTTTGGTTTTCAACTTTTAGCCTAACATAATATAATTTTTCCTCCTCGATTCTTTAATTTTTAACGATGTTTAATGTGATTTTATATGAGACTTTTGGATTCCTCTGTGATTTTTGATATTTATAAAACGGTTTCTGTTTCAAATTTTGCCTAATATGAATTTTGTTTCAAACATTTAGCCTAACGTAATAAATTTTCTTCTTTGGGATTTTTTAATTTCAGCAATTTTTAATTAGGGGATTTTTGAAATTTGGAAAAGGAAAATGGTTTCAATTTTTCCCGGAATTTGCTTTTGGGTTCGGCGGCATTTTTTTGACATTCATACGTAAAATTTGGTTTTAAACTTTTGCCTAATGTAGTAAATTTTTTTTCTCCTTGATTTTTTAATTTTTAACGCAATTTTTCGGGTTTCACAGCAATTTTTTGACAATGTAAAAGGAATTTTGTTTCAAACTTTTGGCCTAATATGAATTTTTTTTTCAAATTTTTGTCTAATATGAATTTTGCATTACATTTTCTCCCCCGCGATTTTTAATACCGTGATTTCTGGATATTCGGAATAGGAAACTAATTTCAAACTTTTAGCTGAATATAGTCAATTTTCTCCTGTACGATTTTTTTATTTTTTAGCGTCTTTAATAGAGATATTTCGCGTTTTTTTTTCGAAATCGAAGGCGATTTTTTGACATTCGTAAAAGAAATTCAATTGCAAACGATACGGTAAATTTTGCTCTTTGTCATTTGTGAAGCTTCTGCGATTTTTCGAGTTTTGGTTCTTTGCTTCTGATTCTTTGACATTCTTAACCGTTGTAAGTTCGTATACTGTAATAAAATCTGCCCTCTTCGATTTTGGAATTTTTAGCGATTTTTTATGGGATTTTTTCCGGGCTTCTATGGGATTTTTTCTGCGGCAATTTTTTCACGTTATATTTTTTGAAAACAAAAATGCCAAATACACATTCCATGATCAAACTTTAAAAGACATACATAATTCTTGTTTTTTTTTTGTGTGTGTGTGTGGGGGGGGGGGGGGGGGGGGTTGCATTTTTTGTTTAGTTATGCAAACATAAATCGAGCATCAGAATATGGAATCTTATTTTGCTTTATTACTCCAGAGTGTTCGTCTTTCAAGGAATCCAGCTTCAATCTTTTAGCCCAGTATAGTAAATTTTGTCCTTTTTTCAATAAAGTTATTCGAATTTCGTACAGAAAATTTCGAGAAATTTTTATTGGATTTGTAGAATTTTTTTGCATTTCCCAGAGATTTTTTGACATTTATAAAAGAAGTCCGGCTTTAAATTTTTGGTCCAATATAATATTCTTCTTTGTTAATTTTGGTATTTTACAATTCGTTGCGATGTTTCCACTTTAGCAAAAGAAGTCCGCTTTAAATCTTCAAGTCAAATTTTTTTCCCCTTTTTAGCCAGTGAAATTTATTTGAAATTTGCACAGCAATTTTCAACATTTTTTAGTAAAGCGTTTTTTTTTTATGCAGTTTTTTTCGCGATTCGTGTTATTTTAACAATTACTGTAACAATGTTGAATAATTCATTTAATGCTGAATCATTAAATTTAGGTTATTGGCTATTTTTACATGCAGTTAAAAACATACAAGACTTAAAAAAACATATAATACATGGCTTATGATATATTAGTTCTTCAGTGTGTTTTTCCTAATTGTGTTATGTATAAATTTGTCATTTATTTCTACTGGTAAAAGTATTACATTGCAGAAAAACATTGCTGTTAGTAAGGCTTGTCGCAGAAAGCTAACAAAAATTCTGCCACAAGGTTTTAAAGTATTTTTTCGTAGAAAAATGAACTTATTTGTGGTGTTCATATGATTCCTATTTAAATGCTTTTAGTGTGATTTTCTTTTTCATATCCATTTTAATTAACGAATATCAGAGTAGTGTTTTCAAACGGAGTATCTGTGCACATGTCATTGTTTTACTGACTTCAAAATATGAGGGAATTTTAACATAAGATATTTGACACCAAACTGTCTCTTGTAGTGCTTGTAAGTCACTATATTAAATTAGTTGTTCTGAATCTACTTCCGCACTTTCATAGTGAATTCTACAATCTTGCTCTTAAACATATATTTTTATACTGATTCTACATGTATATTATAAATGCAACACCATTATTTTAAATATTGCTGTTTTTATAATTTTTATTTAACATTGCATATATTGGTTGATTTCTTTTTGAATAAAATGTACTATTTGTTAATCATTTATATCAGATTGAAAATATTGATAATTTTGGATGAATTCAGACTAAACACATTTGTATATTGCCATTCCCTTGCCACAAAAATTAAATTTTTGCCTCGTTGCTTGTGACATGTATCCCTGTTTCCATTGATGATATGAAATTATAAAAATTTACTCTTTAATTTGCTTTATTTTTTATTAGCAAAACCCGCGGCTTTGCTCGCGTAATAGTTGAAATATTCCGTGTGATTTTAGTATGTTTTAATTTTTTAAGAAGAAACTGTGCTTTTAGGAATAATTCAAAAATTACTCATTAAGCCACAGTTTGACTAAACTTCATTATTACACTGCATTAGGTGGAATTGAGACTTAAATTAAAGAGAACTATAACTATTTCTAAATAAATAATAATTTATAAAGTATTTTGAAGCTTTTATGCTCATTTCAGTATTCCTTTGAAGTTTTGAATTTTTTTAGAAACCATTCGCAGTACATACTAAAATTAACCATCATGTCAAATTCCAAGCTTCTTGTCTAACGATCTACCACCTCAATGACGGCAGTAGCACTAACATAAAATGCCTATGTTGAAACAGAGACTGTCACCATAAATTTCCCAACATTAATTTTAAAATCGATTTTGTATTTCCTAATATTCCATCGAAAACGTAACCTGTGTAGTATCAGAGACTGTCACCATTGATTCACAAACATTGCTTTTGTAATCTGTTTATTATTTCCTGAGATTGCATAGAAATCGCAGTTTAGGACTTTTTTAGAACGTTTTTTGCTCCTTCTCTTCGTTTTATCCCTTTTCAATTTCAAATTTATTTTCCACTGTTCTTAGGGGTCATTTATATTTTATAAGAAATTACCATGCCATATTTAAAGTTTCTAGCCTCTTCAGTATCACATAAATTGCAATGTAGAACATTTTTGCTCCTGCAACCCCCCAGGTGGCAGTTGCAACGACATAAAATATAGCCTACGTTGGAACAGAAAATGTCAACAATTTGCAATTATTGCTTATATAATCGGTTTGTTATTTCCTGAGATTGCTTAGAGATCGCAATTTAGAACTTTCTAGTGCGCTTTTCGTGCATTTTCACCTCTTTTAAATTTCGAGTTTTTTAGAAACCGTTCTTAGAGAGTATTTATATCTTATAAGTAATTACCATGCCAAATTTCAAGTTGCTAGCCCCTGCAGTATCACAAAAATCACAATTTAGAACGTTTTTTGCTCCTGCAACCCTCACGTGGTAGTGACACCGACATGAAATAGAGCCTATGTTGGAGCATGGGCTGTCATCATCAATTTCCAATCATTACTTTTGAAATCCGTTTGATGCTTCTTGAGATTGTGTAGAAATCGCCATTTAGAGCGTTTTTTAGAACACTTTTAACGCATTTTCACCTCTTTTGAATTTTGAATTTGTTAAGAAATGTTCTTAGAGATCATTTACATATCTAATAAGTAACTACTATGCCAAATTTCATGTATCAAGATCATCCAGTAACACAAAAATCGCAATTTTAAAACTTTTTTTGGTAGTTGCAACGACATAAAATTTACCCTATCTTGGAGAAATGGCTTTGACGATCATTTTCACACCTTTATTTTTAAATCGGTTCGATACATCCTGGCAATATGTGGAAATCGCAATTTAGAACGTTTTCTAATACGCTTTTCGCGAATTTTCACCCCTTTTAAATTTCGATTTTTTAAAGAAATGTTCTTAGAGATCATTTGTATCTAATAACTACCATGCCAAATTTAATGTTTCTAAGCCCTGCAGTAACACAAAAATCGCATTTTTAGAACTTTTTTGCTCCTACACCCCTCTTGGGGTAGTGGCATCGACTTACGATATAGCCTATGTTTGAACATGGCCTAACACCTTCATTTTGATACCATTGCTTTTGAAATCGGTTTGGTAGTTTCATAGATTACCTCCTACAAATAAACAAACAAACGAACTTTACTTCTTTATAATATTAGAATAGATTTATAAATGTTGTTAGAAATGTTCTATTTATAATTATTTGTTTTACTTTTTATTCATAATATTTTCTTTATGATAAATTATTCATTTTATGATGATAGCTATTTATTTTACTTGTTATAATTTTATTTATATTTAATTATTATACAATTAAGAAAAGTATGTGATGCACCTTTAGTTCTTCGAGCATCAGATAATTAGGTTTCTACTATAGTTTTTAATATTATGGTTGAAATGTTAATTCAATTCAGCTTTCTACATTGATTTTAATTTTATATATTTTTTCTTATATTGCTTTATAATGAGTGATAAAATGCTAATATTGTTATGTATTCCATCCATTTCCCTTAGAATAATTCAAAACTGCAATCTACACTGCTCAAAACAATTAGGGGAACACATGGGTTTGAAAGAATTATGCAAATACTTACACTGATAAGTAACGTAAAATAAAACAGCCATAATTTAAAACGTTATAGAAAACAGATGAAGAAAAATTCACATGCAAATCAGTTTATGATCTCAAAAACTAGAAAAAGTAGATAAGTGCAGAAATTGGGATATTGCAGAAACGTGTGTTTCACTGTCCCAATTGTAAAATTCAATTGTACAGCTTGAGTTTTGAGAAAAGGTGACTTGAAAATGTCACAACAACGTGATTTATCGAAATCCGTGGCTTGGCGTACTACTGGGACAGTTGATCCCTGGCAAAAACAACGAATTGTAGCAGAAGCTGTTGGAATCGCAAGAAGTGTCAATGCAAGGCTGTATAATCGATTCCAAGATACAGGGAATGTTAGACATCTACCAGGGCAAGGTCGGCCATGTTCTACCGCAGAACCTGATGACCGATAATCCTGTTAACAGCTCGTCGAGACGGAACAGTCAATGCTACTGAGCTACAAACACAGTTGTTCTTGGCCACAGGACGAAGGGTGTCCAGCCCAAATAAGCCTCATTAGGGTAGTCTCTATGCACGTAAGCCAATGGTCTGTATTCTGTTTACCTCAAGCGATTGTGCGGCTCAAAGAAGGTGGGCAATTGAACATCGAGATTGGAGGAAACGCGGTTGGAGTCAAATTCTGTTTACAGACGAGTCCGAATTCAGTCTGGATGTGACATCCGATATGTTTTAGTATGGAAGAAAAGAGGCACTCAAAATAATCCCACATTCGTCCGTGAAAGATCACATATAGACGAGGTTGGTTGATGGTATGGGCTGGAATCAGCATAGGTGGACGTACGAACCTGCATATCATTCGGAATGACACTTTGACGACCCAAAGTTATGCTGGCGAGATGCTGAGGCCTCATGTCGTACTTTACGCCGCAGCAATTGACGATTCTTTTAATTACATGTATAATAAAGACAGACTTCATACAGCTCGTCTTTTGAAGAACATGCTTTAAGCTGAAACAATGCAGCGTATGGAGTAGCCAACATTCTCTCCTGACATGAATCCGATCGAGCATGATCGGAACATACTCGGACGATGCATTGCATCGAGTCTAAAGTGTCCTTTTATTGTCCAGGACTTGGAGATTCCAATTCTTGAGGAGTACAACAGTACTCCCCAAAGTGTTATCGATAATTTAATCGAATCCATGGTAAACAGGTGGGTGGTAGTTTTATGGTTTCCAGGGGACCACGCGCCATATTAAATACATTGCGTCATTCCTGAACAGTCCTTTTTTTTCATTTACATGTTACCAAATTGTTGCCCTAAACCATTTTTTCATGTTCTATCCAGCGTTTCTAAGAATTAAAGCTCTTTTGCAATTTTGTCTTGTGCTTTTTTCTGTATTGCGCATTGATACACATATACTCTCCATTTTATGCCAGTTGCCCATGCATGGCTGTCTCGCACTGTTCTCTTCACTTTTTTGCTTGCTCCCCTAATTTTATTGAGCACTGTACTATGGTTGAAATGATATTTCAATCCAGTTTTTTACATTGATTTTAATTTTTCATGATAAATTTAGTTCTTTCTTACATTGCTTTATAATGAATCATAAAAAGTGATAGGTTAACTTAATTCTATTTATTGTAGATGGATAAAGCCATAAAGTTAGATTTACATCACATCACTCAAAATTGTCTTTAAAGTTTTAAATATGCAACAAGAAATTTCTTTACAAGGCCTTTTTGGAAAAGCAACTTCTACAAACTCAGAGCAAGGAAAATCACTTGTTTTCGAGTCATGCAACAAGACTTTCTCTCAGGAGAGTCATTTAAGCACACATCTTTTGAATGATACTGGTGACAAACTTTTTGTGTGTGAGATATGCAACAAAAAATTCTCTCAAAAGGGTAATTTAAGAACACACCTATTAATTCATACTGGTGAAAAACCTTTTGTGTGTGAGATATGCAACAAAAAGTTCTCTCGTAAGAACATTTTAAACAGACACCTGTTAATTCATACTGGTGAGAAGCCTTTTCTGTGTGATATATGCAACAAAAAATTCTCGGAAAAGGGCAAATTAAGCAAGCATCTGCTAAGTCATACTGGTGAGAAACCTGTTCTGTGTGAGATATGCAACAAGAAATTCACTGACAAGGGTAATTTAAGCAGGCATCTGTTAAATCATACTGGTGAGAAACCTTTTGTGTGCGAGATATGCAACAAGAAATTCACTGTCAAGGGTAATTTAAGCAGGCATCTGTTAAATCATACTGGCAAGAAACCTGTTGTGTGTGAGATATGCAACAAGAAATTCTCTCGTAAGGACATTTTAAACGGACACCTGTTAATTCATACTGGTGAAAAACCTTTTGTGTGTGAGATATGCAACAAAAAATTCTCTCGTAAGAACATTTTAAACAGACACCTGTTAATTCATACTGGTGAAAAACCTTTTGTGTGTGTGATATGCAACAAAAAATTCTCTCGTAAGAACATTTTAAACAGACACCTGTTAATGCATACTGGTGAGAAGCCTTTTCTGTGTGATATATGCAACACAAAATTCTCGGAAAAGGGCAAATTAAGCAAGCATCTGTTAGGTCATACTGGTTAGAAACCTTTTCTGTGTGATATATGCAACAAGAAATTCTCTGCCAAGAGCAATTTAAGCAGGCATCTGTTAAGTCATACTGGTGAGAAACCTTTTCTGTGTGAGATATGCAACAAGAAATTCTCTCACAAAAGCAATTTAAGCAGGCATCTGTTAAATCATACTGGTGAGAAACCTTTTGTGTGTGAGATATGTAACAATAAATTCTCTCTAAAGAGTACTTTAAGTAGCCATCTGTTAAATCATACTGGTGAGAAACCTTTTTCATGTGAGATTTGTAGCGAGAAATTCTGTCATAAAAAGAGTTTAAACAAGCATGTGTTAATGCATACTAGTGAGAAGCCTTTTGTGTGTGAGATATGCAACAAAAATTTTTCTGACAAGAGTAATCTGAGGGGGCATCTGTTAATTCATAATAGTGAGAAATCTTTTGGTTGTGAGATATGAAAAAGAAATTCACTCATAAGAGTGATTTAAGCAGACACTTGTTAATTCATTCCTGTGAGAAACCTTTTGTGTGTAAGATGTGCAACAAGAAATTTTCAGAAAATGCTGATTTAAACCAGCATCTTTTAATTCATACTGGTGATAAACCCTTTCGTATGTAATGTGTGTAACACGAAATTCTCTTGAAAGACCCATTTAAGCAGGCATATGTTAATTGCTACTGGTGTGAAACTTTTCACATGTGAGCTATGCAACTAGAAATTCTCTTTTAAGATTCAATTAAGCACACACCTTTTAAATCATACTGATGAGAAATCTTTAGTGTGCGAAATATGTTACAAGAAATTTTCTCATAAGAGTTATTAAAGCAAACATTTGATAATTCACAGTGGTGAGAAGCCTTTTCTGTGTGATATGAAACAAGGAATCCTCTTAAAAGGATTATATAAGCAGGCATCTGTTAATTCATACTTGTGTGACATTTTTTGTGTATGGGTTTATAAAACAAGCATACCTTATGATAGGTCATTTTGCCAGTCAATGCTTTGAGGAATCATTAAGCGCAATGTGTCAGGGGCACTTGCATTAACCAACGTAGAGCTATTGTGGCATGTGGTTGCGAGAGGTGAGCGCCATGCAGTGTATATCGCTCTTCTGAACACTTTTGGATATTATGGACACTATGACAGGAAAAGTTAAAGATTATTCTACGTGACCCAGGGATCATATTTACAAGTACTCCTGGAGTATCCAGTATACCAGACACTGTAAGTACGTCAGACTGAGAAAGAACCCTGGCGTACCCAGATGTGCTTCTGGATGTGAAAATTAATAATCCTTTAAGGGGCAGAAAAATTATGTTCGTAAAAGTGATGAAATATTTGACTCACATCAGAATTTTCAAACGAATTTCTTAGAAAATAAAAACCTGTTGATTTACATTTTCATTATAAAAGTAAAATTTTATTAAAATGTTCTTGGTGTCGTTTGTCCGTTTTCAAATTAAAATTAGGTCATGCTGTGTGACCACTGCTCATTAAAGGTTTAAAGATCGTCACATGCTCTTCTTCTGTGGAGCAAGCGTAAAGGTGCCGCTTGCAAGCGCGGGAGGTTGCAGAAAGATGCGTATGAGATATGTGGCTGTACATGTATAAAGTTATGAACTTTTTGGCAATTTTGAACCCCTGCCCTCGTTATTATGTCATACACTATCATTCCTTGAACTGCCCCCCTTTCCTCTACTGAAATCGTTATCAGTGTCTAAAAATTCTTTTAATTTTTACAATGTTTTTCTTTTTATAATATATTTGCCATGATATACAGATAGGGTTATACATTTATTATTTGCAGACTTTACTGATTTAAAAGAAAAGAAGTTAATTAAATTTCACTTTAATATATGAAATGATATGTTACATAATGCATTCATTAGTAGTATTGCACTTGCCCCCTTCACGGGGGTAAAAATAGCTTCTTATAAATAAACAAAAATGGAAAACGTCAGTATTGAATTGGCGATTGTCAGTGGCGATTTATCATCGGTTGGTGATGAAATGAAATTTCGAAAAATACTTTTTTATGTCGAATACTCTTTAAGATAAAAATGTTCCATACTGAACTTGTTTAAATAAATTTAATCTAAATAACTTCAGTTTTGTCAGTTTTAGTCTGATTTAACTATAGTTTTGCCATCTCTTTCTATATATATTTATAATGAAAGTTAAATATCAAATGTTATAAATTAAAATAAATTAAAATTGTTTCAATGTCTCAAAATTAAGTCCAATTGAGCACTGTCGATTCAACTTTCTTGCTATGGAAACGACGAATTCTTTGATATTAAAATGAATAACTGGTAAGGCTGATTCCATGCGAACTTGTCATGTCTGTGACACAGCTGAAAATCGTTATGCTTGGTGACCACCGTTATTTTCGAAAAGTTTGCTTCGCCTTATTCAATTGATGAGATATCTCAGATAAAATAAGTCACATTTTTCCGTTCTAAAATACTGGTAGCCAAAAGTCGTAATACGTGACAGACATGACAAGTTCGCATGGAATTAACCGTAAATAAATCTTGCCTTTATTTTGGAATACGTTTGAATATATGAAAGTATTTTTTTATATATATGAAATTCTTTTTAAAGTAATAAAATTAAATAACAAGCAACATAAATATGTAATACGAAAAAATGTATTTATTAAACTCTCTCATTGTTTATGTTTAAATTCATTAAATACTTTTTTACATGCATTCTAAAAATCAATTAACAAACAATTTTCAGGTGCAATAAAATCGTTTGCTTTTGGCGAGGAAAAGTACTGCTCGCCAAATCACATAACGTTTTCGTCCTTTCGCGCCAAATTCTCGAAATTATTTTATTTTTCTTATAAGACTTTCTACTGTAATTCCGCCGCTAAATTTGACTGATCCTTTATTACATACATAAGTAGTTTAATATGTATTTCTTTTTAAATATTCTGAGTATGCCCAGTAAGGAGACCTTCCTTGTGAGATGTGCATGAAAGCTATTGAAGACCATTGTATATAGGTTTTTATGACAAAACAAAAATTGTCCTGTTATTATTTTCTTCCATCTGCAGGGAGAAAATATAGGATCGCTGAAAAATTTCAGCTTCTGGTTATTGAAGGATTTATATGTTTTTAGAAAGTCCTTAATATGATTTGGCTGTATTTAGAAAATGTCTGTATGTCTGTCTATGACACAAATTTTGTGGGTGCTGTACATCAAGAACTAATCCATAGAATTTCTTCAAACTGCAAATTCTGTTATACCTTGACATAAATAAGTGCTGATTAAGATTAGATTTAAATTGTCAAAAAGTTGGCGTTACTGTGCTGTATTTTTTACCATTTCAATGATTACTATATCTTAAAAACTAATGCATAAAATTCCACAAATATTCAATTTTTTTAGAAAATGGTATCAAGAAATGCTGATTATGTTCTGATATAAATTGCTCAACAGGTGGCACTGCTTTGGGGAATTTTTACAATTTCTGCAATATCTGTAATTCAAGAACTAAGGCATGGTATTTCGTTAAACTTCACATTCTTTTAGACCTTTACATAAATAGATCCTTATTGGGTTTGGGTGTATACCGTTCACCTGGTGCTGCTGCTAAGCTCTGTTTTTCTCAATTTCCGTGACAGAAATATCTCAAGAATTTATAGATTGTAATTTTATTTTGCTTGCAGACGAATATATCTACCCTAAATATATAAAATCCTAATGAAGCGAATTTATGAAACGGATATTATTAAACGACTAAAATGAAACGATTCTATGAAACGACTGATTAAACAACAGATTATGTTTCACGGCGATTTCTCCTAAAATATGGAATACTTTGCGATGAAATTAACACCAGAAATCCGTATTGATCCGCAGATCTCAAAACGGGTATTAGAATTTTTAAATTCGAATTAGTTTTCGAAATATTAATTTTTTTCTAATTTTAAATACTTTTCTCTAATGATGGCAACACAAATTTTAATCATAACAAATATTTTTTTTCATATTTTAGAAAAGGTTATTATTTTAAACCAGTGGTTCCCAATGTGGGGCGTTCGCCCCACTGGAGGGCAATTTCACTTTCTAGGGGGGGGGGGGGGAATACCAAATTTGTTACACACTCATTCGCTATCTGTTTCGTGTGGCTTTTTTTTAATGTAATGTTGCAGACGAAAAATAAAGGGAATACAAGTAAAATTTGTTATTGAATTTTTAAAATGTTCCTAATGAAAAGCTTAAAACAGATTTAACACCAGAATAATTATACTAATATATATTTTAAATATTTTGAGATCGTATTAAATCTCACTATAATTTTTCTGAAACTGAATTTTACAATTTTTCGAACGCTTTCGATTTTTTACTGAATGAATTTTCTACTTCTATTCGCTCTGCTTTATGTCACACGAAGATTCTTCTCCACAGGAAACTACTTGAAAAAATGTATAAATTTCACTCTCTTGAACATATTTAACCTAAGAAATATATGAAATATCTGAACAAGATACTGCCTACTTTATAAAACTTCTCAAATATCATTTCTCAAACATCATCAAAATCGCAAACATCATTTAAATATCTATGGCTGTTCTGCAGGCCGTATAACGCTTTTCTTTAACGTTGAGGTAAGTTGGAATAGTACAACAAAACTCTTTTTGCCCCAAAGGCGAAGATGTATAATCTCATTGCATTTATAAAATTATGTTAAAAACACATTTCTGACAAAAGATTGCACTCTTTGATAAGTTAAAAATATGAAATGAATAGTTATTGCTACGGCTGTATTACGCTTCCGCCGTGTGACCTAGAGTTCACTTTTTTAAATAATAAGAGGCATAATTTACAGATTAAGGAGGGGGTGGGGGGAGAGTGACTTTACAGAGGATTTGGTGGGGCGTGTCCAATAAAAGGTTGGGAACCACTGTTTTAAACTAATTTGGCGACCAGTTTGTCCTCCCTTAAATGTGTGCTAAGAAATGTATCATGTTACTTTTATTCATAATTCAATTTACTTGAACAATCTTTCGCCAAATCGAAAGATTCTGGCAGAGAAATCAAGAAATCGGTATTTTTATGTTAGTGGGACGCAGGTGGTAAATCGGCACTATTTTTCCCGTCGCATTTTTTTTTTGTATTTCATTAATTTCATTTAAAATATAATCCTTTCATTCATTTTATTTAAAATACAAAACTTTCATTTAAATCTGAAGCCTTTAAAATTAATGGCTTTCACTTCTTTTTTTTTAAAACAAAACGAAAAGAAAAATATTAGGTACAGATGTCATATACGCACCTGGGTACCTAATTGGCACCAAAATGGCATTATTTTGATTGACATGGCAACCCGGCTATTGTTGTTTATTTAATAACAAATTTTATTTACTTTTATTTTCTTTTTTTAAATTATATAAATTTTGTTCTATAGTTATTAATTATATTTTTGTTATTTTCTTTTAAAAATAATAGAAAATAATTAAAAAATACGGTACTACTTAGTTATTCCGTCGACCTATTTCGCCAAATTATATAAATCGCCAAATTACACAAATTGACATAATTTTTGTCTTAAATAACGAAAGAACAAATAAATTAGTATAACATTAATAAATATACAAATAAAGTGTCGAAATAAAAATGACTTGATGACGTAAACACGTGTCACTTGCTTAAAGTCAAGTGAATGTGACATTTACGATCAACCATTATTGGCATTTAATCTTATAGTTTGGCGACAGATTTTTGGCCGAGGGGGTAACTAAGTATTACCAAAAATACATATGCAACTGGTATTCAAAAACGAGGTTTTCGCCAAATTTTCGTAAAATAACAAACAAGAACAAAAAAAAACCCGCCAAACACATATGACAGTATATGACATCTGGCCAAATATTAAATAATGCAACAAACCATGACATTTAATTTCAACTTTACAGCAATGTCTTAATTTACCACTCGAAAAAAAAAGACTAACTCGCGAGTTGAAAAAAGCCATTGGCGAGATTTGCACCCGGCTAGCTTAACAGTACCAAGAATTCTTTGCGACCATGGCAACTTTTATGTAGTTTTATTCGGAAAAAAATTGATTTTTTAATCAAAATGGAAAACTTTCGGCACATATGTCATATGCGGCCCCATATTTGCGCGATTTTTTTCTTACGCTAATGTCATATACGCAACGTGTATGTAACTAACACCAAAGTATCGTTATTTTGCTTGATGTGGTAAGCCGGCTGTTGTTGTTTATGCTGTTGATGTTTTCCCCCAAATTTGCGTCGAAAAAAAATCGCGCCAATTTGGGCCATTATTAAAAATCGCGCAATTATTTTAAAAACCGATCAGATTAGCGTGTTTTTAGATTCTGCGGTGTCTGAACGGGGGTTGGAGAGCATAGCTTGCAGGGGTCAGAGCATCCTAGTTTATATATAAAAAATTTTTGATGGCCACACTATACTAGTTTATGGTCAATTTAAAATGACGTTAAAATATCCTAATTATCACTTGCTCAGTCAAAAGTTCTTTTTACATTTGCATCCTTTTTATGTTACATTGATGTATATATATTTTTTATGTATATATTAAAAACCAATTTAATTTGCATTCTATATTTTTAATTTTTAAAAACTAAAATTTATTTTGCATAAATTGTAGTCTGATTTTGTAAAGAAAATTTACTGATTTTTTAATCTTTAAAATTTGGTGATTGCGCATTTTATGCTTAGTAAATAGCTAGCACTAATCCTATTAAATTTGTTACATTGCTCGGTTATGCTACTTTTGTTATTTTACTATTTTAATGGCGCTTTTTTTTGCATTATTATGTAACTAGAGTGTGTTACAATGAAAAATGGTCAGTAGATGAATTAAAGAGTCACACAAAGCAATGTAGTTATGTAATGATCTATGGGTGAAAAACTACAGCGTATTTTTATGATGTTACACTATTTCAAACAGAATGAAATTGATATGCATTACTGAGGTTCACAGGAGATACTAGCTGTGAAATAGGACATGCGTAGCATTTATTATTTATTTAACTGTATACACAAAGATTGATAATTGCACGAAGTATATTGCTAATTATAACTTATGGCATGTGCTTTTAAGTTAAACTAAATTTTTACATACTAAAGAGTGTGTATAAATTCTGTAGATTTTGATTGGAATGAGCTGTAGTTTTGGTGTTTCATATTTAAAGCTTTTGAGATCGATTTCTGTGAAAAGTTTCAGATGCCAATTCCTTTTTTATGGTTTCGTTCATCTGACGAAACCGTATTCGTCTCACTCCTCTGTCTGTCTGTCCGTTCTGTCACAGAGTCCGTTCTATACGTGTTGGAGACTTGAAATTTTGAACGCCTCACATCAAACGACAAATCCTTAAATTTTGAAAAAGTCGTAATTAATGGTCGTTATTAATTAAAAAACCCCAATTACAAGATAAGAAAGGCATTTATAATTCAATAAAAGCATGGATTTTTTATCAAATTATAAAAACGATCTCTTCCACCGATTAAAAACAGGTGTCATTTTAACTGCAGATAAGGACTGGCGATTTCTTTAAGGCGTCATTATTTTTTTCTACGCAGCCCAGAAATTCGAAATTAGTACCACAAGACGGGGAAAAAATAATTTTTCCAGAAATTCTAAAAATTAGCTCGATCGTACCATAAAAACTGGAAATTTCGTTAATTTTTTTTTCTTCACTTGTGCAGTAGAGATGTGTCATTTGTTGAGGAACGATTTCAAAGGAACGATTCCGGCAGTGAAACTGAAGGAACGATTCCAGTCTGTAAAAAGGAATCGCTCCTTTTTGGAGCGATTCCGAAAAGAAACGAATATTCGGCATCGGTCCGAAATGTACCAACTCGGAAAAGGACTGATTCCTCGGAGTCGTTAAGAAATGTGCGGACTCCGAAAAGGACCGATTCCTCGGAATCGGTCCAAAATGTACCAACTCCGAAAAGACCGATTCCTCGGAATCGGTCCGAAATGTACCGGCTCCGAAAAGGAGTGATTCCTTGGGAATCTGTTCTTGTTCTTGTAGACTGGCCAGTTTTAATAAATTAAAATACACTATTTTATTTTAAGATAACATATTTTGATCCTATTAAAACTGAGTTTATTGCCAAAATATTCTTCTAATGTGTATGCCCCCCCCCCTAAAAAACACGAAAAGAAAGAAAGAAAAAAGAAATTGAAGTGCGGGGCGGAGGAAGTAGAGGTCGGCACTGGTCGAAATTTTCAGGCCCGGGCCCGGCCGGACTCATAGAAAAATATTCGGCCCGGCCCGATACAAAAATTAAAAGTTCGGCCCGGCCCGATACAAAAATTAAAAGTTCGGCCCGAACCCGTCCCGGCCCGTAGAAAAAATAATATTGGCCCTACCCGGCCCGAGTGAATTTCCGCAAAACATTGATTTTTACGTCGTCTTGGTTAAAAATTTGTCTCGTACGAGGAGTTCTTACCAAAAATATTTATCCTAACTTTTTTTCATGTTTATAATCTTCATTAGGGTTTCGTTCATCTGACGAAACCCTATTCGTCTCACTCCTTTGTCTGTCTGTCCGTCTGTCACAGAGCCCGTTCTCAGAAACTATGCATGTTGGAGACTTGAAATTTTGGGTACTCACAGCTGAACACCTCACATCAAACGACAAACAATAACATTTTAAAAATGTCGGTAATTAACCGAATTACGGGCTAATTAACTTCTATAATTAACCAATCAACCTTTTTAACACAGGTACAAACGCACCTTCTCCAAACCATCGGAGTTTTCCTAAGAGTTGCCAGAAAAATAAGCCGATGCACGGTTACCACGGAGAAAATTAAGCCAAAAAATGAGGTGGACATTTCAAAGCGAAATCGAATATCAGAAAATATTGTTCCGAGAAATTTGTAAATGGTATAGAAGACAGACGCGGAAAAAATCTACTTTCATTTGGTATAAAGTTCACATTTCTGCGATGTGTATAAGTTAAAATATCCACTAAAAATCGATCGATAAAAATTTAATTTCTTTAATTAGAAAGACAAGGAAAAAAGATTTCATTTCGGTGGGAAAGTAGGTGTTAGACATGAAGACGCTCCGGTTTTCCATAGTAGGATATTTTAATACGAAATTTTGACTTTTTAAATATTAAATTTTTTTATTAAATTTTTTGGCATCCCGATGTGAAACTTTTTGCTCATTTCATTGATACCCATTTCTAAGTCCTATCTTAATTACAAGCTGAAATATTAATTATTATTTAATTAATCGGTTTATTGCTATCAAATGCGTCGATTAAAATGGAGACACGTGCTTTTTTAACAACGAAATAATTTAAATTAGGAAATCTAACAATTTGCGTGGGGTTTTTGAACAGCGCTATAAGTATAACTGATTCATCATCATAAAGTTTACAAGTATTCATACCACTATTCTCAAATAGTAATTTCAGGAAATATCTTAAATTATGGGTTACGACCGCCACTCGATCTGTTTGAAACTTTAAGATAGTTTATAACACATAAGAAAAAGTGTAAATAAGAATGGAGTTTGATATTTCGAGGAGGGGAGGAGAGCTAGATTTATTTTTAAAATCTTAGCATTTGTTACCGCAGCAAATGTTTTAAATCCTTGGTTAAGACCGCCACTCCTCCCCGACGCGAATTTCGAAACTTCCCTCGTTTGGACCCCTTTGGCGAAAAAGTCTTGCGCCGGCTTTGGCTAGAAACTGTAGGGTTACTTTCAATCGCTGGTCGAAACGAAGGAAATTTAAGTGTGTGTTTTCGCCGGTGAACTTCGTCTCGTCTGTACTGCGAGATTTGAATTTAGATTGTATTCTTGATGAAGAATTATCGGACACGTCGAAATAATTTCGATTAGAAGTTCAAATCGTGTCGAGGTAATTTATTTTCTTTCTTTTGTAAAACATGTTCATTACTTATTTGCTGTGCAGCTTAATTTTGTTTGTTACTTCAATTGACTAGTATATTTTCATAATACTGCTATATGCATAATACTTTCGCATTTTCATTGCTTATCCATGGATTCTATCTTTGAACGCAATCTAGTGTAATTATTTGGACCTTTCATTAAAATTCACAGATTTTTTGGTGTGTGACGGTTTCTCTTTACTCCCCGGTTTAAACTTTATTCTCAATGTCAAAAGCATATTTGCATTATGTCAAAAAGCTATTAATCTTTGAATGAATGCAATGTAGTGTAATCCCTACCCCCCGTTTCTCTAGTTTTAATTGTCATGTGTATGTCAAAAGTCAAATTTCTAAATGCCTATATTACAATGCAATCTAAGGTAATTTTTTTGTTGTAACCTTTTCACCAGAGTTGGCTAGTTTTTGACCATGTGACAGTTTAATCTCCAATTGAAAGTCATACCAGTGGCCTATTTCTGTATATAAAATTTGACAATAATATACTTTTAATGTATAGATGGCCCCTATTTTTAAAATGGAATTCAACTTCTGAAGACAATTCAGAATGTAATGATACCTGGCATTTTGCAATAAATTGAAAATATATTTTATTTTGTACAGAATTTATGATACTGACAGAAAGTGCTTAATTTTCTTTTCTCCGATTTACATTGAATATTTACGAGTGTTCTTAAAACCATGTTATACCTTGTGAAAATCCCATAAATGGTTTATCAGCCCTAAAACTACCCACTTTTTAAAAACAATTCTACAGTTATAAAAGATTTTTCTGTATAAAGAAATTTCCTCAAGTGAAGGTTTTATTCTCTTTGTTAAACAAATTTAATTGCAAACATTTTTTTAAAATATATATTTCATTTGGATTATATTCTAAGTTGTACATTTATTTCTTCATAAGTTATAAATTGAAAGTTCTCTTTTCTGTACAATTATAATTATGTACAACACGCATAAAATTTATCTGTTTTTCTACTCTTTTGCTATTTTCAGATTAATAAAAATTAGAAGTTTTTGTATTAATTTTTCTGGATGGCAACGGATTTTTAAAAAAATCAAGAATTTCAGCAATTGTCAAAGATGACATCGTCACGAGGGGTCTCTCAATGGGAGAAATCGTGTACGAGATTACGGAATCACCTTGATTACAGCTGATTCAGCTGATTACTATGATTACATGTGATTATACCTGATTACACCTAGATTACATGTGATTATACCTGATTACACCTAGATTACATGTGATTATACCTGATTACACTTGATTACAGTTGATTTCACTTGGAAATACGTGATTAAATTGCTAAAATTTATGATTTAACAGTTTTACTCGATTTTATTGCCTTCCAAAAATCTGTTTTTTTTTTTTTTTTTTTTTTTTTTTTTTTTTTTTTTAAAGATTTGTCCAAAATAAGAAAAAAGTATCAAGCAGGACGGTGATTTGCCTATCACTGTTCTGCTGACAGTGGCGTAGCTAAGGGGGTGGGGTCTGAATCTCACCCCAAATGATGGGCTCGTACACTAAATCATGAATAATAAAAGTAGTAACTTCTGCTAAAACGGCAATTTTTTTTTCTTTTTTTACATGTTAACTTTTTAGATTTGTCCAAAATAAGAAAATAGTATCAAGCGGGACGGTGATTTGCCTATCACCGTTCTGCCGACAGTGGCTTAACCAAGGGGGTGGGGTTGGAATGTCCCCTCTAACGATAGGTCCGTACACTAAATCATGAATAACAAAAGTAGTAACTTCTGCTAAAACGGCAATTTTTTTTCTTTTTAGCTCACAGGCTATCAAAGCCTGAGAGCTAATGTGCCCGCCCGTTCTGTATGTATGTACGTACGTACGTACGTATGTATGTATGTATGTACGTAACGCGCTAACTCTTGATAGAAACATCCGATTTGCTTCAAAATTTTTTTCTAGGTTCATTGTGATAAGGCGCTTCCCTGATTAGTTTTGGGAGTTCATTGGTTAAGGATAAAGGGGGGAAAAGGGGTTAGTCCAACCCCTTAATTCAGATAAATGGGTTTTTCATGCAGAATCATTCGATTTGCTCCGAATTTGGTATACCGGTTTATTATGTTAAGGAACTTCCCTGATTAGTTTTGGGGGTTCATTGGTTAAGGATAAAGGGCGAAAAGAGGGGTTAGTCCACCCCTTTTAATTCAGATAAATGGGTTTTTCATGCAGAATGATTCGATTTGCTCCGAATTTGGTATACCGGTTTATTATGTTAAGGAACTTCCCTGATTAGTTTTGGAGGTTCATTGGTTAAGGATAAAGGGGGAAAAGGGGTGTTAGTCCACCCCCTTAATTCAGATAAATGGGTTCTTCATGCAGAATCATTCGATTTGCACCGAATTTGGTATACCGGTTTATTATGTTAAGGAACTTCCCTGATTTGTTTTGGGAGTTCATTGGCTAAGGATAAAGGGGGAAAACGGGGTTAGTCCACCCCTCTTAATTTAGATAAATGGGTTTTTCATGCAGAATCATTCGATTTGCTCCGTATTTGGTATACCGGGTTATTATGTTAAGGAACTTCCCTGATTAGTTTTGGGGGTTCATTGGTTAAGGATAAAGGGGGGAAAGGGGGGGGTTAGTCCACCACCTTAATTCAGATAAATGGGTTTTTCATGCAGAATCATTCGATTTGCTCCGAATTTAGTATACCGGTTTATTATGTTAAGGAACTTCCCTGATTAGTTTTGAGGGTTCATTGGTTAAGGGAAAAGGGGGGTTAGTCCACCCCTTTTAATTCAATTAAATGGGTTTTTCATGCAGAATGATTCGATTTACTCCGAATTTGGTATACCGGTTGTAGAGAATTTGAAGAAAGAAATCCTTGAAATTTTCTTATTTTTATTTCACAACACAAAAACAAATCTTGACATTCACGAAAACTTAACACACAATGAAACATACAGTTCTGGTTTCAGAATCAAATTTCTCTAGTTAAAATTAACACTCTAATTAGTATGCTTTCATCACATGAAAGCCTTAAATTACATTATAAAAATATATCCCCTGCCTAAACTGGGTGCAGATAATTAAATAGAATAAAGAAAGACAATAATGCAGCAGGAGCAACATTTTCCATACCACACTCTCAGGAAAACCAAACATCAACTCTCTGATGATGTCATAATTAAGATTTCACAACAGCACAGAATGCATAGTGCTGCCATCTGTCAAACAACAGAATAACTAAAATCTTATATTTGATTTGATTCACTATCAGTTCAGCACTGAACATACTCCCACCCATCAAGAAGCTATTCTTGATGCAAAGGAAGTAAACAAAGTTTTACAATAGGTCTTTTAAAAATACCCCTAGCGGTTTTAACAGTTACTACACGGACTGTACCATCCTTACCTGGATGAATTTCAATAATTTTGCCTAATGGCCAAACAGAAGGGGGAACATTATCCTCTTTCAAAATTACTACATCATTTACTTTAAAATTTTCAGTATTTACTCTCCATTTTTTTCTATTTTGCAGAGTACTCAAATAATCAATACTCCACCTTTTCCAAAAACATAATTTCAATTTTTGTACAATATCCCAACGAGATCGTAAAGACAAATTTTCCTCATTTAAAGTTTCAGCTGGGGAAGTTATGACATCACCAGTTAAAAAATGAGATGGAGTCAATATATTTATACCATCTGAATTGTTATCACTATCAATTGCCACTAATGGTCTAGAATTCAAAATAGCTTCAATTTGAGTTAAAAATGTATAAAGTTCCTCAAAAGTTAAATTAGTATTTCCAATTACACGTTTGATATGAAATTTTACAGAACGAACAGCGGCTTCCCACAGTCCACCAAAATGCGGACTCACTGGAGAAATCATATGCCACTCAATGTTTCTTTGAGACAAAAAATAACAATTTTTTTCATTTCTTTCAATTGAACAAATAAATTTATATAAATCTGAGAGTTGCCTTTTAGCACCTACAAATGTTGTCGCATTATCACTATACACATGTTGAGGAGCTCCTCTTCGAGAGCAAAATCTGTTTAATGAAGCAATAAATGCCTAGGAGGTTAAATCACTCACCAACTCTAAATGTAGAGCTTTAGTTGCAAAACAAACAAATAGAACAATATAGCATTTAGTAGTTTTCGCTCCTTTACCTCGATATTTCAAAATATTAATAGGCCCTGCATAATCGATTCCACATGCAGAAAATGGCCTGTTAGGAGTGACTCTGTTAAGAGGAAGATCTCCCATTAACTGTTTGGAAGATGCTGCTCTATATCTACAGCAGGTAACACATTTATGAATACAATTTTTAATTATCTTCTTGGCACGTACAATCCAATAACTCTGTCTAATGATACCCATTAACAAATTTAACCCAGCATGAAAATGCATAACATGAAAATATTTAACAATTAACACACTTAATTTATGCTGAGTTGGCAAAATGACAGGATGTTTTGCATTGTACTGGAGGGGTGAATTTCTCAGCCTACCTCCCACCCTAAGTAAACCATCACTATCAATAAAAGGACAAAGTGAAAAAAGAGAACTTTTTTTAGAAACTGGTCTGTTTGATCTAATACAACTAATTTCATCTGCGAAATATAGCTGCTGAATATAAGAAATAATCAAATTACCTGAATGTCTTCTTTCGTTTGTCGATAAAGGAAGAAATTTACCTTTACTCAAAGGACTGGTGTTCATTTTGCCAACTTTCTGTTTGCAATTTCTCACAAACCTAATACAAAAAGCTAAAACAACAACAATTTTAGTAAAAGAAGAATATTTTTCAAAAAGTAAATCAATCAAAGAATTATTCACAGTTACTGGAAAATAAAATTTAGAGTTCTTTTTCTCTTTATTTACAGTGTCTAAATTAGTTTTTATTTGAGGTTGTTCAGGCCAATGTTCTTGACTTAAAGAAAGCCACTTTGGGCCCTCCCACCAAAGGGAACAATCAGGAAGATCCTTAGGAGATAAACCTCTATAAGCAATGTCAGCTGGATTTTCCTTGCCTGGAACATACCTCCAACAGTCAGATGGAACAGAGTCTAGAATTTCTGAGGTTCTATTGGCCACATAAGGTTTCCAACACCTAGGATGAGATGACAGCCATGATAGAACTACTTGCGAGTCGGTCCAAGCATAAAACTTAATAATGAAGGTATTCAAAATAGTCACTAATGCAGAATACAGTCTGGAAAGTAGTAAAGCACCATTGAGCTCAAGCCTTGGAATGGAAACTGATTTAAGGGGTGCTACCTTGCTTTTAGCAACTAAAATGGTCACCTTTGACTTCACTTCACCAGGTTGAACCACATATATGATGGCGGCATATGCTGATTCTGATGCATTGCTAAATCCATGTAAAATGAGCTCTTTACTGGAAACTTGGATCCATCGGGGAATTCTAATAGAGCAAACTTGTTCAAATTCCTCTTGGAATTTCTTCCAATTTGCTTGGAAATTTTCAGGAAGAGCAGTATCCCTGTCTAACTTCATCAACCACAATTGCTGGTAAAACATTTTTATAGAGACAGTACATGGAGCCAAAAATCCTAATGGATCAAATAATTTGGCAGATTGTGAAAGAAATTTTCTTTTAGTTATATTATCATCAAATTGTAAATTAACTTTAAAGACAAAAACATCGTTTGATGAATCCCAGATAAGCCCTAAGGCTTTGGAACAGTCATTAGGATGAATTTCTAAGTTTGTTGACTCAAGAGAATTTGAAGATAAATGATTCACTACATCAACTACATCAGAAGAATTAGATCTCCACTTCCGTAAATGAAAACCTCTATTTTCTAAAGCCAGTGAAAGTTTCTCAACCATTTTAATAGCTTCTTCGCTTGAGATTGCACCGGACATACAATCATCAACATAGAAACTATCTTTAATTATTGAAGCTGTTGCAGGATCATTCTTTTCAATATCCTTTCCAATTTGAAATAGGCAACGAATAGCTAAAAATGGAGCTGATGATGTACCATATGTAATAGTTCGTAGCCTGTATTCCTTTATAGCTGAGTATGCTGAGTCACGCCAAACAATACGCTGTAAATCTTGATCTTCTGGAGCAATCAAAACTTGTCTATACATCTGCTGAATATCAGCGGTAAAAGCAATAGGATTTGCTCTAAATCTTATCAAAATGGTAAAAAGATTTGGTTGTGGAATTTGTCCAACAGCTAAAACAGAATTTAACGAATTAGCATTAGGAGGTTTGCATGAACCATCAAACACCACACGTAACTTTGTTGAAATAGAGTCGCTTTTTATAACAGAATGATGCGGAAGATAATATACTTTGTTGCTTGCAGGATTTGAGTTTTTGTCGATAAGTGTCATATGACCAAGGTCTTCATATTGCTTCATAAAATTTCTATACTCATTTTCAAAATTTTTATCAAATTGAAATTTTCTCTCCATAGAAAACAAACGTGACACTGCCATGGATCTAGAATCGCCTAATGACATCACATCTTTATAAACTGGCAATTTAACTTCAAATCTACCTTCTGGTGTTACCTTGTAAGTTGAACAAAAATGTTGTTCACAAAATTCTTCTTCCTCAGACAAATGGGGTTTATTAACATCTATTTCTTCTGCTTGCCAAAATTTTTGTAATAATAGATCAACATTGGATTCGTTTTCAACACTAAGAAAATGAGATTGAATACTAGAAGAATATTTACATTTAGGTTCCAATTTTCCGGCTACCACCCAACCAAACATAGTGTTTTGGGCAATTGGCTCATTCTCGGTACTAACAATTCTACCATATCTTAAAATAGTAAAGAAACAGTCAGATCCCAAAATAATATCACATTCTTGTGGTTTCATGAAATCTTCATCTGCTAACGTAATATTTTTAAGATACTCTATATTTTTCGTATCAAGTAATTCTGCAGGTAATTGAGATGTCACTTTAGGCAGGATGTATGCCTGAACCTTTAAGGACTCGGTAGAAAGCTTTGAACCTACTGTAAGAGTTACTGAACCACGCGTTTGTCCAGCCAATACTCCAGCAATTCCATTTAATCGAATTCTGTCATTCTTTCTTTTTAACCCTAAAGTTCTTATGACGTTTTCACTAACAAAAGAACATTCCGAACCAGAATCGAGTAGAGCTCTAAAAGAGTAAGGTTTATTTTCATTATTATATAAGAGAACTTTAGCAGTAGGTAGGAAAGAAACACATTTAGAATTATTGAAAGAAGCACTAGAATTAATTTGTAATTCGTGAGATGTTGACTCCTGTACAAATTCTTTATTTGACTGGTGGTTTTTATTCTCAGATGAATTTGGAAAAACTTTATTTTCAAACTTAGCAGTGCAAGCATTATTACTTTTATTCTCTTCATGTAAGAGTGTATTATGTTTACTTTCACATTTAAAGCATTTCAAATGAGAATTTGGACATTCCTTAACTTTATGAGAGTTTAAACATAAAAAGCAACAGTTATTACGCTTAATAAAGTTCTTTCGAGCAACAACATCCATGGATTTAAATTTAATACATTTATAGAGCGGATGTATTCCTTGACACTTTAAGCACACCTTTGAGTGCTTATCATTAGAACTGTACTTGGAACCAACAAAATTTGAACTTTTGGAATGTTTCATATCACTTTCATTGTTAGAGATGAGCTCTAAAGAAGAACATCTTACACTTAAGAAATCAAAAAATTCTTTCAAAGTGGGAAATTCATTTTCTGTACTTTCAATGGACCAAAGTCTTCGGCTTTCCGGATCAAGTTTTTGAAATAACAAATATATTAACCATGGATCTCTATTTGTAGCTTCATCACCAACAGCTTTCAAACCCCTAATAACTTCATCACTAGTATTCAGCAAATTTCTTATATTTATGCTATTAAGATGCAGAACTGATTTTTGTTCTAAAAATAATTTAATCAAAGAATTAACAATTTGTTTCTTTTTATCATATCGATTTAACAACTTGTCCCAAGCTTCTTGATAAGATTCATTAGAAAGGGGAATATGCTTAATTAATGTAGCTGGTTCTTCAGAAAGTAACCCTTTAAGATACTGGAATTTCTGAATGTTACTTAAACCTACTTGTGAATGGACAGTGGAAACAAACATATCCTTAAAATTTGTCCATTCTGAAAACTTTCCAGAAAATACTGGAATATTCAATTTTGGTAGTCTAATATTACATTGATTAGGAATAGTAACAGAAGAACCTTGCACAGAATTGTGTGTTGCAACATTAACAACTTCTGAAGGATTCAAAGAATCTAGTTTGTTTTGATATTTAGTTTTTAACTGAAAATACCTGTCTTCAAATTCTGCTAATTCAGAATCATCATCATTTAAACAAGAATCTAATCTTAAGAACTCTTTAAGTAAATCATCTAATCTTTGTAATCTAATCAAAATTTCATTCTTAGTATTCACATTATCAAAACTATTCTCTAATCTAGTTACAGAGCCTTTCACCCTACCTCTCTCAATTTTAATTTGAGCAGATTTTTTCTCATAATCCTCCATTTTATACAATAACTTATAAGCAGAATAATTTCCAAAATAAAATTAATCAGATAACTTCAAAACAAAACTAATCAAAAGTACTTTAAAATCAAAAATAATCAGAATTGCTTCAAAACAAAACTAATCAAATTAAGTTAAAAAAACAGAAGTAACTGAATTAAATTCAAAAACAGAACAAATCAAAGTCAAAAACAGAACTACTATAAAATGTTCATAATTATTCTTTCATACAAACAATAGAATTTTCTGTTCTCAAATGTGCATAAAACTAAAAATCTTCAAAATTCTTCAATGTAAAATAATAATTCACCATAATAATTAAATATTCAAATATTTCAAGCAAATAAATCATAATGTTCTTGAGAACAACAAGTAAATAAATCATAATAATCTTGAGAACAATTTTCTTTTTCAAGAACTATCAAAACATAATATTGTAGAATACTATTTTTTCTTATTTTATCAATTCAATAAAGAAGATACTAAATTGTTCTCATATTCTAAAATAATATCTTGCTAAATGCAACTTCAGTAGAAAAAATTAAGCTTTAGCATCAAAGAACAATTTCAAAACAAAGTAAGTACTCACATATCACGCCTAAGTGCCTCCAATTTTCTTTATGTAGAGAATTTGAAGAAAGAAATCCTTGAAATTTTCTTATTTTTATTTCACAACACAAAAACAAATCTTGACATTCACGAAAACTTAACACACAATGAAACATACAGTTCTGGTTTCAGAATCAAATTTCTCTAGTTAAAATTAACACTCTAATTAGTATGCTTTCATCACATGAAAGCCTTAAATTACATTATAAAAATATATCCCCTGCCTAAACTGGGTGCAGATAATTAAATAGAATAAAGAAAGACAATAATGCAGCAGGAGCAACATTTTCCATACCACACTCTCAGGAAAACCAAACATCAACTCTCTGATGATGTCATAATTAAGATTTCACAACAGCACAGAATGCATAGTGCGGCCATCTGTCAAACAACAGAATAACTAAAATCTTATATTTGATTTGATTCACTATCAGTTCAGCACTGAACACCGGTTTATTATGTTAAGGAACTTCCCTGATTAGTTTTGGGGGTTCATTGGTTAAGAATAAAGGGGAAAAAGGGGGGGCTAGTTCACCCCATTAATTCAGATAAATGGGTTTTTCATGCAGAATGATTCGATTTACTCCGAATTTGGTATACCGGTTTATTATGTTAAGGAACTTCCCTGATTAGTTTTGAGGGTTCATTGGTTAAGGGAAAAGGGGGGTTAGTCCACCCCTTTTAATTCAATTAAATGGGTTTTTCATGCAGAATGATTCGATTTACTCCGAATTTGGTATACCGGTTTATTATGTTAAGGAACTTCCCTGATTAGTTTGGGGATTCATTGGTTAAGGATAAAGGGGGAAAAGGGAGGTTAGCCCGCCCCTCTTAAATTAGATAAATGGGTTTTTCATGCAGAATGATTCGATTTGCCCCGAAGTTTGTATACCGGTTTATTATGTTAAGGAACTTCCCTGATTAGTTTTGGGGGTTCATTGGTTAAGGATAAAGGGGGAAGGGGGCTAGTCCACCCCGCTTAATTTATATAAACGGGGTTTTTCATGCAGAATTATTCGCTTTGCTCCAAATTTGGTATACCGGTTTATTATGTTAAGGAACTTCCCTGATTAGTTTTGAGGGTTCATTGGTTAAGGATAAAGGAGGGTTAGTCCACCCCTTTAATTCAGATAAATGGGTTTTTCATGCAGAATGATTCGATTTGCCCCGAAGTTGGTATACCGGTTTATTATGTTAAGGAACTTCCCTGATTAGTTTTGGGGGTTCATTGGTTAAGAATAAAGGGGGAAGGGGGCTAGTCCACCCCGCTTAATTTATATAAACGGGGTTTTTCATGCAGAATTATTCGCTTTGCTCCAAATTTGGTATACCGGTTTATTATGTTAAGGAACTTCCCTGATTAGTTTTGAGGGTTCATTGGTTAAGGATAAAGGGGGGTTAGTCCACCCCTTTAATTCAGATAAATGGGTTTTTCATGCAGAATGATTCGATTTGCTCCGAATTTGGTATACCGGTTTATTATGTTAAGGAACTTCCCTGATTAGTTTTGGGGGTTCATTGGTTAAGGATAAAGGGGGAAGGGGTGGGCTAGTCTACCCCCCTTAATTTATATAAACGGGTTTTTCATGCAGAATTATTCGCTTTGCTCCAAATTTGGTATACCGGTTTATTATGTTAAGGAACTTCCCTGATTAGTTTTGAGGGTTCATTGGTTAAGGATAAAGGGGGAAAAGGGAGGTGTATTTTATATATATACATTTATGTATAACTATATATACATTTTTGTATAAACGGCAAACAAAATCTTCACTTGGCGCCCCCTTAGACTTTCGTTCTGGCGCCCTTTGCACCCCCCTAGTTTCGGACCTGATTTCAAAAGATTACATAAACATAAGTTTATTATCGCTATTAATATTTTTAGAAAACGTATTGCCTGCCCTACACATCCTGTGAACAATCAGGTCCAGTTCCGGCACCGATCTTAAAAATTAGTCAGAAAATGGGTCAGAAAGTTTCGCGTTGTTGAGCAGTGAATTTGAGAACCACCTTAAGGTATATTTCTAAAACTTACGTTAACGGAAGTTCATAATCGCTCTTAATACTTTTACAAAACAGATTGCCTGCCCTACACATCCTAAGAACAATCATGTCCAGTTCCGACTGTGTACAAAATAATGAAAGCCTGATCTTGGCCCGGCACGTGTCTGCTGAAAAAATTAAGCCCTGACTCAGGAACCATGTAGCTGTGCGATGCCAATCTCTAAGCTGAACATGTTACATTTCTGTATTGATGTTGTCAAACTAGGATCGGCTCGTGACGCACATTTATAATTATTCTCGCAAAAGTAATGTTCATTGATAATGGCTCATATTTTATCGGCTACATTTAAATTTTCATATCTGGCCGGTAAGGCCGCTTAATTTTTTTTATCGGCCCGGCATGGCAGGCCCGTTGAATTTTTTTGCCTGCCCAACCCGGTCCGTTTATTTTGTTTATCGTCCTGGTCCGTTGAAAATCTGTGAACTGCCCTAATTCTGCCGGAACAAACCCGTTTGAAAGTTCACCCACATTTCGGCGGCCCGGCAAGGGACTAGGATCAAGCCTGGGCCCGTTCAGACCTCTAGGCTGAGGCACTATATGTTTCCATCTACATTCTCTTTCGAGACATATTTTTCTTATTCTTTATAAACTTTAGACCACGAAAGCCGAGACAAAAGCACAGCGAATCAAGTAAAAATTAAATTTAAAAAATCAAAAAACCCGACTGCGTAAAAAGCGAACTAATTAGTTATGTCTCACCAATGTGAAAATATTTTTTATATTACTTACCCATTTTTTTTATTATTTACTTGTACTGATGATTTTTAAGTTATGTTTAACTCTTAGTTGCTATCTATAAACACTGTTTTGATGAGGCCTATAGATATCTATGAAGGAGTTGCAGTAAAGCTAGAGATCCTACCTACACAACTTCCAGGTTGTGTAATATTTAAACGGAGCTTCTGATTGTAAAATAGTCCATGAAACATCGTCTTCATTTTGAAAGACCCATCCAATGATAGGCCACTCAATAGGATGCGTAATTTTTTTTCTATACAGCCATTTTGTATTTTACGACCGCCATTTTGAATTTATAAAAACAAAACCTAGCCTATAACCGTCGGACGGTTAACACGAATGGATAGAGATCTCATTCATTAAAATCCATCCAGCCGTTGGGATGTTTCGAGGGTATAAAGAAATCCACATACCCAGATACGAATCAAACACATAACCCTTCTTGGCAGTCGGGTAAAAAGTTTTCACCCGCATCGAGAATTTATATTTCTTTCCCCTCGGATTGCAGAAACAAGCAAAGAGAAACTACGCTGTTAAAAAAAAAAAAAGGAAATTTCCCAGTTAAACTGATGGCATTGAGCTCACAGGCTATCCACACTAATTGTACATTATACTCTTATTAAAAAAAAATATTGCCCCTCAAAAAATAAATGAAGGAATTAGCCTCCGTTTCCCCACTTTATACTTAACCAAAGAACCTCCAAATCTAATCAGTAAGCTCTTTAACGTAATGAACTGGCATACCAAATTTGAAACAAATCAGATAATTCTGCATGAAAAAAACTATTTCGCTAACTTAAGGGGGTATTAGCTCCCCCATTTCTCCCTTTATGCTGAACCCATGAACCTTCAAATCTAATCAGAAAAGCTATCTATCATATCTATCAGAATGAACCTAGAACAAAAAAATTAAACTAAATTAGATAATTCTGCATGAAAACCCATTAATCTCAATTAAGGGGAGGAGACAATCGCCCCCTTTCTTCCTTTTATACTTAAAAAATGAACCTTCAAATCAAATGAAGAAAGCCATATCGGATTAAACTGGTATATGAAGTTTGAAGCAAATCGAATAATTTTGCATGAAAAACCCATTTATCTAAAGGGGATCTCTAGGTTGGGATTGGAATTAAGTATTTCGCGTTCGATCGGGTCGCAGGTAGACGGAATATTTTTGGTTGGGTTTGGTTCGGGTTGCAGCTTTGTTTTAAATAAAATTTACAGGGCTTCAAATTTTATTTATTACCCGGGAAGGACCCTAGTTAGGTGTAACGTTTAACTGCTAGTTTTCACGATGACACTTTCACTAACAAATTTAAATAATTTTATTTTAAAATAATTTTTGGTCACTTTATGCGTTTTTGATAGGGATTTGTCAACTGATTATTTTCAGTTACCTCCGGCATTAAAATACATGCTCAACCCGGCCGTAACATGAACCGCGTTTCGAAAAAAATTGGTTACCTGCCTTTTGCTGATGCGCGACTCTTTGGTTCAACTCACAACCGGAGAACTGGTCCATACTTTGTCTTTCGCATACTGCTATGTAGTGTATATGCCATATATGTGCACGTAAAATCAATAATATTGAATGACCGCTTATTGGGAGGTTGCTGTATGGAAGAAAAGTACGAAGCAGAGTTTTTCCTTTCGGGTAATGCTCAAAAGTGTGGAAACCCTTTCTGTTGTGGATTCATCCGCCTATAAAGATTAGGTGACTAGTGAGGTGTTTCAAAAATAACCTTAAGAGCTTTTTTTTTCACTTAATTTATCTACAATATTCTTTGACAAGCTTCGAAATTTACGTTTCGAGTAAAAATCGTTTGGCCATCTGCAATTTATCTCTAATTTAAATAGCAGTGTGAGTGTTACAGATCTGCGCGTTTCGAGATATGCCAAATCCGAACGCGAAAATTTTATGTTTTTCACGTGATTGATCAACATATTCCACCTGCTATTTAAAAAAGGGGGGAAAAAGAAACAAAGAAATGTTTTATTGTTCATTTGCTCCAAAAAAATTCTGAAGAACAAATACTGTCCCGGTCCGGCCCGAATCTACAGAAAAAATGCAGGACCCGGACGTATCCCGGGGATAATGAAGTTCAGGCCTGGACCAACTTTTCAAAAGCTAAAATTTAGCCCGAGCCCGTACCGAGTTTTCAGATAAAATTAACGAAAGCCCGAGTTTAATGAAAGAAACTTTTACAGAGTTCGGGCTTCGGAAGAGGCCAGGGCTCGTGGAAACCTCTAATATATATTTTGAATTCGGCCCCCCTGTCGGGGATACTGTGCCCCCCCGTCGGCCAAGTTCTGGCGCCGCCCCTGGATTCAGTGTTCACAAAAAACCTGCCAAGAAGGAATCACAACTGGAAAATGTTCCATTTTAGATTAGCAAGATATATTGTTTTCGTCGAATCTTGATTTTTTTCCCCTTTAAGATAGATCTTCAGAGATTTTACTGTAATACATTTATGCCTCGATTTATGCTCTTGAGAGGTGTAGTATAGAAGGAGTGCATTTTAATAGTTTTAATGGATACTGTGAAAACGGAGCGTGTTTATAATGAAAATCTGTCTAAAACGGAAAGTTCATAGTCCCGACAAAAGACATACCTTTGAATCATACCTTCTAAGACGAACACCTGTCTAAAGCGGCAATTTCCATACGTTCTATGTGATTCCATCTTAGCCGTTTTGACTGTTGTTATATCCATGTTCAGTAAAGCAGTTCTTCGTTTGAGGTTGGGACCGGACCCCCCCCGCCCCCCCTTAGTGTGTTCCTATCGAGACACCGTGGACCCACGGACAATTCCGAGGACAATTCTCTCGGCACTACGGCTGGCTGTATTCAAGGGACGTCAATATAATCGAAAACCCCAGAAAACCGTGAGAGACAGGAAGCGAGGCATGATGTTTTTGTGTAGTGATTATATTATTCGTTTGTTGTAAGGAAAAGGACAATGATCGGATTCTCCAGACATAGTAATCATGACGAGTCATGATATCTTTTCTCCCACGTGTACAGAGCTGAAACTAGACTTTTTTGTGCCAAGGGCAAACATGGATTTTGACGCACCCCCCCCCCCCCCCCCTCCTCTGCCGCAAAGAAAATTTACAACGAGAATTCCATTAAGTTTCTAATAGCCGACCTATTTTGAAATTTAAAATATGCAATCATAAAATACGTAATACTGAAGTACGGAATCACCTTTATCAAATATTGATTCATGAAAACTTTGTAAACGGAATCAAAAAGAACCGAAAAATATTCCGCTTTATACAGGTTTCCATCTTAGCAGGTATAATTGTTGATATTCTTTCTGTTGAAAATACATACTTTTTTTTCATTTAAGTTCGAATTCCGTTATAGATAGATTTCATTTTCATAGATTTTACGGTAGTTGTAGTGTAATTCATGCGTTTTAAGTGACAGTGATATGAAGTCAAGCGAAGACATTCACAAACTAATATTAAAACAATGGAAGCGTTCTCGACAATTATCTCGCTTGCGTTTTATTATTTTCAATTTTTTTATCTTTTTCATTGGATAGCTGAGGTCAATATCTAATGTTATGTTCTCATACTTTTTCGTGTTTGGTTACTTTTTTTTCTTTTAAATATACGAACACTTTTAATTTTTGGAAAACAGTTTGGAATACAGTTGTGAAATTTAAAGTATCCTCATATTAAAACAATGGAACCAAAATCGAAAAAATAAAAACGCACAACGTTAGATATCGGACCTCAGTTATAAACTGCATAAGAAAAAAAATATATATTAAAGTTCAAGTGATAATTCTGAAAAGAATGCTCCCATAGTGTTAACATTAGCTTGCAAGTGTTTTCGCGTGTGACTACACTAAGATTAACTTATGAGACTACACTGGTAACGTGAAGAAATTGCAACCAAGGGCGCCGTTAGAAGGGGGGGGGGTCCGGGGGCCATATGCCTCCCCGCCTGGCATTACCCCCTCCCCCAATTCAATGTCGCCGGAGAAAATATTTTGACTTTTGAATTTTGGCCCAGTCGGCTAAAGTCAAGTTCGAGATCATTTTTTTTTCTTTGCAAGTCGTAGTCGTATTGACTAAACTAATTATTCCGGGTATGAATAGGTTTCTGATTGAATTTTGATTCTTGCAGGTTGAGTTCAGGTGAACCCGATTTTTAGAGAAAAAAAAGTCCAAATTCCTTCAGATAAAAAAATATATATTTGATAAAAGGATGACTTTTGTTTATTTTTCAACATAAAAGATAAAATTTATCCTGAAGTTATGATATGCTATTTTTAGGTGCGTTCATAATTATAAAAATACGTAGCACCTATAGTCGTCGTTCGGTCCGTCTGTCCGTCCGTCCGTCCAGATATAACAGAGCAAAAACTACCCAAACGAATGGTCTGAAAGTTTAAATATATAATTGTTGCAAATTTTGTCGAGCCATTTCAAATTTTATGAAAATCGTATGTATAGTTTAATGACAGGGACAGTCAAAAGTTTTCCGTTACATTACAGCTAATGGGAAAAAATTATTTAAAGCACATTTTAATGAGTTTACAGCATTCCGAAATGAATAAAATTGATATGCACTTATGAAGAGCACTAAAATATGCATTCAGTCCAGTATGCGGTGCAAAAAATATTTATAAAACTAGTTATAGTACGAACGCACCTCATTTGTTCCATCTGACTCGCAATTTTCAACTTGTTTTTATAGCTATATTAAATTGTGGACCATTTTTCACTGATTGTGGATTCACGGTCGGCTTGGTTTAATGTATTTAGGGCTCGGTTAAGAATACGGAGGACGAAAATTATTTTGTCGGGGTCGGTTGGGTAGCAAGTAGAGTGGTGCATATGGTCGGGCAAACTCAACCTGACCCGAGTCGCGATCTGGACCAGATCGGGTTGGACCTAAACTAATATCGTTGTGGGTCGGGTTAACTTTAATTGATTTAGGATCGGGTTATGAAACTTACGGTTCTTGATTAGAGAATCGATTTCTCAAAGGAATTTACAAAATTTATTTTAAGATGAAAAACTATACATTTGAATATTAACGAGTATACATGTATATTGAACTTTATCCTTAAAAGTTAAAATCGATACTAGAGGTATAATTGTAGACTACTTTTGCATAGTTGCATTACAATATGGATATATATATATATATACCTTTTTTTTTTTTTTTTTTTTTTTTTTTTTTAATTAAGAGGTGGGGTTTAGTTGAGGTTCGAGTATTTTGAGTTCGGGTCGAAATGTGCAGGATGAAATTTTTTGTCGTGCTCAGATCTCGTTTCGGGTTCGAATCTACCCTGTATCGAGTTGGGCAAACAAAACTAAACCCGACTGATAGTTTGAATCGGATCCGGCTAAACTGAATATTTTTTCAGAGAGGTTCGAATTGACTTATATTTTACGAGTTGGGTTAACTTAAATTGCTTTTGGTGGGTGGGTTCGATTCTACCCGATTTCTCAAAATATTCTCCAAAATATACTTAAAAATGAAACATTATATTACTAGGGTATCAAGGAGCACATATACAGAAATATTGTTTTTTCTTCATACAAAATATAATTGATACTAGAAATACAATTGTAGGCTACTTTTCCATTATTCTATTGTAGATTTTTATGTTTATTTTTTCAGTTTTGGGGTGGGATTGGGTTCGGATTGAAACCTGTCCGTTCTGGGTCGAAGTTTGTCAGATTAGGATCAATTAATCCAACTAATTTTTTTAAACTGGTTCAGACTGAGTGGATATATAATTTACAGGTTCGGGTCGGGTATGACCCAAATCACGCAGGATTCTATGCTCTCAAAATAATCCGTGAGTTGAACTTATTTTTCCCTTGATTATCTTTTATTAAAACATGAAAATTTGCGCTTTTTTACCCATTCCCCTCCCCACTCATATATATATATATATTATATGCCCGACGCGCGCAGGACTCTAATCCGGCCACCCTGTCGGGATACTATGCCCCCCCCCCCACCCCGTAGGGCAAGTTTTGGCGCCGCCCTGACTGCAACCTTAATGTTAAACCTATGGGAGCGTTCTTTAAAAAACATTCTCGCTTGCATTTTAATAGTTTTAAATGATTTTTTTTTCTATTTTCGTTGCATATTTTTTAAATTTTACTTTTGGTTATTTTTACGTGTTTGGATTTTTTAACTGCAAGAGAATTTTATCAAAATTCCATATATATATATACATTTTTGTATCAAACGACAAACAAAATTTCCATTTGGCGCCCTCTTCGCCTAGGGCCGAAACTAACCTTTTTACACCCGGGGCAAGCATGGATTTTGGCGCCCCCCCCTCTTCCGCAAAGTATATTTACAAAGAGAATTTTACTAATTTTCTAATAGCCGACTTATTTAAAAATTTAAAACATGTAATCTTAAAATATGTAATACTGAACTACAATGGCGGATCCAAGGGGGAGGTCACGGGGGTCATGACTCCCCTCTAAACACCAACAAAAATATTATAAAGATCATTTTAAAAATAAAATATACAGTTAGAGTCCCGATTATCCGAGTCCTGCTTAACCGAGTTTCCACTTTCACCGAGTTATTTTCTTCTGATGGACTGATGGCTTCTATTATTGTGAAACAGTCATTATAAAAGAAGAGTTAGGTGAAGATGAAACAGCAGTCGTAAAAAGTTAGAACTCTGATTTTCTGGTCAGAATGGGAAAAAAAATGGCCATAATTTTTTTTGGCAAAAAAAAAAAAAAAAAAAAAAAATATGGCCATTTTTTTTTTCTATTCTGACCAGAAAATCAGAGTTCTAACTTTTTACGACTGCTCTTTCATCTTCACCTAACACTTCATTTATAATGGCTGTTTCGTAATAATAGAAGCCATCAGTCCACCAGAAGAAAATGATCCATTCCAAAGGTATAAGCCTTCATTTGGCGCCCCTTCGTTCTGGCACCCGGGGCACATGCCCCCTCTGCCACACCTTAGTTTCGGCCCTGGCCTTTCGTTCTTACGCCCGAGCAAGTGCCGCCCCCTCTGCCCTAAACTAGAAAAACTACCTAAACTACTACACAGAAAAAGTTAGAAAATTGCCCCCCCCCCCCCGGTGACAATTATCACTCCCTCCTATCTTTAATATTTTTATATTTTATAAATAATATATATCAGATTTAAAAAATTTGCTTGCGGTCCCTCTCATCTCCCGCGTATTTTAAATACACTTAGTCGACATTAACTTGTAATATATTAGAATGTAATCTAAGTTATATTTAAAATACATATAATTGGAATTGACCTACAATCCATTACGGGTTAACTGGATTATACAATTAAAAACGTAATTTAAATCATCTTTTAATCCATTGCAGGTTAATTAGATTATATAATTAAAAGAGTAATCGAAATCCGCACGTAATCGATTAAAATTAATCTAATTAAATCTTAAAATGTTAAATAAGAATTGATTTGTAATCCTTTACACAATTATCGGGTTATACAATTCAAAAGCTTAAATTGAAATTACTTTTCAGTGCTCTGCGTGTTAATCAATTGCATTATGAGGTGATTATAATGTATTTTAATTTAATCAATAATTTCATTACTCTGTAATCAGATTCTGCCCCAACACTGGTCATATCCATTGAAAATTATTCATATTTTATCGGTTTCGTTTAAATTTTTAAATCGGGTTCGACAGCCCGCGGATTTTTTTTTCTTTGTTGTTGTTGCCCCAGCTCCCCGTTAAAAATATGTCCTAATGCTGCCGGGCTGACCAGTTTGAAAGTTTCCCTCCATTACGATGGCCCCATGCCGACCACTAAACGTTCTTTGAATAAAATCAAACACAAATTCTTGAGAAAGCCCCTCCCCCCCACAGACTACTTTCTTATCTAGCTTATCTTTTTCCTCATCTGTGAGCTCGCCTTTCTGCCATTTCCGAGGGCATTTCTCATTTCTGCTTTTGCCTTCCCGCCTTCCCCAACTTCCGTCTAAACTGAAGACAGCGAGAGGAAGAAGACAGAATGGCGACAAAATAGATTTTTCTCGAGATTTTTAATTCGAGATTACACTTGATTATACATGATTATACTATGATTATATTGATTACATGTGATTACGTTAAGATTTCATTGATTACCACCGATTACATGTGATGACATGATTACGCATGATTAAGACTTGATTACAGTATGATTTCACTGATTACAGGAACGGTTGTACGAGATTACACCCCATTGAGAGACCCCTCGCATCGTCACTCATACACTATTCAATCCATCACCATTCATAATTTGATTATAATCTAAAACCTAAAAGGAAATACTGAAAATTTTTTTATATACTTTTTCTTTCCTTATCTCATCATGGTAAATAAATGACAAAATCCATCGCTGCACATACTTTTTCTGTCCTTATCTCATCATGGTACAACGATTGTTCGAAAATATTCCATAGCCTAGTCCCCAGACGCGATAGGTGTAAACAAACTTTAATATCTGTTGTCGAGACTGCGCTAAAATATCTTTTCTCTCACCAGACGATTTTTAACAAAAAGAAAAATGAATTTATTTCTGCATTAGTTTTAAAGCATTGAAATATTCTAGTTGGCACCTGGATATTTTAAATAAAAGAATGAATTGAAATAAGTAGGTTTTAGATGGGATAATAATATTTTAGCAGTAAATAAAGATTTTTGGGAAATAGGATAAACCGGGATTTAATAGCGGAATTAAATAATAAAAGGTTTTATTAAAGAAATATAAATAGTTAGAGCCATCTTTAGATTTACGCAATTTGGAATAAATATTATTATATGGATTAGGATCTTATAGAGATTAATAGACTAGAGTTTTAATTTAATAAGCCGGTATAATATACGGAATATTACTGAAAAAGGGAAATTTATATAAAATACTTTTAAACTTGGCGAAAAATTTTAAATTTTGTAATATTATCCCTCTTCCCCAAAGACTTTGTATGAAACTTGTGGTTAATTAACTACAAGTTCAGACAACATACTCCTAATAAATTTGGAAAATGAATTTTGAATATTAAACTTTTAGAGACGTAAGCGAAGAGATGGAAAAGTAAAATAAATTTGGCAATGGAAGAGAAATTTTTTTTTCTTGTTTGCTAAGATAATTTAAATTTAGCTGAGAGCATTTCCCCTGTAAAAGAATACAAATAACGGTTACAACATCACTTACCATCTGTAAGTGCACAGGAGAAAATATAAATACAATAAATAATAAGAAATAATAATATCATACTAGTAAATACAACAATACAAAATTCTGTCTTATGGAAATCTACTGCATTTCCATTTATCTTATCACAAAAATATTTTCAATCAATTAAGTTTCAACACTTTATTTACTTCAACTAGAACTTTAAATTCTATTGGCTTAATCAGTTTGTAGGTCGTAACAGTCCTTAAATAATCATCAAAAATAGTGGTACAGTCCTTAAGTAAAAAGTTCAGCTGCAATAATATTTTCACTAAATTTGTTCTACTACTCTGCCTACTAAAACTCTTTACATTAGGTCTTGATAATTACAGGTCATCATTATAGTAGTTTTATTTTAATAAACAAATTTCCAGTAGTTATTCAACTACCCTTAACGTTTGTTTATCAATTACTTTTTGAGCCCCTTTTCTCATTCTAATTGGACTCAGCATCTTTTAAAACTTCTCAACTTTGTCTAAGTAGTAATACCATAACTTTTCACTTATAAGTTATGTTCCCTTTTTCCATAGTAAAGAAAAAATCTTTCAATAATATAAATAAATGATATAATACTTTCAATTCATAGTCATTCTAATAATAAAATTCTCAATAGTATACTTGAATAATAATAATACTTAATAACAATAGTATAATCTAAGAAAATATCACAGATTGTTTACTTATTGACATGGAAAATAATGGTTGAGTATAAAAATAATACATAGCAACTAAATAATTTTCTTATATTTTACTTATATAAGAAAGTATTTTTGCCAGTCGAAACAAACAAAAATATAATAATAATAATTCCGAAGTCCAAATAAATTTAACTCTAAACATTTAGAAAGTGGGTTCTTTGCAGTACCATTGTAAGGAACCAATAGTTCCTTACAATAATTTATCTCTCTGGTACTCTTGATGAACAGATGTGCATTTGATAAACTTAGAATAGTAAAATAAAGAAAATAAATAGGAATGAGATAATTTGTTTATATACTTAATTTTCTATTGTTACACAATCACCACAAAATCTCATGAAAATTATTAATTTTCTAGGTTTATATAATTATAATATTATCAATTCTTATTATTTTAGTAAACAATTATTTTAAGAAAGGTAAATAAAATATAGTTTATTTTGATATGACCTTTGATATAGAATTAAAAACATTTAACTTTATTTTTCAACATCAATTTGAAAACTCCTAAAATCAAATACACATCCTATGCCTGCATAAAGTGTCTACTTAATCTCAAAAATTGCTAAAAACAAGTAATATCCTCGTAGCCACCAAAGACATACCTGGTAATGTTGAAAAATGAGAAAGGAAAAAAAAATCTAAATAATTATAATTAAAAACATTGCGAAAAATTTTGAGGAATTATGAAATTTCCATAATCCGGTTGAACATTACAGTCATCACTATCATTCTCAATTAAGTCCTGAATAGTCATATTATTTCCACAAGTAAATAGTAACTCTATATTATTCTTACATAAATTCAAAGTTTCAGTCTATCATTAGTTGTTACTACATTATCATCATTACATAAATTCAATTTCTCATCATAATCAACTGTTCTCAAATCATTCTCTTGTCGTTCTTTATTCATATCTACAGTATGAAAATGAAGAGATTTCTCATTATGTATAGATGTACTCTTATTTATAATTTTCTTTCATTGTCTTACAGTACAATTTTTGCAATCTATAGTTAAATTTAGAACAGTCTCTTAAACTCAAAATAGCATAATTCAAATTAGTATTACACACTAGAAAGTTAACATATTTTGAAATTTTACCCACTTTAAGAGAAATTTTTCATTTTTTATTTATATTTAACACCCCTTTTGCATGACCAATAATAACTGTAGGTATAGTTCAATTTTAGCATTTAGTTTTTTAACACATTTGAGGGGGAAATATTGCAATAGTGGATCCCGTGTCCACTATACATGGTAAATTATAACTACTGGTACATCCATATACAATTAATTGTCAAAAATTAGGAATAGTAGGTGGTGACTTACTAGAAGAGTATCAGAAGATAATGAATTATTCCTAAATAAACACTCTTGTTCCCAATGATATGCATTATTTACACCCTTATTTGTTCATAATCTACATGGTCTAGAAGGATATGGTTTCTGAAAATAATTATTTTGAAAATTTCTAGACTCTTGATTTTGATATTTTCTTTGTGGAATCCAATTCCTATGTGCATTATTGGGCCTACTTGGCTGAGTCCAATGCCTAGGTGGCTGAAACTGTTGAAAATTTAGTCTAAATGGTTGCTGATTTATTGTTTGGCTTGAAATTTGAGGGGTGGAAATTTCCACAAATTGCTTAACAAGCCGGTACCATTCAGTGGTACTATTTGGAGGGTTTACATTAATATCATTTCTATATTCTGGTTTTAATCCATCTATTAACCCTTGCATTAAAAGAGTCTCACAAAGATGGAGTTTCCTCCGAATTCCTATTTTTTTTGTGAAAATAATTTTCTAAATTATCTAACTTTAGAGTTGAGAAATCAGAAAAATTTGAAATATTTAGTTCAATGAATTTTTCTATCAAGATTTTTGAAATCAGTTCGTAACTACTACAATTAACACAGTCGTTGATATAGACTTTTAGTGCTTCACCCTTTAAATACTGTGGAATAGATTTAAATTTCCCCTCTACATCTTTATTTTCCCTATTACACATATCATCATAATAATTTTACCAAGCCTGAATTTCCATTCCAGTACTAGGATCAAACTCCACTAATTTAGGATCAGTCATTGTATTAGTATTCATTACAATAAATGAAGCAGTTCTATTCTCTTTATAAAATCCTGAAACCGCATTTATAATAAGATCTTAAACTAACAGATACCGGGTGTCCCAAAAAGGACTGACTGATTTTAAAATTCAATAACTTGCAAACGGTGACAGATATTAAAAAAATTCTTGCAGGAGGGTTATGCATAAGGTCAAAAGTTTTATTACAGTGATTTTCAATTTTAGTTCGATTTACAAACAATAGATGGCGCTGTAAGCAATAGTCGCTAAATACAGGCTCGATTTTTGGTCCTTTATCTTGTTCCATGCAGAAAAAGGAGATGGAGATGTATTATCCGGGCCACGAAGTACCAAAAATCGAGCCTGAATTTAGCGACTATTGCTTACAGCGCCATCTATTGTTTGTAAATCGAACTAAAATTGAAAATCACTGTAATAAAACTTTTGACCTTATGCATAAACTTCCTGCAAGAAATTTTTAAATATCTGTCACCGTTTGCAAGTTATTGAATTTTAAATTCAGTCAGTCCTTTTTGGGACACCCGGTATATATAGAATATATATATATATATATTTTACAACAGCTAAAGTACTATTTCAGATTTTTACCAGTAAATAAATAAATAAATACCCCTCATGAATAAATAATAAATAAACCTCATAACTGAATAAAATAAATAACTCTCATAACTGAAAAATAAATAATTAACAATAACAGAAATAATAACATAACAAGTGTAAATATTTTGTGAAAAGAACTTACTCCAGGCATCTTGTTTTCACAGTCACCAGCACTATAATTTTTATTTACATTGGCGTTGTAGACTTCTGGCAATGATCTTTAGTAAAGATCATAAACAAACGTGTTCACCGTAAGCATCTTTTAGACATTTAGTTAGTAAGCACCTTTTAGTCATTGAGACGTCATCGCTTTTATTGCCGTTACTTTGTAATCCTGTCGGATTAATTCTTTACTTGTGACGATTTGACGGCATACAGTAGGCATTATTGACATTATGGGAGTTTCCATTCATAAACAGCACAGGCGTTTCAGGCCGATATGATTGTTGAGAATAAAAGACTCGAGGAACATAAAAATGCAGTCGATTGATAGTAATCCACTTTATTGACATTCTCATGATTTGACTTTAGGGGGGAAATGCTCCACTCCACCCGATGATAAAAAGAATAAGTTCGCTCACATCAAAATTAGCTTAAAAATCGTTCCATCTCTCGGTTCGAAATCCTTTTCGCTTCATTGTTACCAGACTCTTATTACATTCGTAAATTGACTAAATCTCTCACAAAGTTCTTAAAAGCTCCTACAACATCCTAACAAAATCGCAGCAACTCTCTCCGAAGAATCCTTACCAATGACCAATGCAGGTTGTTTTGAAGTGCATCTGTATCCGGCTAGCTGATTGTATTTATACTATCTCGCTCATCGATTGTTCGAGAATATTCCATAGCCTAGCCCCCAAACGCGTGGTGTAAACAAACTGTAATCTCTGTTGTCGGGACTGCGCTTAAAACAGCTTTTATCTCACCAGACGATTTTTAACGAAAAGAAAAATGAATTTATTTCTGCGTAAGTTTTAAAGCATTGAAATATTCTAGTTGGCACCTGGATATTTTAAGTAAAAGAATGAATTGAAATAAGTAGGTTTTAGACGGGATAATAAAATTTTAGAAGTTACATACAGATTTTAGGGGAATTTCATAAACCGGGATTTAATAGCGGATTTAAATAATAAAAAGTTTTATTAAAGAAATATAAATAGTTAGAGCCATTTTTAGATTTACGCAAATTGAAATAAATAGTTGTATTATTATATGGATTAAGATCTAATGGATATTAATAGACTAGGGTTTTAATTTAATAAGCCGGTATAATATGCGGAATATTACTGTAAAAGGGAAATTTATATAAAATACTTTTAATCTTGGCGAAAATTTTTAAATTTTGTAATATATATATATATATATATATTACATTGTCATTACTGCATTTTTAGGAAATGAGAGCTTTAAAACATTTTTGTTTCTGTTATTTTATTTTACTGGAAAAAAAAAAGTTGGAAATTAACAAACTATGTGAGGCGCTTAACTTTAATACAATTTTAATTAATTTAAAAACACATTTGTATATATGAAATTTGTTTGGATGAACTGCATTTGATTTAAAGTGCATAAATAATATTTTAATGTTCTTGTAGGATTCGCTTTGAATACGAGTTGATTGATATAGCTTCAACGAAGTTGGGGATCAAATTTATCTTTTTGCAAACCATATTGTTAAAACTGTGTTTATTTATAAACAAAGTCTCCCTTATTATCCTTTACCAATAGCTAATTTCTAAACCATTAGTTTTAGAGTTATAGTTCCAATTGTAAAAATGTTTAAATTTTTGTTCTGCATCATATAAAAATCCATTTATGTTAATATAAGTACTTATTAAATAGTTAAAAAATTACTAATTTTATACAATGCCTGGGTTCTGTAAGTTTTATTTAGAAAAACTTTATCCATGTTATAACAAGTAAAACAGTAAAATATTATCTTTTAACCTAAACTTGCTAAGTTATGATACTTAGAATTTTATGAAATTTCAATGTTTAACTCACTGTTTGCAGGTATCATGAGAAAAAAGAGCGATTAGACTGTATAACAAATGGAAGTTTTTTAATGTAAATGCACATTAATTACTGGTCAGCTTGTTGCCACCGTGTCTGTTACTGTACTGCCGTGTTAGTTTCGGCAACAGGGTTACATTACGAGAAAGGTTGCCAGTTGGTGTTGATGTGGGGAGGATGTTCTGCCTCCAAAGGCAAAGTTACGGATAAGGAACGTTTGTCTGGCGTTGAAATATTATACAGTAGACGCTCGATTTAACGAACTCGGTCGGACTCATATAATGTGTTCGGAAAATCGAAAGTTTGTAAATGGGAATAACATTAGTTCAGTAGGAAGCTGGTCGGGACCAGTGCATCAGTTAGTAAAAATGAAGAGTTCGTAAAAAAGAGGTTCGTAAAATCGAGTGTCTACTATATATATATATATATTTCAATATAAAGCTAATGTAATAGAATAATTAATAAAAAACAACATAATGCAAATTATAACCGAAAAAACAATCGCAATTAATACACAATTTAAAATAATAGAATGTATGGCATAATTATTTTTCAAAATTTATAAGATTGTCTTTAATGGCAATATACTGATTTTAGAAACAGGCCGTCTGAAAATATCCTTGTGTGTAATTCTACTAGTATAACCTGCCCGTCTGTCAGCACTTGAAGTTACCTGAGTGATGTAGCCAAGATACCAAGTGCAAAGGGGTAGTTGTGAGTACTTTAACTCTTTAGGCGGTTGGCCCTTTTTCGGTATTCCATATTCTTACGTTGAAACGGCGGGCTTGGTTTTTTCGGAAACGATTTTTCGTTTGAGAAGCCTTTACCCAAGGTTTTTCTATACGTCAGTTTTGGATAGTGAAGTGCAGTTCCATCTTTTCCTGACTATTCTTCCCCTTCTAGTAATGTGATTGATTGACGTATGGGATTGGCAGAGAATAAGTGGTTCTGATTACAGTTCCTTGTGGTCAACTTAGAAGTGGTTGTTTCATTGTAAATATTCTATTGATTTTCACTAAAATACAGCCTGTTTTCGGCGATTTCTTTTCATTTTTGATGTTGCGATTTGCTACTGTTTGACGATCAATGAATGTAACTTTTTTCCATATGACAGGAAGACAAGCAAAAGTTATAACCAAGAAATTATCTTGTAATTATCTAAAAAATATAATGTATAATGAATTTTTTTGTATATTAAATTACAATATATTACTATGAATAAATATTAATAAAAAAATATTGCATTTAATTTTCAAAAGTGTAATTATTAAGATGTTGCTGTTTTAAAATCATTTTTAGGGTTCCGTTCATCTGACGAAACCCTATTCGTCTTACTCCTCTGTCTGTCTGTCACAAAGCCCGTTCTCACAAGCTATATATGTTGGAGACTTGAAATTTTGCATACGTATAGCATAATACCTCACATCAAACGACAAATCATAAAAATTTGAAAAAGTCGTAATTAAGGGACGTTATTAATTAAAACCCCCCAATTACAAGATCGGAAAGACATTCATAATTCAACAAAAGCATGGATTTTTTATCAAATTGCAAAAAATGATCTTTTCCACAGATTAAAAACAGGTGTCATCTGCAGACGTATTGGCACCCGAGCAATTTAAGTAGATCACATGGTTTTTCGTACTAGGATTTTTTAAAACGAATTTTAAGCTTTTAAATTATTAAATTTATTATTATTATTATTATTATTATTATTTTGCATCCGGACGTAAAATTTCATCAATGTCAATTTCAAACTTCCATCTTAATTACAAGCTGAGGTATTAATTATTATAAAAAAATAAAAATAAACTTCATACAATATGATACTTAAAACACCATAATAAATTAGATTCCGTTCAAATGAAATCGAAATAAATCTTAGACTTCTTCCATTTTTAATTGAAAATATTTGTATTGCAGATTTTGTATTATGTTTATGACAATTGTACATAAAGTGATAAGATGCATGCAAAATACAAAACTTAAAAAAAGTTTAAGATATATTTCGATTTCATTTGAATGGAATCTAATTTTTAGGGTGTTTTATGTATCATATTGTATGAATTTTCTTTTTCTTTTTAATCTTTAATTGGCTTAACTAATTTGTTACAAGAATTGAACATTAAATGTAGAACTAGTTGAATGAAATATCTTAATATCTGTCTCTTCTCAGGCTTAAACAATGTAGGAAATAAATTTTGTTTTCTTTTTATTTTTTCTTCAAATTATGTTTTTGTTTAATATGTCAAGTTTTTTAATAACTATTGCATTCAAACGAACTCATTTAAAAATTAATAGAGTGTATCGTCATCAGGCTTTGATGTATGCGTTATTGCATCACAATGTCTGATGCAGTTCACCAATGTATAATTCAAAATATTTCACCACTGTAGTAATGCAGGTTGCTGTAGTTTGGACAAAAACTTCCATTCTGAACGTAAAAAATCTATAATCAAAACATAAAAAATTAATTTCACTTAAATTTAGATACCCTTTTTCTCACTCAGGAACGCTATCAATGAAAAAATAAATTGTGTTGAATCCTTACTGCTAATATTTAACAATATTATAGCTGTGATACAATTTTGTTACCTTATTCTCTCCTAAGGGGTGATGTAAACACATCAGAAAATTATTACCTAAGTTTAATTTGGGGTATAAATAGTTCTCATCTCGGAAAAAAATACATTTTAAAATTTAAGTTATGTAATTGCTCAATAAGTTCGCTAACTGCGTAAAAATAGCTATTCATTTGAAACTTTTTACTAAAACATAAACTTGATATAAGCAAAACTTGTTCTGAAAATATCCTTTTTATTTCCACTATGATGCCATATTCACCTTTTTAATTCTTGTAAAAAAAAGAAAAAAAAAACTAGTTCAATTTAATATTTCACGTGGAAATCTTTCAACTGAAAATAAATAAATTATTATTACGGCTTTTGAAATTTTTGCCACAATGAAGAAAAAATGTTACATTTTCTATGAAAAATGTCCGTTGATTCTCAATGAAAAAAGCGAAATGTGGAATTATTAAGAAAAATATTTGAATAATGTACAAAAAATTTGCCCATGTTTCTCTCTGGATTATAATTCACCTATATGCAAAGGTTTTTTACCATTCGTTTTGACCCTGACGTCAGGCAAACGTTTTTACACTTTAAATTTATAATATCATTAGAATTAGTAAAGAATAAAAAATGAGTGGCATCAGGGGCAAAAAGGAGGGAAGAAAAAATGAAAAAGTCTTGATCTCCATAGGCTTTTCTATGTTAAATTAACATTGAGAAGTGACACTGGAAATAAATAAGTATTGCACTGCCGCACAATACTTACATTTAACTAATTGGTTTTATTTCTATAAAATGCTTCTGTAGATTGCTATTGCATTATAGGAAATCTTGATTTGTAAAGACTTGTAATAGAACCGGTTTTTTAAGTATGAAAATTTGAAAGTAATTCCAACGATCTTGGGTCTTAAGGGGTCTTGTGCTATCATGTCTGTTTTCATTGTAACCCTTTGGGGCCGGCTTAGCACTTTAAAACTTAAAATTATTATTCTCTTCTGCAAAGAAATCCTATCTTTTTTCAGCTTTCCTGAAATATCTCGGTTCCTGTTGGTCGTGGAGCTTAGATCTCGCGCTAAAATTAGCTCCGACGCACCCAAGCAAACTTTTCCCAACGATTATTTTGCCGTCTTCCGATTTCCTCTAACTCTATTAGGGACCCAGGTAGGTCCCCCTTTTAAACATTTTTCGATAAGTATGAAATAAAGGTTTGCACCCCGCCCCCGAACATACACCTTATTTTAAAGGTAAATAAATTTCCTGTTAATATATTTCAAAAAATTAATGTTATGAGGCACCCCCACCCTGCAGCCCCCCCCCAATGTTTGGGGCTGTTTGTTCTTTGGGCCATAACTTTGCCCCTAATTGAGTCACAGCGGGGAGAAATATAACTGAGAAGGGTACAGCGAAGCTAACATTTCCCTGCCGATCGAATGGCAATCTCCATTTTACGATAAATGTCCATTCCCCCTACTTTGCCCCCTCCCATGGGAGCCACTTTTCTATATTTTGCAGTTACCCGTCATGTGATATATCGTAGGAAAGGCCTGTGACCGCTTAATCATGTTAAGCATCTCCGGTTTTCATCCCCCCTTTGCTCCCCCAATAGGGGGCACTTTTCTAAATTCTGACGATACCCGTCAAGTGATATATCGTTGGAAAGGTATGTGACCCCTTAATTATATTAAGCATCTGAGGTGTCCATCCCCCGCTTTGCCCCCGCGTGATGAGATAAATATTACTTATTCAATATAAAAAATTTCATAAGTGTTGATACCACTATTTTAGAATAGTAATCTAGCAAATATTTTAAATTGGTGTTTAAGACCGCCAACCCCTCTAATCCAAATGTATCTATTGATAAGTTGCAGGAAAAAGTTTCGTTCAGATTCACTTTTGTTAAGAATAGAGAGCACTCCCTGGTGGTGAAATGGGAAACTAACAGACCGCGATTTTATTTAAATTATGAAATCTAACAACGCGATCTGTTTGAAACTTTAAGATAGTTTTTAACACATAATATAAAGGTTTAAAATAATGGCGCGAGAAATTTCGGGAAGGGGGGGGGGCGTTAAATGTTTTTTAAACCTTAGCGTCTTTTACCGTTTTATGTGCGGTTTTTTGACGGAGTCCTGAGATAAATGCTACTTGTTCAATATAAAAAATTGATAAGTGTCGATACCACTATTTTAGAATAGTAATTTCAGAAAATATCTTAAATTGGTGTTTAAGACCGCCCCCCCCCCCCCCGACTAATGTATCTACGGATAAGTTGTAGGAAGCAGTTTCGCAGGAGTGCCATTTGAGGGGGCTGGGGGGGCAATAGCTCCCCCCCAAGGAATTTTATTTTTCAGAAAATTTATCTACTCTCAATTGTTAAACTCAAACAAAAATTAAAAAATTGCTCAAACTCAAATAATTTATAAGATTTGATTGCAATAAAAACATATGCATTAAATAAATGCTTTACGCATAGAAATTAATGATGAACAAAAAAAAATTCCTATCCGAACTTTCTTAAGGTGAGACATATATCGTACTTTGGCTAACTAAAAAAATACATGAGAGACATTTTCTTTTATCAATTGCTTCTCAGCTACGTACGTCTTGATCATAGGAAAACTAATCCTCTTGTGGTTAGAAAATTTTCAGAAGAGTTTTCTTCATGCAGTTTTTTTTTGGGCGACAATAATTCACGTTCTTCATTATCCGACTTTTTTTAATTTTTTGGATTATTTGTGTCACGTTATATTTACTGCAATCATTTGAATGTTATCAAATTATTTAATCATTTGCTTTATTAAATCATATTATATATGGTGCACTCTCAAAATTCTTAAACGCCTACGAATGGAGTCTGCGCACACCCGACAAAACAATTTCTTCATGTCAAAAATGACAGACTTCCACCAAATCCCAAACTAAAAGAAAATTATTCTATATTTTAACATGTTTATAATAAAGTAGTCTATAATTTTAACCCTTATGTACAGAAATGAACACATGGGCTATCACTATGGGCCGCTGTTAATAGTCAAATCTATAATTTTTCATTTTAAAAATGTTCTGGACTTCCTTATTAAAAACCAGGTCATCCCGACTGCGACCGAAACAGATAAAGCACAACCTGAAAAACTAAAAGCACAATCCTCACTCGCAATGAAGAAAATACGTCAACCTATCCTGATGCAGGACTGTAATTTCATGTAAATACGAAAACCGCAAAAAAGATTTCCATTGGAAAGCAACCCGAAGCAAAATGAAAGGAAATTAACCCATATTTTAATACAAAAACAACCCGACCCAAAATGAAAAATAATTAATCCATATTTTAATACAATTATTATAAAAGATGTCTACAATTATATCTTTAATATAAACTGTACCTTTTATATAGAAAAATGAAGATATATATATATATATAGCATTCATTAATGTTCAAATGTGTAACTTTTTCATCTGAAAAATATTCAGAATTTCTTTGAAAAATAAATATGAACCCACTTCAAAATAGTGAAAACGCAATCCGAAACAATTAACGCATTACTTGCAGAAAATCACTAATGAAAATTTTCTTATCGCTATAGATCACAAAATTTGCAAATTTCGTGACCTATCCATGACGTTCGTGGGCTGATTATCTCATGACTGATTGAATTCCATGATTCTTTTTTCGCGATCATCTGACAAAAATTTTTCCGCGACTGTTTCACGGAATTCACGATTTTTTTTTCTGCAACCTTTATCGAAAATGATTTTTTTATCCCGCCCATTTGCCGAAATTCACAATATTTTTTCGCGTCCAACTGACAAAATTCCATATTTGTTTCTGCGATCTTTTGACAAAATTCGCGATTCTTTTTCACGATCATTTGTTGAAATTCGTGACTATTTTTTCCTACCATCGACTAATATTTGTAATTTTTTGCGCGATAGTTACACGAAATTTTGTATCTTATTTCACGATCGTTTGACAAAATACTCCTCGATTCATTGACTAAATTTTTGTAATTTTTCTGCAATCTTTTGACGAAATTCGTGATTTTTTTCGGAATCCTTTTACAAAATTCGAGATTTTAGTTTGTACAATCATTAGACTTATCTGCATTTCTTTTATTGATCTCTGACGAAATTAGCAATATTTTCCACGGTCTTTTGGAGAAAGTAGCGATTTTTTCCGCGACGATTTGTTGATTTTTTTTTTCAAAATTAGCAAAATTCGCGATTTTTTTCTGTGACCCATTGACGAATCGATTTTCGGAACTCGAAACAAAAAATATCGTGGACTTTCACGAAAAAAAAATCGCAGAATATTCGCATGTCTGTGAAAGAATTTCAGAAGACAAAATCACACAGAGCTTTTTAGGTGCATTCGTAATTATATAAATACGTAGCATCTATAGTCGTATTTAGTAATTATGAGAGATATTTCTCGTATAATTTTGGCCCCACCTGAGAATATTCGTATTGTTCAGGAAATCTAACAAATAATGAAAGAAACTTTTACATTTTAGCTAGGTACATTCTACTGTTTGGAAATTAATGGTTACTAATAGGAATATTTTTAAATTATGAGTCTCATAATGATTTTGGTAAATTTTATTTTATCATATACTTGTTTCAATTAAAGTTAATTGTCTCTATCATTTCACTTGAATTACAGAATTGCAATCATCAGAAAAATTAAATAAATGTTCTTTTCTGGAAATGATCTACAAATTATTTGACTATTTAATTGTACTGAATTATTGGGGACATTCCTGAACTGATAAAGGCAATTGAGAATACTCATCAAATCATCATTGTTATCTACAATTATTAGTGTTAATTGAAGGATACTTGTGATGAAATTGTAAATAGTTTTTGATTCATTAGACCATAGCACTTGAGTATTTTGGGTTAATATTAATGAATTTTTTTATCTATTTTAAAAGGGGGACTGAACACAATGTATCCCTGTTCAATTTTCTGTTAATAAATTTTTCATTATTCAATTTAATCATCTTTTTTAGTAACTTTTTATTCTTTTTATAATAATCCAGTCAAATTGTCAGAAATAGATGCAAAAATTCCGCTAGAAGATTTTATGTTTTTGAAGTGTTTATGGGCATGCTAATAACAGGTATTGTTTTCCAACAAAATATCTCGAGGCTAAACTTTGTGGGGCCAAAAACCCACGAAATTTTCGAGCTTTTTTCAGTTTTTTGCCTGTAACTTAAAAATTATAAAATTTTTGTGTACTATACTTAATTACAAAAAAGAAAGAACTTTAAATTCTCTACAAATTTCATAATGAATACGTTTTTCTAGACCCAATACTAAGCGCGCTACGGCTTTATAAAAAAGACATTTTTTTTTTCAACTTTGTAGAAAATCGTAAAAACCAACATTTGGAAACCATTTTTTATTCATTTTATCCTCTTTAATGTAGCTTGTTTATATTACAAGTATTTATATGATAGCAATGACGGTTGATTACAACGGTAACATTGTCAAAAAAATTACAACATTGTAATTTTTTGTTTTTTTTAAATTTAGAACTTAAGTGGAGAACATTAATAATAGGTATTTACATGATTGTAAGTAAGAGTTACGGTAAAAGACTTACGGTAACATTTTTAATGTATTTAGTAATTTTTGGAGCGCTTGAGGGTTGATGGGTTTGGTCCGTCAACCTCATCTTGAGGAGCAAACGAAGCAAGTTGCTTGTTTTTCAACAACTTTAATCTTTGAGCATGTTGCAACATCCTCAACCTGGTTGTCAAAGTCATCGTCGTTTCTGGTTTTTTCGATGGTTTCCCAGGCATCAGCTTCATCATTCTATTACTCTGGGAAAATAATGTCGTCCACATTTCCGCAGTTGACCCCGTTACAGTTTTTGCAAATTGCCGAGTATTTGAGTCCTGATTTTTGGCAAGAATACGCCTTGCTGCACCCTTTTATACAAATACGAGAGACAACATTTAGCAAGGATTCAGTTGCTGGGTTGCTCTTTTAAACTGGCTGAAAGAGACTGTCAGACCTGCAAACTCAACCCCATTCTTCAGGGTGGGATGTTGTTTCCTAATCAAGCTTCTACCTGATGATAACATCGGAGGAAATGATGCTACGCAGTTTTTTGCGTTGGTGGTAGCCTTGGTGGTAGATGAAGTTTGTTTTTAGTGGCAGATTTAGCGAATAACTGGAACCTCAAGGCGTTCAATGTCTATGCATCCACTGTATAATGCAATAATGAATTTTTCTCCAGCCATGATGATTTCTTGATGGGCTGACTCTGGTTTATTGAACACGCGGGCTATTTCCTAAAGCTGATCATGTTTTTTCAAAGTGCTACGAAACTTTGATTTTACTTGCCCAAAAAGAGCGGATGTTGTATCACATCCTCTGATTGCATGAGTGAAAAGAACATTGTTGTAATTGTATTTGTATGACATGGTTGAAAACCAATTGGTTTCGATGTTACCTCTTCCTGGTTTTTGGAAAAACAGATTTTTGTGTTGATATTCCAAGCTCGTCATGATCATGAGAAAATCAATGTCTTCTCCGACAATACTGCACTTTCAAAGGCTTCGGCTCTTGAAATGGCTGAGGTAACAATCATGACATCAGCGTCTTCTTCTGAATACTTTAATTCTGTTATTTTGAAACTCTGTTTTAAGCAGTGAAATGAAGAGATTCTTGTTTCTGTCTTTGGCTAGGAATTTGTCATAAAGGAAGATTTTGATTCACACTTGTTAGTTTTTGTTTTATCGCGCTATCGTCCTTTTTCGTACTATGCTAAACTATGCTGAATGTATCAGTAATGTTTTCGCTGACGAATGTGTTTAAAAAATGGTTATTATTAATTAATCAGTTTAATCATTATTATCCAACTATATTTGTATTACATTGTTGTGTCAACATTTTATAACTAATTTTGCAGTCATGTCCCATTATGAATGAAAAATTAATTGAATTGTAAGAATAACGATAAATCAGACTATCCTACAATTCAATGATGATCATGAAAATTTTAGCAATGGACACCCTACAAACATAAATATTTTTATTTAACACTGTAATTGTCGCATTACATTTACGGACAAATTGCCCGTAATTGTATCGGGCTCAACGATTAGGGGTTTAAGCATAAAGGGAGATTATAAATCAAGCAAAATATCTAAACTTAAGATACAGTTATACTAAATTAAAGTTTTAGAATGTGTATATGTATAATCTATAATAAAGTCAAGTTCACGTGATCTAATGCTACAGAAAATGCGCAGTTAATATTACACTACTTTCCCAAAATTTTTGTATTATTGATATGAAACAAGGCGTTTTAACATTTGAAGCGCATGTGTATAACTTATTTTTGAAAAGGTCAAATGTTAAAGCAAACTGGAAAAGATTTATTTTTAAACTATCAAAAGTAAGATGTGGTCGAAAAACGTGAGAAATCGTCGTACGGACACATTTAAACGTACACCTAATACCTAAAAAAGCGCTATAGAACTAAAAAAGAACTAAAAATCGTACATCTTACGAGAAAAACGTACAATTTGGCAACTCTACCTTCTGCCCATCCTTCTTGAAAGTTTCGCTCCTCACTTATTCATCAATAGGTACACACTCAGAAATGAATACTCAGATTTCACGAAATTTTCTTTGTTTTTGACGAAACGGTTTCCTGGAATATGCTCCGAGCGAATATTTCGTCAAATTGATGAAATTACTTTCTTCACTTGTTTGACGCTCAAAAGTTTCGTCAAAAAAGGGCTGGTGGCGCCATCTATTAAACAGTTTGGAAGCTCCTTACCAAGGGAAGAAAAAATTCACTTCCCGTTTTCCTCGGCGTGATTTGAACCCGCGGGCTTTGGGGTGGGAGACACTTGCTCTACCGACCAGGCTATTGGGGCCTTGTATGAATGTGCTTTTAGACTGATGTAATGAAAGCTGCCGCGTGATTATGTTTTTATAAGATAAATTGTAATTTTATCGGTGCTGAAAGTTTTAAGGAAGACTAATTTATTATTATGTTTTTCTCATGGTCAATGAATAATTATAATGTGGCTTGATTAAATCATTTATTAGTGAAATTTTCTTTGCTCAATGAATGGTTAGAATATGGTCTGGTTAATTTGTTGCACACAAATAACGAATTGTGAAGTGCATATTGCGTGAGATTTTATCACTTTGAGTAGGTGGATAAGATTTTAACACTTTACTGTTTATAAAAGGGAGAGGGATCAATTATGTTTATTTTTAATCTGATTGAAAACAGAATATACTTCTTAAATAAATTTTAAAAAAAGATATCCCGGATCTTTGAAATTTTATTGATTAAATTTTCTTGTTGGATGTTTTTGAACACAGGAAATACATTCTTTTCGAATTAAAACATAACGAACAACAACATAAGTAATAATAATAATAATAATAATAAGCATTCCTAAAAATTTTAACAGCTAAAAAAATAACTTATGAAGAAACAATAACTACCTATATTTCAGTATTTTCTGAAAAGCTCTAAAAAGTGCTGTTTTAAAAATAAATTATTACGGGACTAATACAAACAAGCAAATATCTGCTTGCTAAAATCGCAGGATTTGAGGAGGTACAGCAACGGTTTCCTTAAAATGCATCGAGTCTGACCGTGATTGAGGAAAAATTTTCGTCAAATATCTGAGAGTTTACCTTTCCTTAAAAGTCACGTGATGGTGATAGGAAATGATCGTCAAAAACGACGAAATACAGCTTGAGGATTGCTAAATCGTCAAAAGTGAGAATTCTATTTCTGAGAGTGTACATTTCATTTCCACAGTTAGTGATGAAAATAATTTTTTTGGGGTATGGGAGGCAAAAAATAGGTCTGTCTGTGAAATTGAAAAAAAATGTTGTTTTCAAAAAGCCGTAGCACGGTTAATATTGCGTATAGAAAAACGTTTTATTATGAAATTCGTAGAGAATCTAATGCTCTTTCTTTTTGTAATTAAGTATTGTACACAAAAATTTTATAATTTTCGAGTTATAGGCAGAATACTGAAAAATAAACGAAAATTTCGTGGTTTTTTGGCTCCACAAAGTTTAGTCTGGAGATATTTTGTTGGAAAACAATCAATTTCTGTTATTAGCATCCCAGTAAACACTTTATAAACATAAAATTCTTCTGGCAGAATTTTTGCATCTATCGGCCCTATTTTCTGACTATTTGACTGGACTATAATTCTTATAATTAATTGCAGATCATACAATTAAATTTATTAAACGTAGTTTAAATCAAATAAATTAATATACAACTAACCTTCCTTCATTAACATAAATTTACATTTCAGTTTTAACTATAATTTTAATAGTATCATGAAATAGTTATCTATTCTTAAGGGATAATTTTTTAACGTGAAGAATAAATTTTGCGATTAAGGGTGCTGGTCACTCAGCTTCGGAATTCTCCTCCTTAATGTTAAGTCTATGGACTTTTGATGCATTCGTATATTTAAAATATCTTCTCGGGAAATTCATATTTTTAACAAATTTTTTCTGTGTACTCTTCTTAAAGGATGTCTCTTTTCTTTCTTAGTTTTCAAAATATTTCTAAAATCTATGCTGAATTTAATATTTTACGTGTTAAAAGCGGGCGAACTGTGAGTAAGATTTTAACACTTCATATAGAATTAAGTCTATACTTTAGAAATATTTTGAGAACTAAGAAAAAAAGAGACATGTTTTAGGAGGTGTACACAAAAAATAGAAATTAAAAATATTAATTTCCCGAGGAGATATTTTAAATATACGAATGCATCAAATGCTCATAGACTTTACATTAGCGAGAGGAAATCGGAAGCTGAGTGACCAGCCCCCTTAAATGTAATAATTTCAGTTGTTGTGAATTGATCAATCTTAAAATTGCAAAGTTTCACCTGTTGTATGATACTACACAATATCCTTAAAATACACTGCAAATGGTTTCTTAGACTGTTATTTTGAGTGTCCTTTAACTCCTTGGGGACGAGCGACCGGTATATGTGTCACTTAAGATGCTCAGAATCCTTCATTATTCCCACCAGTTATTTTTCATTGTAAAGTTTACCTTATGTAATCAGAGCATTTTCACGATTCAATTACAGAAAAATTTCTGTTTTGAAAAACCGGTAGCAAAAGATTAAAAATTAGCAAAGGGCTCTCGTTGCGAAGTTGCTAAATGAACTATAAATGCCTTACACTTCTTTTCAAAAACCCAACGTGCCATAGTATAACGTCAAGTAACATGTATATCAATTGCATGTCAATCTGGGTCTGTTGGTATTTACATGAATTAGAGCACAGAATAACCAAATTCATAAACATTTTCAACTATGTTGGAAAGTGTTAAAAATGAATCATTCTCACTAAAAAAGCTTTTAATGGGAAAAAATCATGGTCCGGGCGAATAAAATATGAAGAGCCTAAAAGGAAATTTGAGAATTTCTTGTCAAATCTCCATGTACAAGACAATTATTTAAGGGGTTACTTCAGTCAAGCGAAAAGTCCCGGTCGCTAATGCTAATCCTATGGAAGAAATTTATAAAGATATCTCGGTTACATTTCAGTATTTTTAAACGATTTTTTTTGCATTCGATAGCTGACATAGAGCTGTATAAAGGCCGTTTTTTACTTTTTCGATTATGATTGCAGATTTTTTTATGAGCATGCTTTCACCTTCGAAAGCGGTTCCAAAAGTGGAAGTGTTCTCATTAAAAATATCTGTAAACAAAATCGAAAAAGTAAAAAACGGCCTTTGTACATATCAGCATAAAAAACAACTGATAAATGTAACAAATAACACATATTAAAGATCCTAAATTCAGCTTCTAGGAGCTTTATTCAAAATAAAGAATTCAAAGAGTTTTGAATAATTTTACATCAGGGAACAAAAAAAAGTAACACTCCTTTATTTAAGAAATTTTTTAAAACAGGAAACTGAAAATTGTCTTCTCCGGGTTGGGGCGTTCAGGAGAGAGGCCGCTAATTTTTAAAAAAAAATGTTAGATCCAATTTTAAATCCCCGGAGAATATGTGTGTGCTCACGAGAAAAAATCAAAATTAAATGTGAAATCCCGAGATGATCAATTGACCTTTCCTGCTCTCTTACAACCGTACATGAAAGAAAATCTTAATTTTTTTATTCTAAAAAATAGGTCCTTAAAACTAAAATTTCCAAAAATTTGTAGGCAAAATGTAATACAATTCAGATTCTGAAAGAATTTCTAAAATGTTTGTAATTTTTTTAGAAATATAGACCTGCAAACCTTTGAAAATGAGAAATAGTAGTACACAAAATCCAAATTAATCTGGAAGTTGGTTGGTTGGTTCCGCTTTTTCGGTTCCGCAAATCGGGTTAACTCTAAATGTTTTTGATTCGGACTGATTGTAGATTCCAGCAGGTTGAGTACGGGTTGACCGGAATTTTCAAAAGTTAGTTCTGTAAATTCTTTCAGATTAAAAGTTATATATATTATAATAATAAACTTAGATGTTTTCGTGTGTATGATATTTCCTGAAGAGAGCACAGAGCTGCAAGATTTAGCGCGAAGGTACTTACATAGCTGAAGTTATGTACCTCGAAGACAGTGATGGAATTTTTTTATTTTCACAGTTTTCTTATTTAAATTTTTAATGAGCCAGATTTTTCCGCATTTCGCATCGAATTTCTACATTAGTTAAAGTAACCCATAATTCCTAAAGGTATTTTTTAATTATTTTTTATTTTTTTATGTAATTTTTAGCTTTTTTCGTGTTTTGTACATTTTTTGACATTCGCAAAAGGAATCTGGCTTCAATCTTTCAGCTCAACATAGTAAATTTTTTCCCCTGCAAATTTTATACAATTTTTAAAGTTTCTTCTAGTTCCGCGATTTTTTTTACACTTGTAAAAGGTACCTGGTTCCAAAATTTTATCCAGGGCAGTAAATTTGACGAAATCCCCGATATTTTCCCGCGATCTTTTCACGAATTTTTTTCCTCGATCGTTTGACGAAATTCATGTTTTTCTATGGCAATCCTTTGACGAAATTCGCGTTTTCTTTCTGCGATTTTTTAAGAAGATTGGCTTTTTCTTTTCGTGATCTTTTGATGAAATTAGTGTTTTCTGTTTGCGTCTCTTGGACGAATTTCGCGTTTCTACTGCGATCTTTTGACGACATTTTGTAACCGATTAACGAAAACCGAATAAAAATTTTTTACGCCGTCATTTGTTGAACTTCACGATATTTTTGCGCGACCGACAGACAAAAATCGCGATACCTTTCCGTGACCAATTGACAAATTTCGTTATTTGTTTCTGCGATCTTTTGATGAAATTTGCGATATTTTACCTCGATCTTTTATCGAAATTCGTGATTTTTTGGGGCAATCTTTTGACGAAATTCGCGATTTTTTCTGCAATCTTTTAATGAGATTTGTGATTTTTTTTCAATGACCAATTGAAAAAAAAACTATTTATTTCTCAGATCTTTGACGAAATTTGCGATATTTTTCTAAGATCGAAGAAATTTTCATTTTCTTCCAGAACCGGTTCACGAATTGATTTTGAGAAACTCCATAACAGAAAAAAAAATCGCGGACCTCCAAGTAATTGAAAAATAACCGCAGAAGAATCATACGCCTGTGAAAGAATATGCAGGAGAAAAATACCGAAGAGCATTTTTTATTATGCGGAATTTTCCTTTTCTGTGGGCAAATTGCGCATGTTATTTACAACCTGTCCCTCAAGAAACTTTTGAAATGGCGCTCCTGCGTCTAAGGAAGGGAATCCCCGATATACGACTGCTGTAAATTAAGTAAAGGCAACATAGGTATAAATCAATTTTTAATGAATTTACAAGTATAACTGCATTACATTCCTTCTATGTAATCACCAGCAAAGCTTATAACTTTTTGCCAAATGTCGGGAAGCCGTTGTAGACCAGTGGCAAGGTGTCGATTGTTGATGTGAGCGACCGAGCGCCCTACCGTTGAGAGATTTCTTCATTATGCGCTACACCGTTTGATGACTCAGACCAACCTCTAAGGATAATTCTCGGACAGTCCATCGGCGGTCTATGATAAGGAGACCGCTCAGGATGTCAATCTGCTCTTGAGGAATGGAGGGCCGACCTGTGCGTTGCATATCCGCAGTTTCATTCCGACCCAAACGAAACGCTTGAACCCATCGTGCTACTGTCCTATACGGTAAAGCATTTGTGCCACAGGCTTCCACTAATCATCGATAGCATTCTGTTGCATTTTTGCCACGGGAAACCTCGATTTTAAGCCACAACTACTGATCACCTTTTGAAAACATGCTTTAGAGCGATGGAAACGAAATTCCTCACTTTAACGCCACACAACAACTACCCTTCTAAGCAGATCGACTGTTTTTTTGACTCTACACATCGACAACAGCGCCACCTCACCGCTCCCATATCCTATTTGCGCATGCTCGCCCTTCTGCGAGTTTCAAGGTTAAGTTGCCACTATTTAATTTACAACCCTCGTAAATATTTACAGAAACACGATTCACTCGTGGTTATTATCCATTATAAAGTTTGTTTTTCAGCCCAGATTTTTTTTATTTCATTGAGCTTTTTTTAAATGTCAAAATTTTCGGAACAGAATCATATCTGAAAAATATGCTGCAAAAAAAACCACAAATGGGAAAAAAAATATGTGTATTTTTTGCAGAAAATCGTAATTTTAGACAGATTTTCGTCGCATCGTAGTTTTCACCACCTATTTATAGAATTAAATTTGTCTTCAAATCTCATTCTAATTATGTCATTTTTATTTTAAAACGAGATTTTTCTTTTCTAACAACCGTGTTTAATACGATAAGCTTTGTAAAAACGAGCTTTTTATACAAAAAACTGATAAAATTTTTCTAAAAATATATATTGTTTGTTTGCGCGTTTCTAAATAAGAAAATGTTCTTTTCATGATATGTAATTCTTATCTAACATATTTCAAAATGGCATTCTTACTTCTAATCTCTGTAGTTTATGACTCAAAATAATTCTAAATCTAATGCAAGCATTATAATGTTTTTTAAGTCTGGTGTGGAATACATTATTATTAAAAGGAAATTTAAATTATTAAAACGAGAACATTTTGTCGTTTAAAAACGTCCTGGAATATAATCAACTTTATGAAGAATGATCCTAATAACTGAATCTTTTCACTTGTTTTTTGCGAGAAAAATATGCGAAATTATACAACAAAAACACAACCATCGGAGATAATATTCCATAAACACAAAATGACCCAACAATCTGATATTGATTATTAAATTGATTTTATTCGAAATTCACACAATGCTTTTTTACAGTGCATCGCTATCCGTTTTTTAGTATTTAGGGAGGATGTATGGGTGGTTGCAGGATTCAATCTCCAAGCACTGAATAGCGAAATGAGAGTGAATCCATATCAATTTAAGTGGTGCCTCTATTCAGGGACCGATTTAGAAATTTGGGGGCCCAGAGCACAGATGCGTACGGGGGCCCCCTTCACCGATTCTTACAGGGGAAGGGAGTAAAAAAAGTATTGAAAAAGGTACTTAATAAGAGAACCACTCTATTGATTTTAATAATTACTTTAAAATACCCATTAAAAATTAAATTTGATAATCATAAATTTTCTTTTAAATAATTATTACATTGCTGATTATCTTTTTCTATGCAAGTCTATATATCTGGAATGATAAAGTATGCAACAACTAATAATAAATTTTCCGTAATATAAAGCTACATTTTTTTAAAATATTAGGGGGCTCTGCCGCATACACAACCTACGCTCGCCTTCATGGAATAATGTGTCATCTGCATGTTTATATGAAAAAAGAAAATTTAATTTGAAATTTTCAAAAAATTAACCTTGACCTCTAATCATGATTTATTTATCTCTAAAACCGTAAGAAAATGTTGGAAACACAACTTAAACGCGATAGTTTGAACTTTTATTGTTTACAGATTACTAAAGTGAAATTTCCACTTAATTTCAGAACTAGCCATATATGTTTAACTTATTTTAAAGAAAGATTTGGTTCAAACCGAATTATACGTGTTTGGTAGCAGTCAAATTGACTGCTCATGGTGTTTCTAGTGTTAAATATTTCACCAGTAAAATTATACGGAAATTTTACATTTATAATAAACTTCCTTTAACCATTCAGCACACGCACCCGTTTCTATTACGTCACTACATGCGTGGGTTAAATATCATCCCATTTTGTCTCCCATTATATTTTTGGCTAAATGCATTTTAAAAACAAATCTACTACTTTATATTGTAAAATGCATTAGTACTACTTCTTTTAGGAAAACAATAATGCTTTTCATATTTATTTTCATATTTTGTAGCAGTTTCTGTAAAAATCACGTTTTTTACAAAATATGCAAACGATTTGCTTTACTCCTTAAATGATGAATTATTTCACAAAATTTTATTTTAATTACATTTAATATCCTTTCATGAATATATACAAGGAGCTTTTATGTTAGTCTTTCATTTAAATTATTGTAGTGTATGTAATCCCGTAAGAAATGAACGTATCGACATTAAACGTTTCTACACACGCGGTATTTTTTAGTAACAAGAGGTATATTTCTCCCATCCTAGCGAACAAACAAAAAGACATTGCTTCACCCACCCCTTCTCGACTTTGACATTGAGAGGTACAAAGGTCAGAAGCGTCCTCAAAAAATTTATCCCTTTTTTGAAGAAGAAATGTGATTGGGGTGAATTTTACCCGTATGCATGTGCTGACGGGTTAAAATGAAGAAAATTTTGCAAAATGTTTCTTGTAAGTTCAGTTTCTTTTCCTGTGTCTCTTTTGATAACAAAAGATGGATCTTTTTTATTCAAATAATTGATTTAAATAATTCCTGTTACAATCAGATAGTAATTATTGTAGTTTTTTTAAAATAAGTTAACATTTTTAAATTCAGTATCTGCCAGTGTCTTCCTCACCACACACACATAAAAAAATTCTGTATGTAAACTTCGTTTAAATATATATATATATATATGTATCTGGAACAGTAATGTACATCTGTATGGACATAAAACTTTTAAAAACTAAAGCTCATGCTTATTTTGTTCTTTTATAAAAGTACCACATATTTTAGGGTATGTGAATGTGAAAATAATACTGATTACACTTTCAACATTTGATATAAGAAGAGTAAAGAAGGGAAGGGAATTTTCGATTTTGTATCCTTAAAAAGTGACTTTATGCTTCCATAAAATGCTGAATGATATTGTAATATGAAAAGGTTTCTACAGAAAAGGTACGTCGCAAAAACCTTTGTTAATCTAAAATCACAAAAACAATAGAGTAAATTTACTCTTCTCAGCACATTCTTCCCATGATTTGCAAAATTACTTATAAGTATCGTCAGTACACTGGGTGTTGGAGAAAAACTTCTTGTTTATTTTTCGTCTATGCAAGTTACCCATCGTTTTTATCTGCTTTAAAATGTAATTACTAAAATGTAGCGTAGTAATAATTTTCCTAGTATTTCCTTTGTGTCATTATTATTTTTTATAGGAAATCGAAAATTTGTGGCACCGGCTCTTTTTTGCTACGCTAGAAATTTGCATATGTAAATTCATATATTACATATGCGAGAGAACATGCTGTCCCTGGAATATAGACGTCGCATAACTAAAGGACAGCTAAAAAGATTAAAATCTTAAAAAAAAAAAAAAAAAAAAAAAAAATTAACCTTTTCAGAGGAAAAGCGTTTTCAATGAAAAGTGTTGAAATAAATGATTGGCACCGGAATTTGCCAAAAAATTTATTTGTAAATAAGAAAAAAGGCTATATTTCACATGCTTATTAAATCGAAAATATTTTAGCACAATTCTGATACAATTTTTCAATCATAGTGTACTGACGGTACTTTAAAGTACCACTTTAATTAATTACCTCTAAGGAATTAAATTTCTCATGGGTATGTATTTTTTTATGTTTACCCTTTAATTTTCATTGCAGTAACTGAAAAAAATTACATGAAAAAAATTGCAGTAAGACATAATTGAATAAAGGGAAGATAAAGGGTTAAAGCGTGTTCATGCATCAGATTCGTAAAAAGTTAATTAGATTAAGAAAATATAAATAAATATTCATGACATATGAAAAATACATTAAAAATGACAATTTATTACACATTTATATTTATTTTTATATATACTATTTATATGACTAAAAATCCACTCCTTAATTTTATGAAATGCTCCTTTTCAATCATACGAAAGGTAGAAATAACAAGTCAATTGAAAAGTAGAGGTTGAAGTTTTAGCAGTTTAATCACATACTGATAGAGTGCAAAAATACAAACTGAGGAAACTGAATCTAAAGATTAAAACTCAGATAAATTTAAAGGGAAATGGATGCAGTAAAAAGCCTTTTTATCTATTTATAATCACTGAATTTTTATGCAACTTTCCCAGAATAGACAAACAATGTCGAAATACATTTTAAACAATTAATTGGTAAATTGAGAATTTTATTATTTATGGAAAAGCTTGTTTATGGGTTTTCTTTCAGGAAGTTAAAAATACACAAAAATAATACATCACATATTAATTTAATATTTATTTATTTATGGTAATTTATGCTGAGTCTCTAATTACAATGCCCATTTTTATGTGTGCGATGTTTTAAAAAAGATAATTTTTACAATCTTTTACTACATTCAAGCTGTTTTTTTTATGTAAAGATGGAATTTTGTAACCCACTTCCTGATATGACAGAATTATAAAACAAAATATGTTCACAGGCGTATTTCTGCTCACACTGTGTATAAAATTAATGTGAGTAACTTAATTATAAATTAACAACTTAATTTCAACTGTTTGGTGACGAGCGACCGGTATACGTGCCGCATAAGGTGCTCAGAATCCTTGATTATGCTCACCAGTATATTTTTATTGTAAATTTTGCCTTATTTAGTCCGATCATTTTCCGGTTCATTTATGCCACATATTCTGTTTTTTAAAACCGGTGATAAAAGATTAAAAATTCGGTAAAAGATGCTCGTCCCGAACGGGTTAAGGCCATTTCTGTCAGCCATTCGCAGATGATTAGTCCACCACTAATCTCTTTAACCTTGTACAGTTCTATAGCAGATAAAACAAGAATGAATTTAATGATGTGCCAATAAAAACTCGCTAAGATGGGACAAGTAGCTGTGAAACTGCAACAATGAAACATTTTAAAGGCTAAAAAGTGAGAAATATATTATATATAAAAAATACTAATAATTAGACAAAATATCAATTAATAGTTAGATTTAGATTTATTTATTTGTGATTATACACTGAGAGATTAACTTATTAATACTAAAAATATAGTTAATATTTCTTTTTTTTTCTCTGTTCCCTTATCCCAAGAAGGAAACAGAGAAGAAAATTATATATTTCTTTATTTAATTCACATGCTTCTGCTTTTTACTAAGCATAAAAGAGCTGTGAATTTTTCATAATCGAGTTGAGGGCCATGCTAAATGAATATATTTAATTGAAATTTTGGGGGAAAACATTGATTGAAAAAATAAGATAATAAAAAATTGATGTGATTTACACGAGGAACAGTGAGTGGTTACCTATAACAGATTGATTTAAAAAATATATATTTTTATTTTTATAATTTGTTATTATTATTAACTTATCTCCCAGTTTTACGATTAGAGAATTAGGCTGTCCGTAAAATAAACTCGTTATGTTGTTTTCGGTATATACAAGGAATGATACTGGAATAATACTTGTTTAATATTAGAATATGCCCAGGTTCCTATGAAAAATAAGTACAAAAGTTAGTTGCAATTAACAAATTATAGGAGCGAATATAAATACATACTCTGCGCTTTTCAGAATTTTTTATGTATATCTTACACAAAAGTTTCTCAATAGTATGAATTAACAGATGCTTCTTTAAACAATCTTTTAAGAGAATTTCCTGTTGTATATCTCACACAAGAGGTTTCTCCCCCGTATGCACTAAAATATGTCTGCTTAAACTACTCTTATGAGAGAATTTCTTCTTGCATATCACACAAACAAAAGATTTCTCACCAGTATGAATTAACTGATGTGCGCTTAAATGAGGCTTTTGTGAGAATTTCTTGTTGCATATCTCACACTGAAAAGGTTTCTCACCAGTATGAATTAAGAGATGATCCTTTAAAACACTCTTATAAGAGAATTTCTTGTTGCATATCTCACAAACAAAAGGTTTTTCGCCAGTATGAATTAACCGATGCTTTCTTAAAGCACTCTTATCAGAAAATCTCTTCTTGCATATCTCACAAACAAAAGGTTTTTCGCCAGTATGAATTAACCGATGCATTCTTAAAGCACTCTTATCAGAAAATGTCTTCTTGCAAATCTCACACACACAAGGTTTCACGCCAGTGTGAATGATAAGATGCCTGCTTAAATAACCCTTTAGAGAAAACCTTTTGTTGCATATTTCACACAGAAAATATTTTTCACCGGTATGAATTAACATATGTCTGCTTAAATTATTATTTTGAGAAAATTTCTTGTTGCATATATCACACTGAAAAGGTTTCTCCCCAGTATGAATTAAGAGATGATCGTTTAAAACACTCTTATAAGAGAATTTCTTGTTGCATATCTCACAAACAAAAGGTTTTTCGCCAGTATGTATTAACAGATGTTTCATTAATGCACTCTTACGAGAAAATTTCCTGTTGCACAACTCACACACAAAGGGTTTCTCACCAGTATGAATTAACAGATGTTTATTTAAAGCACACTTTTGAGAGAATTTCTTGTTGCATATCTCACACACGAAAGGTTTTTTAGAAGTATGAAGAAATAGATGATTGTTTAAAACATCCTCACGAGAGAATTTCTTGTTGCACACCTCACAAACAAAAGGTTTCTCACCAGTGTGAATTAAAAGATGCCTGCTTAAATGACTACTTTTAGAAAATCCTTTACTGCATACCTCACAAACAAACGATTTTCCTAGCTGTGTGTCCGAAGCTACTTTTCCATAAAGCTCTTGTAAAGATATATTTTGCTGCATGTTTCACACTTCATAGACAGTTTTGAGTGATGTGATGTATATATACATTTATGTATTTTTGCATCTGCAATAAACAGAAGTAATTTAATCTATCACATTTTAAGATTCATGAAAAATAAATTCAAGAAAAAATAAACTTATCATGAAATACTAAATTAATGCAGAAAATTGAATTGAAATAAAATTTTACCATACTACTACTTACTACAGGTCTACTAAAAACTTTAGTTGACTCCCAATTATCTGATGCTCGCAGAACCAATGCTGTGTCAGATTAATTTCCTAATTGCATAAAGATTAAACCATAAAATAATATTATAATAAATAAAATAAACAGCTACCACCATAAAATAAAAACTTATAAAGAAAATAATACAAATAAAAATTAGAAATAAATATTATAAATTAAAGAAAAATCAAATATTTACAAATAAAAGTATTTATAAATAAAAAATAAAGCAAACTTAAGAAGAAAATTTTATAATTTCATATGAAAACAATGATAATTGTATATACAATCAGGATAAAAAAAAATGAAATTTACGGCAAGGGGAATTATAATAATCAGAAGTGTTTAGTCTGAATTCCTCCAGATTTATGAATTTTTCAAATTTCATAAGTTATCATTGGGGGGGGGGGGGAATGCCATTATTAATGCAATTTACATTTTATTGCAATAATTTAATCATTTATTAGCAATTTTACAGTGTATAAAGCTCTATAGAATAGATTACAGATAAAACAAAACAAATTTTCTTTTACAGTTTTAAAATACAACTTATGAAACATTCTTAGACCTGTCTATGCAAACTGAATGATGAAATCTGTGATGAAGTAACATTGAACAGAGTTAAACCAGAGCATCATATAATAGTCTGCAGAGAGTATAGTAGTAATGATAGACCATCAGATGAGAGGGAAAAAGTAATATTTTATTTTAAAAATGAATCAATCAGTAAAACAATCAGTATATTAAATATAAATTATCCTAAGAACAATATTTCACACAAAGGTGTTACAGTTATAATGTGCGTCTAGAAGCAGTATAAAAATGCCATTTTAAGAGCATAATTCCAAAAATTAATATCAAAGTGCAGAAAATAGTTCGGAATAACTAATTTATTATAGTGACTTTGAAGCATTACAAAAGGCCGGTAAATCTCAAACATCTTGTTAAAATTCCTTCATATTTCCAAATCAGCATTAAAATAATGACATTTTCCTAAACAGTTCCTTTCACAACATGCTCTGATACATAGTTCTCATATAATTAAAGTGGATATGAAAAAGAAAATCACACTAAAAAATATTATACATCATATAAAGTACTTAAATTCATTTTTATATGAAATAATACTATAAAAATCAAGTAATCTTGATTAACCTCAATGCATTGTTTTTATTTAAAGTTTTTAGTTGATTTTAATGACATAAAGTAATAATTTGCATTTAAAGACTTAAAGTCATGGTGAGGAGGAATTATCTTGATCTCCGGATAATTTCTGATCACTTGGAAACAGACATTCTTTAAAAAACAAGAATTGCACTAAGAATTTACATCTTTCCAAATGTGGATAAATCTGAAAAGCGGCGATAGAAATTCAAATTTGGCAAAGCATTTGATGAATGTTTTTGGTAATGATAATTTCAGAAGAATAAATGTCACCAATGAAATCAACACTTGAAATTACCAAGCATATGTTTGACATGTTCAATTACAAGAACAAATAGGTAAAACAAATTTAGATAGCAAAGCATCATCAAGACATATAAGGAACAAATGAAAGTGAAAAATCTGAATAATTTAATATGAAATAAAAGTGAAGGACCAGATATAAAGATTCCCGTTTCAATTGTGCTTGTGAATGTTGGAGCACAATAAAAATCAGGTGTTTCTTTGTTACATAAAGATCAATATATTTTTTAATTAATAAGCATATCCCTGTGTACTCTTTATTATGTTACATTATTTTTCGGTATGCTATTAAAGTAATTGACATTTTTTTAGAATGTGGCTTTTTTTAAGTTAAAATCACATACATGTAATTAGTATGTATGTTATATTTCAAAAAGAAATTCTAAATACTATGCATTTTAAAAATATACTTTACACTAATTATTTTAAAATATAAGTTTTATCCATTAAACTGAGTATCATTTTAAAGCAATCAATGGCGCTTTGGACTAACAGTTTTGAATGATTTTCAAATTTGGCTGATTTTTAAATTTGGATTGTGTTGGCTAATTGTCTGAATTTCTTAAATAGCATAAGTGTGATTGTAAAGTTTCTTTGAATTCTTAAAGTGGTCGAAAAAAAGAAACATTTTTTTCCAGCTTTTTTTTCCTAAAAAAAATTGGAAAAGAACACATTCTTACAAATAAAAGCTTTCCTTGTAATGGTTTTTCTTAGACAAGGCTTATTCAAACTAAAAAAATTGTTTTCTGTTTACGTTGAATGTATTACAAAATAAATGTATAAATAAAATTGAATTAAAAGTTTATTACATGAACTCCACAGTTTGCATGAGTTTTTCTCTCTTAATTTAACACTATTATTTGTAATAAATGACTCAACTGTTCAAATGCTGTGATCATTTGATTATTCAAAGTAAGTTATTAATCTCTTTGCTTACATATGTATATAATACTCGTACAAAGTATGCACCCATTGCACACTGGAAGTGAAAAGGGTTAAAGGCACATATCTGTTTATTTTAATTAAACAACAAATTTAAATAAATTGCTTTTCATTCCTAAAAAAATACCCCCTCCCTCCAGGGTTCGCAAATTTTTGAAAGTGTGGAGGTTTTATCCAGTTTTAACCGTCATGTTAAAAAACCCTTATTGATATAGTCTTTGACGACGACTGTCAAAAACCTAAAATTGAGTCCAAAAACTGTTTAAAATTATTTTTACAACAACATTAAATTTACAATTTTTCATAATTTTTAGTTTTAGACATTTGTGTAAACTTGTTGACAGTTTTAGACTTTAAAAACCACATACCCTGTATAAAACTCAAAACATGATACTGGTTCAACAAGTTGCTTAGAAAACTGAAAATAATTGTAAGCTATAAATATAGAATAAAAAATAATTAAAAGTATCATTACATTGAAAATATAAACTAATCAAACTATTAAATACTTTAATTTTAAAAAATGAGAGTTACATGGTGAAAATACTTGTACAATTTAATATATGAAATTACATATAAATAATATACAGTACAGAACCACTTATCCGGAATGCTTGGGGTCAGATGTATTCCGGATAATTGGTTCTTCCGGTTAACTGGTTGTGCATGAAAGCAGCATCCATTTGATAATCTTTGCGGAATATATGTGGTTGTGGCATTATTTCTGATATTAAATTATTAGATTACTTGGATTTAGGGTGTCAACGATGTTAATCAGTTGATTTAAATCAGCGATTAAAATCATGATTTTAATCAACCGAATTAAAAAAAAAATCATTGATTTAAATTAAAAAAAAATTTATGTTTAAAATGTCAAAAAAAGTATTAAAATCTAACATGAACATAATTTGAAAGTTTCTACAGGTATTTTGACTTATGAATAAACAAAAAAAGAGCTTTAAATAATTGTTTCTAAGCTTAATTCATGAGTACATTGTAAAAATTTAAAAACAGTTGAGTTTGTAAAAAGCATTGTTTTTAAGTTTTTATCCAAATTAAAACAGTTTAATTTAAAAATGATATTTAAATCTAATATAATCTGCAATGTCATAATTTCCTTTAGGTTATCAATTTATGCATTATTTTATATAAAATACACATAGTAAGTGTAATACATTTCTACAAGTAAAATAATAAATAGTAATTAATGACAATCTCTAGTTAAAGAAGAATGAAAGAATGACATCTGCTCAACAGCTAAATTGCAAATGAATGCATATGAGAAAAAGAAATAATTGGTATAAAAATGCTAAGCACAGCAAGAGTTTCTTCGGTATAGGTTGAATAAAGGCTTTAATTTTGTAACTTATATATACTAAATAAAAATAATTAATCAGGTATTGAAAAGGCAGCAAAATTTTTCTTAAAAAGAAAAAAAAATGAACCACTGAAAGCTAATAATCCACACTGAGAGGAAATAATAATGCTGTTACTTAAATATTTTGAGGATTTCAGATATAAGTGGCTAACTTATATTTATTCTATATGAATAGGTTTAACTCATTCTCATAATTTTTTTGGTTAGCATACACATACATGTGTGTAAGTTTAGATTTTGGTGGTTTACAGTAATTTTCCTTAATACAAATGCAAAACGAGTTGCAAATAATATTTGTTAGTTTTGTTGTTTGTGCTACTAACTAATGAAATTACTTATTTGCAGTTTTTATTAATTCTGTAATTTCTTATATTTTTTCTAGTCCTTTTTTTTATGGTGCCACACCACGCTCCTTTTGAAATTGGCAAAATGCACCCTGCCTTAAAAAAAAAAAAAAAAAATAGTTGAAATTCATCTGTAGTTGTAGCCAGAGATTTCTTGTAAAAAACTTCCCCATTCAACAGTATTTCTAAATTAATGTGGCCAAGATCTTGCAAAAATAATAGAACTTTATTTCTTTACAAAAAACAGGATATTATGAAAATGTGTTATTTAATTGTATTTTTCAATTTGTTATTCATAAAATTATTAAAAATTAAGGACACTTTATTTATCATACTAAAAATCATTCTTTTTTTTTTCTTCTTATATATTACTAAACACATTACTAATATATTTCTTCATGAAATAGTGCCCTGTTTTGGAACAAGCATCCTGTCCCCTTTTCTTTCTAAAATGAATACTACATTATTATCATTTTAATAATTAAGGCTTAAAAATGTATAATATGTTCCTAATTAGAGAGTTTATTGTTTAATAATTATTAATTTGAAGTACCCTTAACTATTTAATATAAAATGCAATTAATAATTTTAATAAATGTTAAATATCACTAGTATTTATAAAGTTTTACATAATTATTACAATATTAATGTATATAACATTATTGCATGATACTACCTAATGAAACTACTAATTTGCAGTTTTTATAATTCCTGTAATTACTAACTAATAATTATAATTTTATTAATTAAAATGTAAAAACATAGATTATGTTAGCAATTAGTGGTTTGTTTTGGAAGCCTAAAACTCTTGGTAGCTATTCAGTATTTGAACAATGGGAAAAAAATCATAAAAATCCGATTTAAATAAAAAAAATCCGATTTTTTTGATTAAAAAAAAAAAAAATCCTGATTTTTTTACACCCTACTTGGATTAAAAATCAATGCAAGAAAGATGAAAAGTTAACCAGAGTTTAAAAAAAGTAAATTATGGAAATCCCTTAGGAACAAAAATTCTTTTTTTTCCTCTGCATGAAAATTAAAACATTTAAAATACAACTAAATATGTTTTCATTTCAAATACTAGATGTTGTCACCAAATTATACAATTGTTTAAGCAAAGACTATGTCAAACTGGCAGTCTGTGACACCTTTTTCTGCAAAGATTCTGAAATCAGTCTATCAGAAATATCATTCCAGATAACTGGTTTCCGCATAAATGGTTCCATGCTGTACATTGTTTTGTTTTTATATTGTTTTAATGTTACTCTTATTCTAAGTTTTTTTCCATAGAGCATACAGTAGCAAAAAACTACATTTTATGCCTTTTGTACTCCAAGTTTGTTTTGCAATTTGGAGTGGAAAAATCCCAAAATTTGAAAATATCCACTCGATTCTGAACTGCATGGACTGGAATGCAAACATACCATGAGCTGTATGAATTCACTAATATATAATATATATATATGTATTTTTTTTTCCCCAAGCCTTTCTTCCATACTATTTCTAGAACATCCTGAGCTGAGAAGAAACTTTTAGGGTATGGTGGAAATTCAGCTTAAAAAGCAATGACAAAGTTAAAAAATTTCTCTGTATTTCGTCAGGTTCGAGCTGCTTCCCTCTGTTCATTTACGAACTTGAATTAATATGCCCCCCCCCCCCCAAATAAAAATAAAATAAGGACTATTTTAATATGTATAAAAATACAATTTAACATAAACAAATTGCTCTAAATAATTAAACTGAAACTAACATAATAAAACAAAAATATTTTATTTATGTGTAAATATTGAAAATAACAAACCATCTTTGTTTATGTTATTGATTTAAAAAACGTTTAATTATATTGATTTCATATTATAAATCATTTACTCAGAGAACATTTGTGTTGCAATTGTGGTTTATATCTAATATTTATGCACAAAAACAAACATTTAGAATCATTAAAAATCTAGGTAACTTATAATCAGTCATTAAGTATTAGCCACATTAGCTTTACACAAGCTTTTTTTTTTCTTTTTTAAAGCATAAATTAGATGCTAATTTTTTTTATAATAAACTGAACAATAGTAATAAAGATATAAATACAGAAAGCTCTCTGTAAGGCAGGCTCTGTGTAAGACGGAAATCTGTAAGATAATTGGAAAGATAATCAAGTCCCTGCAAATCCATAGACATAGAGTAAAATTTGTCCAAGGCAGAATATCGTCTACTACGGAAAAATTTCTCGATTCCACCTTAGAGTTTACTGTAATACTTTCTAAAATAAATTTAATAGTAGTTTCAATATTTTTAGCCATTTTTCATAGCATGACAATAGATAAATAACTTGAATTAAGATTTATAATTTTATTACGACTTAATTATTTTACATAGCTAAATAAAAATTAATTATATAACATATAAATTATTACTTAATCAGTTTTTAGCTTGATTTAACATAAAATTTCACGGAACAGATGTCTTATCCCGGGGTCCGTCATCTTGGATTTTTTCTTGGTGTGCATTAATAATTGTTTTTTAATTAATAGTTATAATTATTATACTCCAGTTTTTTCAATATTATATTAATCTATCAACAATATTTAACCATTGGCGATATCTACTACTTGGCGAAAAAGGACTTTTCATGCAAGAAAAAAATCCAAGATGGCGGACCCCGGGATAATAAGACATCTAAGCCAATTTCACTAATGATTGCTAAAAAAAATGTGTATAAGATTTTTGACACTTTGCGACAGTTTCTAACACTTTTCGACATATGATGTCAAAAACCGACCCTGCCTCACACACACTAAATTTTTAAGAAATGTAAACAATATGTTATATTTTTACCTAATGATAAAAATATGGTTGGAATATTACAATAAATTTATATACCTATTTGATTTTATTTTGTGTACGTATGATTTTAAAAATATAGAAAATACAGGACTATAATAAACAACGAGTTTAATAACATCATTAATATCATGATTATTGGCATGTTGTACTGAAGAAGATAGATGACAATAAGAATCACAGTTTGCAAGTTTTTTCAAAAGAAGAAATAAAATGCTTAAAGGTTAACTTTTGAAAAAAAAAAAAAAAAAAAAAAAACTCACTTTTGGAATGTTTTTCTTTTTTAAGAAGTGAAATAATGCATTTTTAACTTACTAGAGTTTTAAACAGTGCTATGGAAATTAAAAACAAGAGCAACTTTATATTACAAGTAGCTGCTTGCGGTTTATGAAGACCTCATTTGAACTTTTTACTGGTGTATAAATATTGTTACAATACTGGCAATAATACACAAAAAATACAATCCCTTTATCAGATAAATTAACGCAACACTTTTCTTTAATCTGAAACTTCTACAAGCATGACATGCAAAGCTGCTACAAGCGTGAACATTATTTTGTAATTTTGAGACGAACGTTTAAACATTTTTAACGAAAAACATACTATCAGTAACTTCCAACAATAATAAATTATACACAAAATTACGACAGTGATTTTCAATTCATATAAAATTTTATAGAACACATAATTTTTAGAGCATACTTTTTAGACTAAAGTCATAACTGCAATAGGATTCAAAAGTGCTTACAAAAACAAACTTCTCGAGACATAATTAATTAGTACAATTATTTAATTTAAATGAATAATAATGCTATAAAAATTTAATAAATATCTCAAATCGCGTTTCGCGTTTAGGTATGAAGCGTTTAGCGTAGGAGATGCTTTGCGATTTGCGAATTATCTTTATTGAATCTCTTTTTTTTTTTCTTTTTTTTTATTGAATCTGGTGAGGAGTCATGGTGAGAAGTCGGGAAGCGGTTGTTGCCGCACACGGGAGCCACAAAATGGGCGCATGCGCATTTGAGCTCTGGTTTGTCGTCTGCTCGAAAACATAGCTGACGCCTCTGTTTATACATCAGTGTTTAGATCTGATAAAATTATGAAAGTATTTATTTTAAATACTATTGATATGTGTTTTTAAATCCTTGATCACGGATTACATCGTGTACGGAGAAGTTTCTAGCGCAGTAAATCATTATTTTACTGCCAAAAAGCTCATCAGTTTAAGTCTAACTATTGTGTTAGTGAAGAAAGTAATGTGAGTTCATATATAATTATATTTCTCTTTTTATTTTATATGTATGTTTAAAATGTGTTTTTGTAAGCACTTATAATTGAAGTTTGATGTATATATTTTTTTAATTAATGCAGTACTGTGATATCAACTCAGTGGTGGTATCTAGAAAAAAGTGTTAAAAAAAAAGTTTAGTATTGTTCTCAGTGTATAATCAGTAAGTGTAAGCCTGCTTTATATATTATGGAGAATAGAACTCATTTTCTGAGATATTATAAATGTAAGTAAAGTCACATGACAATATTTAAATTATTTTTTCATAAGATAAACTCTTGGACAATAGACATTTTTTCCTGACTCCATGTATTTATTTTTTTTTTGGTTCAGACGAAAAACGTGAGATGTTCGACGATAATATTTATGTTGTGATTATGGTTTTGAGATGTGTATTCGGAGTTGCTGTAATGTGATTGTCTAAATAAATGTTTTGTGTGTTTTTTTAAAGAAGTTATGTTTATAGTAAAATAATTATCATTATTTTAACTAAAATGTTAGAAAATAAATAACAATTTGGTAGCAGAGCGTGGTTTTAAAGCGAATTTTATATTTTGAGTGTACAAGTAAGAAGAGTAAATAAATATGAATTGTATGAACTAGGCCTAATACAAGTTAAGAATTTGTTCCATTGGACTAACCGCCAATAGAAAAAATTTAAGAGGTAAGAATTTTATATGCATTTAAAAATAGTTTGGAAGATAAAGTAGTTTAATTATGTGTGAATCCAATATGTTTGGAATTCCTAGAATAGACCCGTTAACAAGTAAAAATTATACATTATGGAGTATGCGAGTTGAAGCTTTGATTAAATCAAAACATTTATTTGATGTTATCGAAAATGATGAACCGGTAAAAAATGAAGGGGATCCCGTTAGTTTGAAAGCGCATAAAACATGGTTAGAAAAGAATGATGAAGTTTACGGTATAATTATATTGACGTTGTCCGCAGAACAAATGATGGCTGTTAGAGGGATTAAAAAAGCTAAGGATTTATGGCAATTACTGAAAAAGCGTTATGCGGGAATTGAAAATCAGAGAAGAATTCAGTTAAAAATTAATCTTGCGAGAATAGAGAAAAACGAAAGAGAAACAATAGAAGAATATTTGATAAGAGCTCAAGGGATAGCTAATGAAATATTAGAATTGGGTACAGAGATTGATGAATGCGAATTAATAGGATTTATTATAGAAGGGCTCCCAAAGAAATATAGCGAAGTAAATACTGCGATATCATCAAACCCAAATATAACTTATGAAGTAATGCGAGAAACTTTGTTGAGATATGAAAGAAAATATGATAAATTTCGAGAAAACGAGTCTAAAGCATTTAGGGCTAATGAAAAGAAAAAGGTTTTATGTTTTGCTTGCGGAAAGCCAAATCATATAGCGCGGAATTGTTATAGTAAATCGAATATGACACACTCGCGAAATGATAGGGAGTATTCACCTAAGAAAAATTTTCAAAATTATTATAGTAATAAAGTTCAAGATGTAAGAGAATACTCACGCAATAATAAGAATTATAATAAGAATAATAATGTTTCAAACAAGAAGGCAAAAGAATATACATGTTTTACAAATGAACATGCATTGCAGTCAAATGAATTCAATAGAAATGAGTGTAAAGAATCTGAAAATAATAGGGAAATAACCTGGATGTTAGATTCAGCTTGCACTTCGCATATGACGCATAAAGAAGATATTGTTGTAGAAAGAAAACCTGAAGATGTAGAAATTGCAACTGCTGACAGCGAGCGATCAATACAAGCAAAATATCGTGGAAATGTTCATGTTACGTCTTACGATAAGAAAAGTGGCGAAACAAAAATAAAACTTACAGAAGTTCTTTGCGTACCTAATTTAAGAGAAAATTTAATGTCAGTTCCAAGTTTAGTCAGAAAAGGAAAATATGTGATATTTGATAATGAAGGAGCAGCCATTTATGAAAAGAATACAGGCGAATTAATAGCTAAAGGAACATTCGAAGATAATACATTTAAAATAAACTTAGCTGTACGAGAAACAGATGAAGACAGAAATGAATCTTGTTTACAGACAAATGAATCAAAGAAAGAATTATGGCATAGAAGACTTGGGCATATAAATTATGTATACTTACAAAGAATGTCGAGAGAAAATCTTGTAAGGGGATTAGAAAAGATGAATGGTGAAGAAACAAAATGTGAAATATGTATTCAAGGGAAATTAACGAGAACACCATTTAATCATGTGATAGAAAGAACAACACGCATTTTAGAAAGATTACATGTTGATTTATGTGGACCAATGAAAGTACACTCATTGGGAGGGAGTAAGTACATGCTAATGGTAGTAGATGAATATAGTAGAAGATATTTTGTAGATTTTTTAAAAAGTAAAGATGAAGCAAAAGAAAGAATTATAAATATAATAGAGAGAAGAGAAAATGAAACCGGGAAGAAAGTAAAAGCGGTTAGATCAGATAATGGTGGTGAATTTACTAATGAAGAGCTCATGAATTATTACAAAAGGAAGGGCATACAGAATGAAAGAACCACAATTCATAGTCCACAAAGTAACGGGATTGCAGAAAGGGCTAATCGGACTGTTATTAATACTGCAAGAACATTGCTGATAGAAGCAAAACTACCTTTATCCTTTTGGGCCGAAGCAGTATCAACAGCTGCTTATATACATAATGTTACTCCAACAGCTACGAGAAAGAAAACGCCATTAGAATTATGGTCAAATAATAAACCAACAGTAAATCATATGAGAGTATTTGGATGTAAAGCTTTTTATCACAACGATGATATCAATAAAAAGAAATTTGATGTAAGAGCAAAACCAGCAGTGTTTATCGGATATTCAAGAGATCGGCGAGCATACAGATTGTATGATTTAAAAGAAAAGAGAATACGTGAAAGCAGAGATGTAGTATTTATAGAAGAAAAAATGGGATATGAAGATATAGCTAACAAGGAAGAAATGACTGATGAATTTGAAAACATCAACATTACCAATAATAAAAATGTAATAGATGAACAAGAAGATAATAATTCCGATGAAAATGAAGAAGAGTTAAATCAGAAAAAGGAAGCAATTGCGTTGTCAGATGATTTGAATGATTCTGCGACAGAAGAATCTGAAGTAAATCATATAATTGGTGAAAACAAGGAACAGCAAGAAAAAGAAACTAATGAGAATAAGTTGTTTGAAGAACCTAGAAGATCATCACGAATTAGGAAACCCAATCCAAAGTATTTAGCGAATCTAGTGCACGAGGAAGTTCCAAAGAATTACAAAGATGTATTAAATTCTAGAGATAAGGATAAATGGATAGAAGCAATCAAAAAGGAATTACACTCATTAGAAGAACACAAAACGTGGAAAATCGTTGACAAACCAAAAGATGTGAAGGCACTGAGAAGCAAATGGATTTTTACTGTAAAAGAAGACGGTGAAGATGTAAAATATAAAGCAAGATTAGTAGCTGACGGATCAAGACTTAAATTTGGAACAAATTATCAAGAATCGTATAGTCCTGTAATGAAAACTGAATCATTTAGAACTTTATTGGCAGTCGCAGCGATGAAAGGTTACAAAACTAGATTTTTCGACGTAGAAACAGCATATCTGAATGCAGATCTAGAAACTGCAATTTATATGAATCCGCCTGAAGGTCTACAAATTGAAGGAGGGAAAATATTATTGGTAACAGGAAATTTATATGGGTTGCCAGAAGCAGGAAGATGCTGCTATGAAAAATTAGTTAATATATTTGATAAAATTGGGTTACAGCCCTGCAAAGCAGATCCATGTGTGTTTTTTAATAAAAATGATAATAAATTTATTGCAGTTGGAATATATGTCGATGATGGAATAATCGTTAGTGAATCCGAAGAATTAATAAATAAATTGATACAAAAATTGAATAGAGAAGCAAAAATTAAAGAGCTGAAGAAAAACATTAAATTCCTTGGTATTGATATTGAAGAAAATAATGGAGAATTTTTGCTAGGGCAAGCTAAGTATGCAGAAAAAATCTTAGAAAGATTTGATATGGAAAATTGTAAAAGTGTGAAAACCCCTGGTGTTTCTGGAATAAAATTAGATGAATATGAAAATGAAAATAAAATTGATGAAACACTATATCTAGAAATGCTTGGAAGTATAGGATATCTAGTAAGAGGAACAAGGCCAGATTTAGCTTTCACTTTAAGTAATTTGTCTCAATATGCAAAAGATCCTAGAGAAATTCATTTACAGGCAGTGAAGAGAGTTTTGCGGTACATTCAAGGCACTAAAAACTACAAACTTCGAATTAAAAATAAAAAGGGCCAATTATCACTTTGTTCTGATGCTAGCTGGTGTACTACACGGGATTCAAAATCATTTGGTGGATATATCGTAAAGATAGGAGAATCACTGATTGAATGGAAAAGTAATAAACAGAAACTGGTTGCGCTTTCTACAATGGAATCTGAACTTTTAAGTTTATGTGATGCTGTTTGTGAAGGAAAATGGTTAATGGGTCTCTTGGAAGAGTTAAGCCAGGAAGAGATGGTGAAGCGTCCAATAGAAATCAGTACTGATAGTCAATCTGTAATTGATTGGATTAAAAACCCAAGAGTGAATAATCGCAACAAACATATAGGTAGAAAATATCATTTTGTAAAAGATGAAAGAGCGAAAGGAGAAATTGAAACAAAATATGTAAATTCGTCTGAACTGGAAGCAGATATAATGACTAAGAATTTGAGTTATGATGTCATGAAAAAACATATTACAAGTCTCGGAATTACTGAGGATTATTGACATGCGAAAGGAGGGATTTGTAAGTAAAGTCACATGACAATATTTAAATTATTTTTTCATAAGATAAACTCTTGGACAATAGACATTTTTTCCTGACTCCATGTATTTATTTTTTTTTTGGTTCAGACGAAAAACGTGAGATGTTCGACGATAATATTTATGTTGTGATTATGGTTTTGAGATGTGTATTCGGAGTTGCTGTAATGTGATTGTCTAAATAAATGTTTTGTGTGTTTTTTTAAAGAAGTTATGTTTATAGTAAAATAATTATCATTATTTTAACTAAAATGTTAGAAAATAAATAACAATAAAAGTGAATCAAAGACTAACTAACATCTTACACCCCCCCCCCCCTCTTTAAAAATTTAAATACTCTTTTTCAAGTATCTTATTTTTTGAGAATACTCTCTCTTTCCAGCTCTAGGTTGTGAGGTGGTCTTTCTGTGAGAGTAGTTCTCAATTTTTATATAAAACAAAAGTATTTATTTTTAAACAGCAAAATTAAATATTTTCAGTTTAAAAATGTATGTATATTTGTTTTAAACAATGAAAATGATAGTACTCATTATAAGTACTGGTTAATTAATTGTCGTACACATTTGATTAACTTCATTTTAATTTAGCAATTATCGATTGCTCTATTTACTTTTATAATTTCTTGTATGTAAAACTTTTCTGATACTGGTATAAATGAAAATATTTACTGAAAAACAGAACATTTTAATACTGTTATTATCCAAATATGTATAATTAAAATAACTTTCCAAATCCCAAATGAACTTCAAATATTAACTTAATATGTATAAACTAATGCAGTTATTGAAGATGTCATCTTTCGGAGGTGAAGGGGCTGAGTCAAGAAGGATTATTTTGGATTTTGATGACAGCTGGGTACACTTGCGAGGCAGGATTTTATTTTGATTTTCTGTCAGTGAGTGTAACTTGCTAGTTCATACTGGATGTTCTTCCATACCACAAGAATATATATCAAACTTGTTGTCAAAGTCGTACTTGCTGTTTCCAACACAACGTCCACACCACTCTGGCTGATGATCTGGTTTCATTTACAGTTTGTTAATATTAAGTTCATTTGGGGTTTGAAAGTTATTTTATCTGTGCACTTTTGGATAACAGTTCTATTAAAAAGTTCCTTATTTTTATTTAGTGTATTTTTATTAAAATGCAATAAGAATTCTAAAATTTGTAGCAACTAAATTAAAATGAAGTGATTCATATGAGTTTAATATTTTCAATGTTTAATAAAGGAATAAAGCACATGTTGTGAATACCATAAGAAAGTTTTTTTTTTTTTTTTATCTTATCTAACTATCACTAAATAGCAAATTTTATGTATGAAGTTAGTCTCCCATATTTTAATTATATTTAATAATAATACAAAATTGATATTTTAGCCTTACTTAATTTATTTAACTATCAGAAAAAACAGAATTCCTGTACTGAAAGTTAAATAAATACCTGAATTCAGGTATATTACCTGAACACAATCACCCCTGATGATTATTAAAATGTTTAATTCCTAAATATGTCAATGTTTGGCATTACTATTCTTTTGTCATATGTGTATGTGCATATATGATCCGCTGTTCGAAAAACCAGGTGTGAAATATGTTTGAAATGATAATTGTGTTTGTGTCAGCTGATTGCAACTTCCCTATAGCTCTATCTCAAGAACTAATGTATGGATGTTCATCAAACTTCAGATTCAATTAGTCCTTGATATTAAATGGTGCTGATTACGTTTTGGTGTAGATTGCCCAACAGGTGGCGCTGCTATGCTGTATTTTTCATGATTTTCATAATAGCTGTATCCTAAAAACAAATAAACCGATTTTCATCAAACTTCAGATTCAGTTAGACATTGACATAAGTTAGGCAATTTACACCAAAACCTAATCACCAACACAGGTGGCACTGCTATGCTGCATTTTGCAAGATTTACATGATTGTAGCAATAGTCATATCTCAAGAACTAATGCACAGAATTTCATATATTCAGAATTTCACATGTTATGATGGGCATAGATTGCCATTTAATTTTGGCACACTAGTGAATTTTAAAGTATTAACGTGTATGAAATAGAAGAAAGTTTAGGGATTGGTACATTCGATTATTTGTTATTTTAAAATTTTCCAAATTTCTACTGCCCCACCCTGAAATTCACCCACCCCCTTTCCTGGCCATTTGAATGTTTAAAACTTGTACTTAAAAAATGAAAGCCTTAAAAAAATGCATAATATCATTAGTTTATTTAATTATATTTATTAGGTTATTTAATTTGTAGGTTGTTAACAGCATTCAAAATCCTTGGCAGAGACCATTAAAAATTCAATCGGACCACTAATTTGAAAAATTGAGTGGTCTGCAGGACCCATAGGTAACTCCCCCCCCCCCCTTTCTGACAAGTAAATCAAACAATTTTATCTTATTAAAATAATAATAATATTAAAATTGCATTAAATCTTACAGTCAGTTGAAATAAATAATTGGAAATAAAATATCTAATTAATAATTTTACAGTTTTTGTTTATGTAGTTTATTTAATTTTTAGAAAATTATAATCTTACATTTTACTATGCTGAAAATTTTGGATAACTGCAAAGGAAGTTTGTTTTATATTCTATGAGGTAGAGTGGGGGGATCACTCAAAGGATTAAGGGGAGTCTTCACTCACTTGAAAATACCCACTGTTATGTTGGGCAGAATGTTTTCGAATTTCTCATTTAAATTTGAATATTTTTAATTTTTTTGTACCTTTATTGAAAAAAGCTGCAACCGAAATCGAAAGAGTAAAAAACAGTCATATTAAAGATCAAGCTCAGCTCTCCTATGCAAAAAAAATCATTTAAAAATATTCAAATTTAACCGAGAAATTCAAAAACAACCTGCCCATTGATTTAACATTAGGTAGCAGGCGTTTTCAAGCGAGTGAAGAATCCCCTTACAGAGACACAATAGAATCTTATGTAGTCGGCCAGTGATGATGACTGCGGACCAGTGACTTTCCTTTTTTATCTATTCTACTGCTGCTTCAATTTTTTTGTTTTGGGCCAATGAAAGTCCTTGATTTTTAATTTAAAGATTTGTGTAGAATTTCCGTTTTCTATATTTTTGGATTTTTTAGTAAAAAATCTCATGTAGAATATCAATAAAACCTATTGTTAATTATTTAAACAAAAATTCTGCACCATTCAATGGTAACAATGAATAAATAAAAAAATAAAATTGGTAAGTAATTGGAATATTTTTTCAATAACAATCTTTAACTGTTGATATTTGTCACACATTTGGTCATGTTTACAAGGTAAATTTAATGATGTGTGAAATGTGATCCATATAATGCAAAAACGTTATATTTATAACCAATAAAAATTTCAGAGTTTGGACAACAAAATTTATTTATTTTATTTTAAATTATGAAACAACCAAACACGAAAAAACAATTATAATCAACAAACCTTTCAAAAAGAATGGGCAACAAGGACTATTTATTTATTTATTATGAAACAATCAAACATGAAAAAACAAACCAATAAAAATTTCAAAATGTTTGGACACCAAGAACTATTATTTACTTTTTAATAATGAAATGAAACAATTAATTATGAATATTTATGAATAATTAATTATGAAAGAACAAGAAAATATCATCAACAACTTTTCATGATTTTTTCACAGAAAAATATAAATTCAGACAAAATGGAGTTAAATATATAAAATTTAGGGTGTAAAAAAACCATGATTTTTTTTTCAATAATAAAAATAGGATTTTTTTAAAAATTTAAATCTGATTTTTATGATTTTTTTCCCAGCGTTCAAATACTAAATAGCTACCAAGAGTTTTAGGTTTCCAAAACAATGAACCACTAATTGCTAACATAATCTATGTTTTTACACTTTAATTAATAAAATGATAATTATTAGTAATTACAAAAATTATAAACTGCAAATTAATAGTTTCATGAATAGGAAGATAGTTTTGACATTTGTGGAGGTTTTCTTGAACCTAACCAGGGCTCCATAAGATTCTGTTATGTCCCTATAAGGGGATTCTTCACTCGCTTGAAAACGCCTGCTACCTAATGTTAAACCAATGGGCAGGTTGTTTTTGAATTTCTCGGTTAAATTTGAATATTTTTAAATGATTTTTTTTTTGCATAGGAGAGCTGAGCTTGATCTTTAATATGACTGTTTTTTACTCTTTCGATTTCGGTTGCAGATTTTTTCAATAAAGGTACAAAAAAATTAATAATATTAAAATTTAAATGAGAAATTCGAAAACAATCTGCCCAACATTACAGTGGGTATTTTCAAGTGAGTCAAGACTCCCCTTAATCCTTTGAGTGATCCCCTCACTCTACCTCATAGAATATAAAACAAACTTCCTTTGCAGTTATCCAAAATTTTCAGCATAGTAAAATGTAAGATTATAATTTTCTAAAAATTAAATAAACTACATAAACAAAAACTGTAAAATTATTAATTAGATATTTTATTTCCAATTATTTATTTCAACTGACTGTAAGATTTAATGCAATTTTAATATTATTATTATTTTAATAAGATAAAATTGTTTGATTTACTTGTCAGAAGGGGGGGGGGGGGGAGTTACCTACGGGTCCTGCAGACCACTCAATTTTTCAAATTAGTGGTCCGATTGAATTTTTAATGGTCTCTGCCAAGGATTTTGAATGCTGTTAACAACCTACAAATTAAATAAACTAATAAATATAATTAAATTAATATATATAATTAAATAAACTAATGATATTATGCATTTTTTTAAGGCTTTCATTTTTTAAGTACAAGTTTTAAACATTCAAATGGCCAGGAAAGGGGGTGGGTGAATTTCAGGGTGGGGCAGTAGAAATTTGGAAAATTTTAAAATAACAAATAATCGAATGTACCAATCCCTAAACTTTCTTCTATTTCATACACGTTAATACTTTAAAATTCACTAGTGTGCCAAAATTAAATGGCAATCTATGCCCATCATAACATGTGAAATTCTGAATATATGAAATTCTGTGCATTAGTTCTTGAGATATGACTATTGCTACAATCATGTAAATCTTGCAAAATGCAGCATAGCAGTGCCACCTGTGTTGCTGATTAGGTTTTGGTGTAAATTGCCTAACTTATGTCAATGTCCAACTGAATCTGAAGTTTGATGAAAATCGGTATATTTGTTTTTAGGATACAGCTATTATGAAAATCATGAAAAATGCAGCATAGCAGCGCCACCTGTTGGGCCATCTACACCAAAACGTAATCAGCACCATTTAATATCAAGGACTAATTGAATCTGAAGTTTGATGAACATCCATACATTAGTTCTTGAGATAGAGCTATAGGGAAGTTGCAATCAGCTGACACAAACACAATTATCATTTCAAACATATTTCACACCTGGTTTTTCGAACAGTGGATCATATATGCACATACACATATGACAAAAGAATAGTAATGCCAAACATTGACATATTTAGGAATTAACCATTTTAATAATCATCAGGGGTGATTGTGTTCAGGTAATATACCTGAATTCAGGTATTTATTTAACTTTCAGTACAGGAATTCTGTTTTTTCTGATAGTTAAATAAATTAAGTAAGGCTAAAATATCAATTTTGTATGATTGTTAAATATAATTAAAATATGACTGTTAAATACAATTAAAATTTATATTTTTCATATTGAGCAGATTGGACCTCCCTGCAATAAATTATATGTTCTCTCTAATATACAAAAACTATTTTCGCTACAATTTCAGATTATAATGATTTTAATAACAACTTTGTATTTTCATAAAAATATGAAAAGAGCAAGTTACAAATAAAAAGAAAAAAATTTAATGTAAAGAACAAATTACAAATAAAAAGATAATATTTTGGTTGGATCAAAAATGACAACGCTATCAAAAAATCCAAAATCAAATGACAATGTGACAATTAGGGATTAAAATTATTTGATGCCATCACTGCCCATCAAGGGGTTAAACAGCAACAATACTAAAATTGATGTTTTCACTTGCTGTAATAAAAAATGAGTGAGGATTAAAAAATGGGGGGGGGGGGGTAATAAAACTTTTAATGTAGGGAGACTAACTTCATACATAAAATTTGCTATTTAGTGATAGTTAGATAAGATTAAAAAAAAAAAACTTTCTTATGGTATTCACAACATGTGCTTTATTCCTTTATTAAACATTGAAAATATTAAACTCATATGAATCACTTCATTTTAATTTAGTTGCTACAAATTTTAGAATTCTTATTGCATTTTAATAAAAATACACTAAATAAAAATAAAGAACTTTTTAATAGAACTGTTATCCAAAAGTGCACAGATAAAATAACTTTCAAACCCCAAATGAACTTAATATTAACAAACTGTAAATGAAACCAGATCATCAGCCAGAGTGGTGTGGACGTTGTGTTGGAAACAGCAAGTACGACTTTGACAACAAGTTTGATATATATTCTTGTGGTATGGAAGAACATCCAGTATGAACTAGCAAGTTACACTCACTGACAGAAAATCAAAATAAAATCCTGCCTCGCAAGTGTACCCAGCTGTCATCAAAATCCAAAATGATCCTTCTTGACTCAGCCCCTTCACCTCCGAAAGATGACATCTTCAATAACTGCATTAGTTTATACATATTAAGTTAATATTTGAAGTTCATTTGGGATTTGGAAAGTTATTTTAATTATACATGTTTGGATAATAACAGTATTAAAATGTTCTGTTTTTCAGTAAATATTTTCATTTATACCAGTATCAGAAAAGTTTTACATACAAGAAATTATAAAAGTAAATAGAGCAATCGATAATTGCTAAATTAAAATGAAGTTAATCAAATGTACGACAATTAATTAACCAGTACTTATAATGAGTACTATCATTTTCATTGTTTAAAACAAATATACATACATTTTTAAACTGAAAATATTTAATTTTGCTGTTTAAAAATAAATACTTTTGTTTTATATAAAAATTGAGAACTACTCTCACAGAAAGACCACCTCACAACCTAGAGCTGGAAAGAGAGAGTATTCTCAAAAAATAAGATACTTGAAAAAGAGTATTTAAATTTTTAAAGAAGGGGGGGGGGTGTAAGATGTTAGTTAGTCTTTGATTCACTTTTATAATATCTCAGAAAATGAGTTCTATTCTCCATAATATATAAAGCAGGCTTACACTTACTGATTATACACTGAGAACAATACTAAACTTTTTTTTTAACACTTTTTTCTAGATACCACCACTGAGTTGATATCACAGTACTGCATTAATTAAAAAAATATATACATCAAACTTCAATTATAAGTGCTTACAAAAACACATTTTAAACATACATATAAAATAAAAAGAGAAATATAATTATATATGAACTCACATTACTTTCTTCACTAACACAATAGTTAGACTTAAACTGATGAGCTTTTTGGCAGTAAAATAATGATTTACTGCGCTAGAAACTGCTCCGTACACGATGTAATCCGTGATCAAGGATTTAAAAACACGTATCAATAGTATTTAAAATAAATACTTTCATAATTTTATCAGATCTAAACACTGATGTATAAACAGAGACAGACGGCATAGAGTATAGCGAGATACTTGTAACGTCAGCTATGTTTTCGAGCAGACGACAAACCAGAGCTCAAATGCGCATGCGCCCATTTTGTGGCTCCCGTGTGCGGCAACAACCGCTTCCCTGAGAAGTCATGGTGAGGAGGAATTATCTTGATCTCCGGATAATTTCTGATCACTTGAAAACAGACATTCTTTAAAAAACAAGAATTGCACTAAGAATTTACATCTTTCCAAATGTGGATAAATCTGAAAAGCGGCGATAGAAATTCAAATTTGGCAAAGCATTTGATGAATGTTTTTGGTAATGATAATTTCAGAAGAATAAATGTCACCAATGAAATCAACACTTGAAATTACCAAGCATATGTTTGACATGTTCAATTACAAGAACAGATAGGTAAAACAAATTTAGATAGCAAAGTATCATCAAGACATATAAGGAACAAATGAAAGTGAAAAATCTGAATAATTTAATATGAAATAAAAGTGAAGGACCAGATATAAAGATTTCCTTTTCAATTGTGCTTGTGAATATTGGAGCACAATAAAAATCAGGTGTTTCTTTGTTACATAAAGATCAATATATTTTTTAATTAATAAGCATATCCATGTGTACTCTTTATTATGTTACATTATTTTTCGGTATGCTATTAAAGTAATTGACATTTTTTTAGAATGTGGCTTTTTTTAAGTTAAAATCACATACATGTAATTAGTATGTATGTTATATTTCAAATAGAAATTCTAAATGCTATGCATTTTAAAAATATACTTTACACTAATTATTTTAAAATATAAGTTTTATCCATTAAACTGAGTATTATTTTAAAGCAATCAATGGCGCTTTGGACTAACAGTTTTGAATGATTTTCAAATTTGGCTGATTTTTAAATTTGGATTGTGTTTGCTAATTGTCTGAATTTCTTAAATAGCATAAGTGTGATTGTAAAGTTTCTTCGAATTTTTAAAGTGGTAGAAAAAAAGAAACGTTTTTTTCCAGCTTTTTTTTCCTAAAAAAAATTGGAAAAGAACATATTCTTACAAATAAAAGCTTTCCTTGTAATGGTTTTTCTTAGACAAGGCTTATTCAAACTAAAAAAATTGTTTTCTGTTTACGTTTAATGTATTACAAAATAAATGTATAAATAAAATTGAATTAAAAGTTTATTACATGAACTCCACAGTTTGCATGAGTTTTTCTCTCTTAATTTAACACTATTATTTGTAATAAATGACTCAACTGTTCAAATGCTGTGATCATTTGATTATTCAAAGTAAGTTATTAATCTCTTTGCTTATATATGTATATAATACTCGTACAAAGTATGCACCCATTGCACACTGGAAGTGAAAAGGGTTAAAGGCACATATCTGTTTATTTTAATTAAACAACAAATTTAAATAAATTGCTTTTCATTCCTAAAAAAAATATCCCCTCCCTCCAGGGTTTGCAAATTTTTGAAAGTGTGGAGGTTTTATCCAGTTTTAACCGTCATGTTAAAAAACCCTTATTGATATAGTCTTTGACGACGACTGTCAAAAACCTAAAATTGAGTCCAAAAACTGTTTAAAATTATTTTTACAACAACATTAAATTTACAATTTTTCATAATTTTTAGTTTTAGACATTTGAGTAAACTTTTTGACAGTTTTAGACTTTAAAAACCACATACCCTGTATAAAACTCAAAACATGATACTGGTTCAACAATTTGCTTAGAAAACTGAAAATAATTGTAAGCTATAAATATAGAATAAAAAATAATTAAAAGTATCATTACATTGAAAATATAAACTAATCAAACTATTAAATACTTTAATTTTAAAAAATGAGAGTTACATGGTGAAAATACTTGTACAATTTAATATATGAAATTACATATAAATAGTATACAGTACAGAACCACTTATCCGGAATGCTTGGGGTCAGATGTATTCCGGATAATTGGTTCTTCCGGTTAACTGGTTGTGCATGAAAGCAGCATCCATTTGATAATCTTTGCGGAATATATGTGGTTGTGGCATTATTTCTGATATTAAATTATTAGATTACTTGGATTTAGGGTGTCAACGATGTTAATCAGTTGATTTAAATCAGCGATTAAAATCATGATTTTAATCAACCGATTTTTTTTTTTTAAATCATTGATTTAAAAAAAAAAAATTATGTTTAAAATGTCAAAAAAAGTATTAAAATCTAACATGAACATAATTCGAAAGTTTCTACAGGTATTTTGACTTATGAATAAACAAAAAAAGAGCTTTAAATAATTGTTTCTAAGCTTAATTCATGAGTACATTGTAAAAATTTAAAAACAGTTGAGTTTGTAAAAAGCATTGTTTTTAAGTTTTTATCCAAATTAAAACAGTTTAATTTAAAAATGATATTTAAATCTAATATAATCTGCAATGTCATAATTTCCTTTAGGTTATCAATTTATGCATTATTTTATATAAAATACACATAGTAAGTGTAATACATTTCTACAAGTAAAAGAATAAATAGTAATTAATGGCAATCTCTAGTTAAAGAAGAATGAAAGAATGACATCTGCTCAACAGCTAAATTGTAAATGAATGCATATGAGAAAAAGAAATAATTGGTATAAAAATGCTAAGCACAGCTTCTTCGGTATAGGTTGAATAAAGGCTTTAATTTTGTAACTTATATATACTAAATAAAAATAATTAATCAGGTATTGAAAAGGCAGCAAAATTTTTCTTAAAAAGAAAAAAAATGAACCACTGAAAGCTAATAATCCACACTGAGAGGAAATAATAATGCTGTTACTTAAATATTTTGAGGATTTCAGATATAAGTGGCTAACTTATATTTATTCTATATGAATAGGTTTAACTCATTCTCATAATTTTTTTGGTTAGCATACACATACATGTGTGTAAGTTTAGATTTTGGTAGTTTACAGTAATTTTCCTTAATATAAATGCAAAACGAGCTGCAAATAATATTTGTTAGTTTTGTTGTTTGTGCTACTAACTAATGAAATTACTTATTTGCAGTTTTTATTAATTCTGTAATTTCTTATATTTTTTCTAGTCCTTTTTTTTATGGTGCCACACCACACCCCTTTTGAAATTGGCAAAATGCAACCTGCCTTAAAAAAAATAAATAAATAGTTGAAATTCATCTGTAGTTGTAGCCAGAGATTTCTTGTAAAAAACTTCCCCATTCAACAGTATTTCTAAATTAATGTGGCCAAGATCTTGCAAAAATAATAGAACTTTATTTCTTTACAAAAAACAGGATATTATGAAAATGTGTTATTTAATTGTATTTTTCAATTTGTTATTCATAAAATTATTAAAAATTAAGGACACTTTATTTATCATACTAAAAATCATTCTTTTTTTTTCTTCTTATATATTACTAAACACATTACTAATATATTTCTTCATGAAATAGTGCCCTTTTTTGGAACAAGCATCCTGTCCCCTTTTCTTTCTAAAATGAATACTACATTATTATCATTTTAATAATTAAGGCTTAAAAATGTATAATATGTTCCTAATTAGAGAGTTTATTGTTTAATAATTATTAATTTGAAGTACCCTTAACTATTTAATATAAAATGCAATTAATAATTTTAATAAATGTTAAACATCACTAGTATTTATAAAGTTTTACATAATTATTACAATATTAATGTATATAACATTATTGTATGATACTACCTAATGAAACTACTAATTTGCAGTTTTTATAATTCCTGTAATTACTAACTAATAATTATAATTTTATTAATTAAAATGTAAAAACATAGATTATGTTAGCAATTAGTGGTTTGTTTTGGAAGCCTAAAACTCTTGGTAGCTATTCAGTATTTGAACAATGGGAAAAAAATCATAAAAATCCGATTTAAATAAAAAAAAATCCGATTTTTTTGATTTAAAAAAAAATCGTGATTTTTTTACACCCTACTTGGATTAAAAATCAATGCAAGAAAGATGAAAAGTTAACCAGAGTTTAAAAAAGGTAAATTATGGAAATCCCTTAGGAACAAAAATTCTTTTGTTTCCTCTGCATGAAAATTAAAACATTTAAAATACAACTAAATATGTTTTCATTTCAAATACTAGATGTTGTCACCAAATTATACAATTGTTTAAGCAAAGACTATGTCAAACTGGCAGTCTGTGACACCTTTTTCTGCAAAGATTCTGAAATCAGTCTATCAGAAATATCATTCCAGATAACTGGTTTCCGGATAAATGGTTCCATGCTGTACATTGTTTTTTTTTTTTTTTTTTTTTATTGTTTTAATGTTACTGTTATTCTAAGTTTTTTTCCATGGAGCATACAGTAGCAAAAAACTACATTTTATGCCTTTAGTACTCCAAGTTTGTTTTGCAATTTGGAGTGGAAAAATGCCAAAATTTGAAAATATCCACTCGATTCTGAACTGCATGGACTCGAATGCAAACATACCATGAGCTTTATGAATTCACTAGTTATATATATATATATATGTGTGTATTTTTTTTTTCCAAGCCTTTCTACCATACTATTTCTAGAACATCCTGAGCTGAGAAGAAACTTTTAGGGTATGGTGGAAATTCAGCTTAAAAAGCAATGACAAAGTTAAAAAATTTCGCTGTATTTCGTCAGGTTCGAGCTGCTTCCCTCTGATCATTTACAAACTTGAATTAATATCCCCCCCCCCCCAAATAAAAATAAAATAAGGACTATTTTAATATGTATAAAAATACAATTTAACGTAAACAAATTGCTCTAAATAATTAAACTGAAACTAACATAATAAAACAAAAATATTTTATTTATGTGTAAATATTGAAAATAACAAACCATCTTTGTTTATGTTATTGATTTAAAAAACGTTTAATTATATTGATTTCATACTATAAATCATTTACTCAGAGAACATTTGTGTTGCAATTATGGTTTATATCTAATATTTATGCACAAAAACAAACATTTAGAATCATTAAAAATCTAGGTAACTTATAATCAGTCATTAAGTATTAGCCACATTAGCTTTACACAAGCTTTTTTTTTTTCTTTTTTAAAGCATAAATTAGATGCTAATTTTTTTTATAATATTTAATTTTTTAATAACTAAACAATAGTAATAAAGATATAAATACAGAAAGCTCTCTGTAAGGCAGACTCTGTGTAAGACGGAAATCTGTAAGATAATTGGAAAGATAATCAAGTCCCTGCAAATCCATAGACATAGAGTAAAATTTGTCCAAGGCAGAATATCGTCTACTACGGAAAAATTTCTCGATTCCACCTTAGAGTTTACTGTAATACTTTCTAAAATAAATTTAATAGTAGTTTCAATATTTTTAGCCATTTTTCATGGCATGACAATAGATAAATAACTTGAATTAAGATTTATAATTTTATTACGACTTAATTATTTTACATAGCTAAATAAAAATTAATTATATAACATATAAATTATTACTTAATCAGTTTTTAGCTTGATTTAACATAAAATTTCACGGAACAGATGTCTTATCCCGGGGTCCGTCAACTTGGATTTTTTCTTGGTGTGAATTAAAAATTGTTTTTTAATTAATAGTTATAATTATTATACTCCAGTTTTTTCAATATTATATTAATCTATCAACAATATTTAACCATTGGCGATATCTACTACTTGGCGAAAAAGGACTTTTCATGCAAGAAAAAAATCAAAGATGGCGGACCCCGGGATAATAAGACATCTAAGCCAATTTCAATAATGATTGCTAAAAAAAATGTGTATAAGATTTTTGACACTTTGCGACAGTTTCTAACACTTTTCGACATATGATGTCAAAAACCGACCCTGCCTCACACACACTAAATTTTTAAGAAATGTAAACAATATGTTATATTTTTACCTAATGATAAAAATATGGTTGGAATATTACAATAAATTTATATACCTATTTGATTTTATTTTGTGTGCGTATGATTTTAAAAATATAGAAAATACAGGACTATAATAAACAACGAGTTTAATCACATCATTAATATCCTGATTATTGGCATGTTGTACTGAAGAACGTAGATGACAATAAGAATCACAGTTTGCAAGTTTTTTCAAAAGAAGAAATAAAATGCTTAAAGGTTAACTTTTGAAAAAAAAAACCTCACTTTTGGAATATTTTTCTTTTTTAAGAAGTGAAATAATGCATTTTTAAGCCAATGTGTAGTTACTAGAGTTTTAAACAGTGCTATGGAAATTAAAAAAAATAGCAACTTTATATTACAAGTAGCTGCTTGCGGTTTATGAAGACCTTATTTGAACTTTTTACTGGTGTATAAATATTGTTACAATACTGGCAATAATACACAAAAAATACAATCCCTTTATCAGATAAATTAACGCAACACTTTTCTTTAATCTAAAACTTCTACAAGCATGTAATGGGTGAACATTATTTTGTAATTTTGAGACGAACGTTTAAACATTTTTAACGAGAAACATACTATCAGTAACTTCCAACAATAATAAATTATACACAAAATTACGACAGTGATTTTCAATTCATATAAAATTTTATAGAACACATAATTTTTAGAGCATACTTTTTAGACTAAAGTCATAACTGCAATAGGATTCAAAAGTGCTTACAAAAACAAACTTCTCGAGACATAATTAATTAGTACAATTATTTAATTTAAATGAATAATAATGCTATAAAAATTGAATAAATATCTCAAATCGCGTTTAGATATGAAGCGTTTAGCGTAGGAGATGCTTTGCGATTTGCGAATTATCTTTATTGAATCTCTTTTTTTTTCTTTTTTTTTTTTAAATTGAATAATAGAAGAATGCCCATAACATTTTTGTATTAACAAATTTAGTAATTTTAATTCAAATTTTGAGTTGCTGTGAATTTTTTAGTAATTTTAGGTATTTTCACTCAGCTATCGCCCTCTATTTGTAAATCTAAATCAACCAACCGAATGTAAGTTTCGTAATAAACTGGGAAATTTTTTACTCTTATTGCAATTCAAATAGGTGATTAATTTTCTTTAGATTTCCTAATGCTTGGGAAGAGTCCCATATCCTGTGCCGGAAGATTTGGCGATTTTTTTGGCGCACTTTGTTTGGCGATAAATATTTCGATCTGGTTTAAGTTTGTTCGTCGGATTTCGGATCGTTCGAACGGCTTTAGGGTTGCTTTTCTTCTGAAATGCCTTTTCAAAACCGGCGAACTGGATGACGTGAGATCTTGAAGCTTATTGGTTTACTAGTATCACGGGAACTGTTAGTCAGCAAATTTTGAATTCGGTTAGATAAGAATTTGCTCCCGCGGTCACGCCGACGCCACACTCACATACATTTGGATTACTCTCTGCGCCGTTGTGTAATTTATAAACCCATGTTTTTATATCATTTTCTATCTTTAAAAATGGTGCAAAATCATTAATTTATAAATAATAGAAAGATTTTAAAATGATGTTTTTCTGCAATCTTGGAAAATTTTTCATGTCGCCAAAACGGCCTTTTGGCGAGATTTTTTTTCGCCAAAAATCTTCCGGCACAGGATATGGAACTCATCCCTACACCATTTTTAAAAAGCGAAAATGATGTAAAAACATGGATTTATAAATTACATAAAGATTTAAAAACGAAGTTTTTGCGCCACTTTGAAAATTTCTTTCGATGCAATTGCATAAATTTTAGAGCATTCTAAATAAATTTAAACATGTGCTTTTTTAGATGAATAGTTGCTACCCTGTTTCAGATCCTAACTGGGATCATTTTATAAACATTAAATTCTTGCTGATTGTTTGTTGTTGTTGTTGTTGTGTGTAAACATTTTAAAATTATTTTTATACATTTTTTCTATGATTTAATACTTTTTTTTTCTTTTTGCCAGTTGTGAGCGGTATTTTACCTGCATTAAAAATAATAGTTTTTGAAATATTGTTGAAATTTATAAAAAGTTTCTGGCCAGATTTTTCTCTTTTTTACTGTCGAAAATGTTTTAAGAACGGGGGGTTCAGGGGGGCAGAGCCCCCCTGACAATAACAAGTATTCATCTCAAAAAGGACATTTATTTAGAATGCTGCTAAAATTTGTGTAATTGTATCTGAAGAAAATTTCCAAGATGGCGCAAAAACTTAGTTTTTAAATCTTTGTGTAATTTATAAACCCATGTTTTTATATCATTTTCTATCTTTAAAAATGGTGCAAAATCATTAATTTATAAATAATAGAAAGATTTTAAAATGATGTTTTTCTGCAATCTTGGAAAATTTTTCATGTCGCCAAAACGGCCTTTTGGCGAGATTTTTTTTCGCCAAAAATCTTCCGGCACAGGATATGGAACTCATCCCTAATGCTTTGCTAATGGTTGCATTAACAATCATAAAAAAATAAAAAAGTTTCATCGGGAGATATTGACTTTAATGCTTTTTACCTTGACTCTTATTTCACATTCAATGTATTGAGTAAAACCTAAGTTTACCCTTTTCTCAAATTGAGGAATTCACACAGAAGAAGCATTTAGACACTATAAATACAGTCAAGGATCTATAATCCGCACTCCCATAATCCGCAATTTTCTATAATTCGCATTGCTTAATGAATGTAAACAATTAAACAAATTTACAAATTTTTGATCCAAAAATGATTTTTTAAAAGAAATATCTGAAAATTTTAAATATAAAAGTGAATATAATCAATTTTTTAATACAAGAATTTGAAAAATGCATTTTTTGAGAGAGCATATTAAATTAATTATTACATTTCACATTTTTCTTTTCATGTTACACTGAATATGGAGTTAAAATAGTGTCCAGAAAAATTAATTATTATATTTCATATTTTTCTTTCATGTTATACTGAATATGGAATTAAAATAGTGTCCAGAAATAAGAAAATGAGATATAATCCATAATACTCCATAATCCGCAATATTCCATAATCTGCACAACCTTTAGTCCCAACTTGTGCGGATTAAAGAACTTTGCCTGTATTTAATACATAAGCAGTTATTATATGCAATCAATTTCCTGTAGACGCAAATTCATCGATCAAAATACGAATACGAATACTTTCTTCCTTCTCTAGTATTGCATTTTTTTTTTATTATTATTCAGGTAAAAAACGCTATTTCCGAATAGTCATATTTACTTTATTTAATAACAGATAAATTAAGGGGAACATTACTAATAATAAATAGTGTTAGATATTTTGTTAAAAAAGAACCCACTAAACAACACTGCAATTCTTCATTGATTTTGTGTCCTGAGAGATAGACAAATTCAGGTTGCTGAGATATGTCATGAAAATTATTATAATTGGAGATGATTATACCTGATATAGTGAGGGTTTAAATGTGCGCTATATCACTACTATGTTTTATAATGTATATTATCATAAAAAAAAAAAAGAAACTTGTAAAGAATAAAGTAGCGTCATTCTATGTTGCATGTGGGACAGCTACATATTTCTGCTGTTTTAACAACGTTGTTATATCCTCAAATTAAAACAACCATGCTAATATAAAAATCTAGAGTTTTTTGTTATTTTTAATGTATAGTTTATGTTTTAACACTTATAAGTCGATAGATATAGGTAACTTATGTAAGTATCACGCACAGGGCATTTTGTCAGTTTTTTGAGGAATTACCCTGAAACAGGCAGATTACTTAAGTCTAGGATTTAAAATCTAGAGATTTTTATTAGCTATTATTTTTATTATTTATTTATTATTAAAAACGGGCAGCTTACTAAGGTCTAGGATTTAAACTTTGAAGACTTTTAAACCTATTTAAGGGTCATTCCATATCACGTGCGAAACAGCTTTTCTACATATTACTGCTGTTTTAGCAGTGCTATTGTATTCTCAAATTAAAACAACTAATGCTAATAAGAAAATATAGATTTGGTGGCTAATTTTAATGCATAGTTTATATTTTAACAACTTATAAGTTAATAAATATAGGTATATTTATGTAAGCATCACATGCAGGACATATTGTTCATTTCTCATGTCATGGAATGGCCCAGTAGAGTTCTGCTAATCCACAAACATGTAATTCACAAATGCCTGTAATCTACACTATATGAATGAATGTAAACAAAGAAATTTAATTCTTAAAAAATTATTTCTCAATGGTGACAATTTTTTAGCTTTCCTCACAGCTTTAATCTCACACATGTATCATATATAGATTAATTTTTTTTTTATTTATTTAAAATTATAGTACAGTACAGGACCCATTATCTGGAATTCCAAAATCCGGAAGGACCCGAAATCCGGAAGAAAAAAAAAAATGTGAAAATTTGCTAAATTTGTAAATTTTTACTAAAATTTTGCAATTCCTGAAAATTTTACAGATTCCTAATTTTTTTTTTTTTCCTATTGTGTTGCAATGTGTAACCACTAAAATATGTTACATCAGCGATGGGGGGAACACGGTGCCCCCCACACCCCCCCGAAATTAGAAAAAGGTCATTTTTCTGTCAAATTTTAGTATAAAATTAATTTATATTACGATTTTTTTTTTTTTAAATCGTCAGATTAACAAAATATTATGGCTACACCATTGTGTTTCTTGAATCAGGGGTGATTCTGAGTAACAACAACAACAACAAAAAAAAATCTGAAATTCACAGCAAATTTTTTGAAAGTTTACAGAAAAGGGGGGGGGGACATCTCGACACTAATTATGCATTTTTTCCCTCGATCCTTTAACGAAATTCGTGTTTTTATGCAATCTTTTGATGAAATTAAGGTTTTTTTTTTTTTTTTTGTGATCCTTTGAAGAATTTTTTTTTCCTCTATCTTCTGACAAAATTTACGTTTTTTTCGTGAGATTTTGAGGAAATTTGCATTCTTTCCCGCGATCCTTTGACTAAATTTGCGTGCTTTACACGATCCTTTGACTAAATTTGCGTGCTTTTCACGATCCTTTTACGAAATTTCGTTTTTTTTTTTTTTTTTTGCGATCTTTTGATGAAATTTGCGTTTTTTATCGCGATCTTTTGACGAAATTGCAGGGCTTTTTTGATCCTTTGAAGATTTTTTTTTTTTTTTTTTTTTTTGCTATATTTTGATGCAATTTGCATTTTTTTTTTGTGGGGGGGGGGGGGGGGTTCTTGGAAGAAATTAGTGTTTTATCGTGATTCTTTGATGAAGTTTGCGTTTTTCCCGCAATTTTTTGATGGAATTCGGGAGGACCCAAAATCCGGAAAGGCTTCGGTCCCGAGGATTCTGGATAATAGGTCCTGTACTGTATGCTTAAAACTATATTTATCATTTATATGGCAAATAAATAAAAAAATCCTTTTTAAAAATTTACTCTTAAAAGTATTTGTATTAACGAAAGTTGGTTACTTAGACAAAATACAGTAGAAGATCTTTATAACGCAAACCTAAAAACGCAAGGTTGTGCGTTATATGGATCACATCATTAAATTCACCTTGTAAACATGGCCAAATATGCCTGAAACATATCAAAATACATTAGAATATCTTTATACTGCATTCCTTGTTACCAAGGGTTATCCAAATTATAAATTTTTACATAATATAGGTCAGGCATTGAAAAATTTACTTTATAAACATGATCCAAATGTAACTGACACAACCATCCTTTATATTAGACATTTTCAAAAATGTTTATTGTAATAATAGCATTTTTTTCAGTAAAAAGGTCTTAAATTAGAAGATAAAGTTGAACTAATGTATCAAATTGAGTCCTCTAGAGAGTAGCAATATTTTACAATGTGAAAATGCAGGTGCTTTTTAACTGCAAAAGGCATTGTTTACATCTGAGAAATTGTGCGTTATATAGAGAATTGCGTTATAAAGATCTTCTACTGTATTTAATCTCTCGTCTAGAAATAATTTACAATTTATGGAATTGGAGATAAAACAGTTTATAAAAAATCCAAGCAATTTATTTCTTAATCAGTGCTAATAAATATAAATAAATTCATATTTAATATTTATACACATTTATAAATAATTTTTGTAGTTTTATATTTGGTTGTAACATATTAATCGACAATTTATCCATGTTTGAATCTATATTTTTTTACATTTATTATTCCAGTAGTCGGTCCTGTAAAAGATACAATGATTTAAAGTTGAATATAATTAAATTTTAATCCAAATATGCATAAAAGACATTTTTTGACTGTAAATATACAAATGAAAGTTCTAGAGTTCATTTAGACGATTAGATGTGTAAAAATTCCCAGTTCTTGCAACATTATACAAATCATGTTTAATACTTGATCCCACTTAATATGTGACTTTTGCCTACTTCCTTAAAACGCATCTTAAATGGGTTCGACTTTACTTCATTGTTGCAATATTATAGCCAGTTGGCCTATTATAGTGAGTGTGCTTTATTGCATAATTATTTTTGTATGTTTTGTAATTCATATGTTGTTGTAAACAAAGACTATTTGTCGATTTATCGCCTGTGCCAAGCTAACAGAAAAATGGCTCAAAATTAATTCATAATTAAATTAAAAATTTTGAGAATGTTGAATTGTTATCAAAAACACACGTGTGTATATGATTTTTATAGTCCTAGGGTATTAGAAAATGAATTAAAACTTGAGTTTAAAATCCCATTTTTACTTACAAGTTGAATATAACAGTTTAAAAAATGTTTATTCTCTAACCAACACCAATATTGTTTTAGTTGAGAGTAAATACCTATACTATTTTTGTGAACAAATATACTTTATTTTTGTGCTGATCACGAAAAATAGCTGTTGTAAAATGTATTACCTTGTTGACTAAAAATCTATCGCCAAACTATAAGATTAAATGCCAATAATGGTTGATCGTAAATGTCACATTCACTTGACTTTAAGAAAATTACACGTGTTTACGTCATCAAGGGATTTTTATTTAGAGTTTTTTATTTGTATTTTTATTAATGTTATACGAATTTATTTATTCTTTTATTATTTAAAATAAAAATTATGTCAATTTGTTTAATTTGGTGAGTGGTTTGGCGATTTATATAAATTGGCGAAATTGGTCAATGGGATAACTAAGTAGTACCATTTAGTTATCTGAAAAGCAGGTTTTTTTTTTTTTTTTTTTTGTAAAAAGAATCTTACCCAGACAGTTTCAGGAAGTTGTGTACCCTTCAGTTAAAAAAAAAACATATGAATTGCATTCCTCCCATAAAAAAAGTACCATATTTCCTGATTCTTAGTTTAAAAACAACAACAAAAAAATAAAACTTTTAGTGCCTTTTCTATTAAAAAGTTGCTTTAATAAAAAAACTGTTTTGTTATTATTACTATGTTATTATTATTGATGACTTGAAAAAAAAACAATTCCCTGATTTTTGTGCTTTAAAAAATGCTTCTAAGAATATAAGATGTTTTTTCTCAGAAACAACACTCTGACATTTTTTAAATTTTAGAGACACACTGTATTAAAAGTAAAAGTATTCTATTGTACAGGAAAGTGGAGGATAATGATCTGGAAAAGTCTAAATTCTGGCCACACATACACACATCTTGATTGTGATACCCCCCCCCCCCCCCCCCTGAAATATCCACTTGTCGCTGGGTTGTGAATTGTTATTATCTGGTCTTGTACATAACCATATGCAGGGCTTGGGATTTTTTGTCGTTATTTTATTTTTATAATAAATATTTGTTAATAAAATCACGTCCAGTTTTACATTTTATTAATCCCTACTAAATGTTTGTTTTGGTAACATTAACAATACTTCGTTCAATTAAATCAGTCTTGATAAACTGCCAAGTTGGCAGATGTTCTTGAAACAGTGTCAGTTCATCCCAGTTAATACCAAAGTGCCAAAACGTATTATAACGCTAAAAACTGACAATGGGCTTACGCACGTGACACCACTCTCTGGAGCTTGCGATATCTTGATCCATTATTTTATCCACTGCACTGCAAAAATATTACTATCCGCAGCCATCAATACCGCCAGCAGATGACTTTTAGCCTCGATCCAAATTGCATACGTAAAGTTTAGCCAAAATTTGGCAAATTTAGCGAATGTTCATGGATACAGACCATTTTGAATTTATATTGCACTATATATTAAATATTTACTATTACAATAATAAATATTTTTGTGGTATTTTCAACTGTAGAACATCAGTAATTCAGACTCCATTGAGCATTATGCTGATATTCAAAACTGAATTAAAAAAAAAAAAAAATTAATTTTATCATTTTTATACTTTGCAACTTTGCAGCAGGGTTGGCAAAAAAAATAGGTTTTTTCGACCCCCCCCCCCCACCAAAAAAAAAGTGGTTTATTTGGTTTAAACCAGGTTTCTTTGCTTTAAAATGTGGGGTTTTTTAAACATCTTTTCTTATTACATATACATGGATATGTATTGATCAAAATAGACATTGATGGATATATAAGTAGTATAACTTTATTTGAAAATAATTTAAATTAAATAATTACAGTCAATTTATGTAGAAACTTTAAAAAAATCGTATTTTAATTTAAACAGTATTAGTAATGTTCAAAGAATAAACTGCTCTACACAGTGAAACATTGATTGATACCCTGAAAATCTTTATAAACATTCTTTTGATTACTAATAGTAAACATTTGATGTAGTTTGATGAATGTAATATTCTTTTCCACAGTTATTTAAAAAATAAATTTCAAATACTTCTTGGGGTATTGTTTTATAAGTGTCAATTCAAAGTCAATATTTTTGGTCATTAGGTTCAGCAGATAACAAAAAAAAAAAAAAAAAAAAAATTGAATTATTAAAATGCTGCAACTAGCACCCAATTTTTTAATACTCTCTTATTTGATTTCATATTTTGATTTTAATTCTTAAACTACATAATCTCGTCAATCAAGAAAATTTTCTTTTACAGCTTGTCATAAATCTTAATGATCATCGTGTTATGTTATTAATTGCTGTAAATAATCTCCTTTTTTTAAATGAAAATGTTTTTAATCTATTTTATTTTTGATAAATTCACATGTTTTAAGCTTTTTCTTTAGAGCAATAGATATGTTCATCAACACATACTAATTTTCATCTTGTACATATACATATAAACATGACCTAGACCCACTATATCTAATGCTTATTGCTGAAATAAAGTGTTAAAAGTAGAAATTATTTATATCCAATAATTTGAAACACTTAAATTATAAAGAAAACAGAGAAAATGTCACTAATTTCTTCTAAAAAAAGAGCTGGTTTAAACCGTGGCTTAAACCATGGTCAAAACCGATTGGTTTAAACAGTGCTAACCCTGCTTTACAACTTTTAAACAGAGTTATGAACTGCTTAAAAGTTGAAATTTTGATATTTTCCTAAAACAATAAATCTAAGTTTTTGATTTTTCATGAAAACTTTGAAAATTATTTTTAGTGCAGTAGACACCCTCAAATCTGCAACCTTAAAACCTACGCGTCATCGCTGATGTAAATAATGAAACTTTTATTTCAGATTTAAAGGCAAAATTACAGATTTTTTTTTTGTTTTATGTCATTTTGTATGTATTTTAATGTGTAATTCTCGATAATATGACTCAGCTCGTTGTTGTTTTTATGAAGGAGTATAAATTTATTTCTTAAAAAAAAAAAAAAAAAAAACCAAGGTATTGCTGGTAACTGCAATCTTTTTACCAAATATATTTATGTATTAATAAAGCTATTTGAGGTATAAAATCTGGCTAAACCTTAAATAAAACTTTCTTATTTTATGATTTTAATGAGAAATAATAGGGTACCTTTATAAGGCAAGTTTCATTGAATAATTCAAGAATAATGTATCTCATCTTTATTATGCATATTTAATTATACATTTATTAATTATTTACTTAATCTTTACTTTTAATAATTGAATCATTTTTTTTAATTGTCTTACTTTTTGTCATTTTAGTTTATTACTTTACTTAAATATTGTAATATTTCACTATATTGCAAGCAATCATTATAATTTTGATTGCATTATTACATTAAAATTACTGTTTTAAAGCAATCATCAGAAATCTGCAAAATTGTAAAATCCGCACAACCTCTGGTCCCAACCTATGTAGATTTGTGGGAGTCTACTGTATTTACCTTTTATATTTTAAATAAAATTCGGAAATAAGGCATAATATTTGATTAGAAAAAAAAAATAACAATATAAAATCTGTTTAATATTTGAATTTTTTTAAACATATTAAGTACGTCAAAGGAATACTCAAAAGTAAATATACAAAATAAAAAATAACTTTTTTTTTTTAATCACGCAACGGAATAATTTCCAGAAATTCCTAAATTATTTTTAAGTACACATGATGTCTACAACTGAAAGTTTCCTATTGAGGAGAATTTCGTGCATCTGTATTTTCATGAATGGCATTACAATAGGCATTAAATCTTGAAAATATTATAGATTTCATTTTATTATTGCAATTTCTGGCTACATCAGGAATTTTTCTATTCTTTTCACATTTCTTTAACTTCTCTGGACATCATTTCTTCTACATTGTAGTAAACGATTTCGACTTACATGCAATTAAATATGATTGTTTTTTTTTGTTTTTTTTTTAAGTAAGAAGATGCTTTATATTTATAACACTTCATAAATAGACATTTTTAATCAGTATCAGTTTCAAATCTAACAATTTATATTTTCGAAATTTTTCTAGAAATTTGTGAGTAGGTACATTTTTGGAAACTCCAGCAGAGTTACTACGTATCAAAAATACAAATTCAGTTTTTATTTTAATGTAAATGTATTGTAAATTGATTTTTGTCATTCTGTGATGTACAGTCGTGAAAAAAAAAGTAAACACCCCCTACTAACTCTGCAACAAATTATTGTAGAAGAAAGCTACTGGTACCAAATGACTGGAAATAAAGTCTACTTTTAAGTGATGTATATAAAATTTTCTTATAGGGCCATCTACATATCGAAATGAACCCAAACTTTTTTTTTTTTTTTTTCAATAGCAATGTTTGCAAACCCAAGTTTGGCACCATAAATACATTCTACACCTTTCAATTAGCCTAAATCCAAATTTTCATGAAATTCCTATGATTAGTTTCCGAGAAATTAGTTATTTTTTAAAATTAGCATATTTTAGGGGATGTATCGTAATTGAAGTTCGGTACTCTATTCGATTGTTGAAAGGCTACAGAATAACTATGTTATGAGTAAAATACATTTTTTCAAATTACGCTTTTCTGGACATCATAGACGGATCCTTAAGCCATCAATTTTGCGGTTTTTTTATGATAATTCGGAAACTACTTGAAATAAAATTTTGAAATTGAGAATTCGCATAAGGGAGTACATAATAAATATAAATCTATCAAAAAAATTATAAGTTGCAATTCATATTTTTTTCTAATATTAATTTCATAATTCATATTATAAAATTTTTAAATTTGCAAAGGCAATGTGTTTATGCTTAGGTTTTTTAGTATTATAACCAAACACAAAATTATTGCATTAGGATTATAATTTCAGGAGATATTATTAAAAATATGAAAATCTAATTTAACATTTGAAGCTCTAAAGTTTGAATGTGTATAATTCAAAAACCCATCATTCATATGACTAGAAATTTCGTTTCTAGGCGTAGTTTGAATTGAAGATTTAAAATATATTGTCAAAATTGGATGTTGCCATTGAAAAAAAACAAAGTTTGGTCAGGCTTTGATATGTAGATAGCCCTCTAAGCACATTCTCTATACATAATTTAAAAGTGGACTTTATTTCCAATCGATTGGTACCAGTTACTTTTTTCTACTATAATTAGTTGCAGAGTTAGTAGGGGGTGTTTACTTTTTCCTCCCGAATGATGATGTTCAATTAATTGCCAACTTAATTGTAACAATCAATTACCAGCATTCAAATTTTAGCCTCCACTTCAGGTCTCATGCATAAGGTCTGTTCCTATGCTTTTTTGTGCATTTGAAAAGTTTATTTTCAATATAACATTTTATAAATATGCATTTTTATGGAATAATCTATTCCTTTATTTCTGTGTTAACATTCTAAGGGAAGAAAATGTCAATATTTCTGTTTACTGTCTTAATTTGTTTGCAGTTTTCTAAAAGATCCTGTATCATGTGTGGATAGTAGCAGTTCATCATAAAGATTGGAGCCCATCACAATGTAATTCACCAAATTCTGCATTTTTTTTCACAGAGAATAGGATTGATAGGACATTTGTGTCGAGTGGAGAAATAATCTTTTCCTACTCTCCTCATACATTCCAATACATCTTCTAAAGGTGAGATAATGCAGAGGTCTGTCCAGACTTTTCTGAATGGATCCTTTTTTTTTTTTTTTTTTTTTTTTTTTTTTTTAAATTGTGAACAGCATTTTATATATGAAGGGCTACAATTTGTAACTAAAATGCTACTAAAAGCAAATATTTTCCGCATCAGGCAACTATGGCTGCTATTTCAGCCCAAAACTTGTCAAAAGTGACTGTTTGGGATGAGGATGGTGGGAATCTGAAAATAGAAGACTATTTTCCATTTCCAGCTACTATATTTGGAAAAAAAAAAACAGATTTTTTTATCAATCGCAGATCTACCAACTCTTCCCCCTCTTTTTTTCCCCCTTTAAACCGATATCTTGATGTTACAAGTTAGCTCCATTTACATGTTATTATTTCAATATGAATATTTTTAAATTCAATTTTTAAGATCTATAAAAACCTCCTTTTGAAATAGAGAATTTCATTTTCCAATCTATAAATGTAGGTCAAAGATGCTAATTGTACAAATTTTGGTGAGAATCTGCTGATTTTTTGCGATGGCTCTCATCCATATGTTAAATAGTGTGTTCTTCCAGTTTTTTGTTTTTTTTAAAAAGATTTAAACTTTTAACTGTTATATGAATCTCATATGATTTACTCTAGATTTGTTCACTGTGCTGTATGAATTGGATTTGTTCCTAATCTCGTCAATCATAGCATAAATATGTCTTTAATTACCAATCTGGAATAAATGTTTCTCAAAAAAAACATTTTTTAAATAAAATTTATAGCTAAAATTGGCATATGAAACAGAGGACTTGAAAATTATCAAAAATTAATTCTGAAATGATAACAAATTATAATTTAACAAGGCTCAGTGATCTTAAATTTTTTAACTTTATGGGATTCAGCATTTTAATTTTCGACTATGATTCACCACTGTGTATCATACTGATTTGCATGTCATATTTTGCCTTTCTCTGATCACAACATAAGTCAACATTGATGTGACAGTCACTTCATTGAAATTTTAAGACCAAAAATAAATGAAATCACACAATGCTTTGATAATTTCTATTTTATTCCGTAATTTTTATGCAGCAAATGTTTTTTTTTTTTTTAATTTATTACAGAAAAGTCAAAAAAGTGTTAAATGTATTACAGTACACTAATCCGCACAGGTTGGCACCAAGATTTTGCAGATTGTAGGTAATTTCATTGTTTACATTCTAAGATTTAGAATTTATCTACAAATATAGTACACTGTTAATAAATAACACAGACATGAAAGAAAATTATCTTTTTATATAAAAACTATATTCTATATTTGAAAATGTAAAGGATATAATATTATAAAATTCATAGAAAACATTTCTACTAAATTTCTACTTATTTTATGATTGCTTTGAGAACAACTCCATTACATCATTTTCCATAGAAATGTCACTAATAATATCAATAACAATGGAGTAAGAGTAGGTGCATTGACTATATCCACACAGCTGCATGTTTCAACTCCTGTGGTTTTGGCATGAAAATGAAACAATTTGACTGGATGGCACACTACTCTGAAGTTTGTTATTTTTGGTCATGCAAGGGGCCAACAAATGCTTTCAGAATATAGCATTCTAATAGTTATTTTTAAGATACACAAAACATTTCCCTGTAATGAATGCAAAATTGCATTAAATTTTTTTTTTATATAAACTCCTCTGATCAGTCAAGTTTTATTACAGTCAAAGTATACATAATCTTACTTAAAGAAATATTTAACAGTTTGTTTACATCTGAAATATAGTGCAGAGTATAGGCGTTTCTTCATTAGAGAGTTGCGGATTAGAGAGAGTGGATCATATTGAATTTGTTGCTGTTATTTTCCTTTCTAAATTTAGATTATTGTATTACTGATGGAGGGGTGAGACATAGATTAAAAGAGGTGGAGTTCCAGAATCTAGTATTCCTTAGGGCCTTCTTCCTATACCGCCACCAAACTTTTTCCCATACATTAGAATACGTATGGGGACAAATAAATGCATAGTTAGATAAATATATATTATATACATATACTAGGGGGCTCCGCCCCCTGCAAGCTACGTTCGCCAACCCCCATTCAGACACTGTAGAATCTAAAAGCACGCTAATCTGATTGGTTTTAAAAAGATTAGAGAAGATTGAGTTGTACTGAAAAAACCTGCAGCGATCTCCCTGTAAACGGGTTTCCATTCAATTCCCTTTGATTGCAAAAATTTAAGGTAAAATCAGTTACTGTTAAGACAACCAATGGTTGTTTTCGTGTTTGGTTAAAGAAGATCAGTTAAACATTTGAAAAGAAGCTAAAATAAAATGAATTAAGTAAACAGAGTCTTTGTCGCTCGGTATTTTTTAACAGCGTTATAAAACGATTGACATAATACAATTACTAAAATTTGCTGCTTTAACCCATTCAAGGGCGGTGGTTCATTTTTGGACCACTTAATTTTAATTCTTAAATGCCACATTAGACATTAGCATCAGAATATTGGGATGAAAATTTCCCTTTTATTAAGTAAGTGAACAAAAGCATTTTTGTATTTCGAATGTAAATTTTGGTGCCATTCAATGATTTCAAGATTTTACCAATAGAAGTGCCTTGTCGATGAAAGGGTTAAACGCATATTAATGTATTTATTATTTTAAAGTTTCCTTTCCCTTTTAATATTCACGTGTAAATACAATTTTCAGGACATAATTTTCAATATTTTCCTGCTTTTAACACGTACTCATTTAATAGTAATTTTAAAGTTTTTTTTTTTCTGTTTTTAATAGTCACGTGAAAATAAATTTTTAATCGTTAGGAAATATTATTCTTTGCACTATTTTTAAAATTGAAAACAATCTCTATAATAATAGCCTAAGTCATGTGATTATCATCAACAGCTCCAGGCGGATCCCTTCGCTTTTTATATTCCAGGCGGCCATTTTGGTACTTTAATATTAGCTAGCCACAGGTGGGATAAGTCGCCGAATATTATTTTATCCCCATTATTTCGTTTATATTATAATATTCCAAGTTGTGTAACTGCCATAAACAATGGGCTGATTCCTTCGCTTTTCATAAGAAAGGTTTCCATTTTGATTAAGGAATCAAAATTATTTTTTCGAATATGGTAAAAAAGGAAATATGCTTTAGATAAAGTGCTTGACATTTCATTCTTCCATCAAAATACTATAAATTACATAAAATTTTGTATTTAATATTTTGAAAGTAAAAACATTATATAAAAATACTGAATATTTTTATTTAGGTCTTTAAGGGGAGCCCACTTTGAAAATGTGAAAAATTAAACACATTCGAATTAAAATAAACATTAAAATCAGTGTTTAATTTAAATTTTTGTATTGCTAAATTATCTGGATTCATCTACATAAAAGTTGCCATGATCAAAAAGAACTCCTGGTACTTTTATGATAGCCGGGTGAAAATCTCGCCAATAGCTTTTTTTAACTCGCCAGTTAGCATTTTTTAATTTTTCGAGTGGTAAATTAAAACGGTGCTACTTGGTTATCCCATCGACCAAAAATCTTTCGCCAAACTAAGATTAAATTCCAATAATGGTTGATAATAAATGTCACATTCACTTGACTTTAAGGAAGTTACACATGTTCACGCCATCAAGTGATTTTTATTTCGACGTTTTATTTGTATTTTTATTAATGTTACACTAGTTTATTTGTTCTTTTGTTATTTAAAATAAAAAAACATGTCAATTTGTATAATTTGGCTATTTATATAACATGGCGAAATTGGTCGACGGGAGAAGTAATAACATTAAAACGTTGCTTTGAAGTGGAAATTAAATCTCATGATTTGTTGCATTGTCACATACGCACCGGGTTTGGCGTGTTTTTTTTTTTTTTTTTTTTTTTTTTTTTACGACAATTTGGAGAAAACCTCGTTTTCAAATACCTGTTACATATGTATTTTTAAATTATTTTCTGTTATTTTTAAAATGAAATAACAATAAATAAAAAAAAATAATTAATAACTATAGAACAAACAATTTATAAATTTTCTTTTAAATAAAAAGAAAATAAATTCAAATAAACATTTATTAATAAATAAGCAACAATAGCCGGGTTACCATGTCAGGCAAAATAACGCCATTTTGGCGCCAATTAGGTACCCCGTTGCGTATATGACATCTGTGTTTAATATTTTTCTTTTCGTTTCATTTAAAAAAAAGAATGAAGTAAAAGCCATTTATTTTAAAGGTGTCAATTTTAAATGAAAGTTTTGTATTAAATAAAATGATAATGAAAAACAAATTGAATTCTGAATAAAAGTAACATGATGCATTTCTTAGCATACATTTAAGGGAGGTCAAACTCGTCGCCAAATTAATTTAAAATAACCTTTTCTAAAATATGAAAAAAAAATCTGTTATGATTAAAATCTGAGTTGCCATCATCAGAAGAAAAGTATTTAAAATTAGAAAAAAATTAATATTTCGAAAACTAATTCTAATTTTAAAATTCTAATACCAGTTTTGAGATCTGTGGATCAATACGGATTTTTGGTGTTAATTTCATCGCAAAGTATTCCATATTTTAGGAGAAATCGCCGTGAAACGTAATCAGTTGTTTAATCAGTCGTTTCATAGAATCGTTACATAAATTCGTTTCAATTCGATTCATTAGGATTTTATATATGTAGGGTAGATATCGTTTGTTTTTAATCTCATTCAAGGTTGTAGCCAGAAAAATATTTTGAAGGTGCATTTGAGATCACGATTTTTATTGTTGTCACATTATAGATTTTGTAAAAATTATCATTACTAATAGAATACAGACAAGTATTAACAGTCTTATCAAGATTCATTATGAATTCAATTAATTCAATTTGATATAATTAAAAGGAAAATTTAAGTATTTTTCATTGCAAATAAAATTATAATCTCATTTAGATGATTCTTCGGTGATGAATTGGGCTTAGCATCAACCAATTTAATGTGTGACATATTTTACATATGTTTTCAAATTTTTATTGCCAAAAATATTCTTCCCAGTAACTTATATAGGAACAGCTAAGTTTGTCGAAACTTAAAATAACTTTCATTGCATTTTTAAAAAAATTGGGCTAAACAAGTCTGACTATCTGTATCAGGATATTGTAGTTATTTTATTTTGATTGCTTACATTCTGCTTTTAAAGTGTCCCATTCCAGAAAACTCGAATAAATTTTTAAGATTTCTTAGAAATTGCATTTTTTTTTTCAACTTACTTACGAAATAAAACAATAAAGATATGATTTTTTAAATCTTGACTGTCATTGATTTTCGAAGCTTGACCATGTTGACTGATAGTTAATGGCATATTTATACTAATCATGGCAGAAATTTTGGAGGGGGATCAAACCCTGGTGATCTCCTCATTGGCTATGGTCTTAACCTCATCATATTCTAAAAGTCCAAAATATTGATTATAATCATTACAGGATGAAAAACTGATTAAATAATATAACCATAAAGTACCAAAATTAAACCTCCCTCTGAATATAAGGCCTCCCCCTTCATATATGTGAATTTTATCCTTTTTTGAAAAGGGACCATTTATAAGCCCTCCCTTTCAAGTTTTATTTTCTGACGCTTTCGGTCTTTATGGTTTTTTTTTTTTTTTTTTTTTTTTAGGAAATTCTATTAGTTTTTTGTTTTTATATCTCCTAAATGAATATATCTTATGTAATTTATTTTTATCTAATCTCTTTACATATCATTGTATTAGAATCAATGGAATATGTTTTCTATATTATACTATAAAGCTTTCCTTGGTTTTTATGCACTAAGATTTAATAGACATTTATATTGAGTTTCAGTTTTATAATTTTGTTCATATTTCTTTCATATCTAAATGAATAATTTTATGAAAATTTGTTTCATTAATTTATTGTTTTTATTAATGGAAACTATTTAGCTTAGCTGTGGAAGGGAATTTTAAAACCAAAAAATGTTAATTCGTGTGATTTTATTTTGCAAATGGTATAAATCTTGTGAAATTTCATAAATTTCAAATATACACCCATTTTCTCAATTTTCCTATCCTTTTCACAAAAGTTCCAATTATAAGTCCCCCTTAAAATCAGTAGAATTTCCTGTCTGTTAAAGGAGGGTTTACTTTCGGTACTTTGCCGTATTTTTTTTTTCAAAAAAGTACATTAAATTTGGCAACCTCAAAAATCAAGGAACCAAGAACTTTTGGTTTATTGGCTTGAATTTTAATCAGGCCTATTATGTTTTCTAACACAGTTTTTCAATATAATAGATTTAAAATGTTGATAATAATAATTTAGAATATTATTTCTTTCTTATTTCAGTAATTTATGGGTATGAAATTCGGTTTTTCTGCCTTTTTTAAAAATTTATTTTATTTTATTTTATTTTATTTTTTTTGTCAAGAATAAATCAGTTTTGCACTATGAAGTTGTACATGTCTTTTTTTTATCAAATGCATCTTTTCTGATAAAACTATTTTTTACAGAGAGATTTCTTGGTTCATTAAAGTTGTAGCTAACACATTTAAAATTGTAGTTTATAACATGATTTTCTTTTAGAATCGAGGCCTGATTAAAACACAATCCTTTAATTTCTGGGGACGCCAAATTTAGAGTACTTTTAAAAATGAGTTTGTTTAAATCAGTTTTTGATCCTGTATTGATTTTAACAAAGAGCAAAAAATCATTTCTATTTGCACTTTATCTCAGTAATGCCCAGACAAATAAGACAAGTAAGAAATTATGTGTATTTTTGAAAACTGTTCAGCATTCTCATCATCTATTTTAGATATTAATTTAAAGTTTCTATTATTTTCGCTTAAAAAATGTAATTATTGTGTGATTTTATAATAAGAGTATGAAAAAATGGCTTTTAGGGCAGTAGTATGTATACATTGTAGAATGAGATGCGGATTTTCATGAAGTAGTTTTCATTATTGTTATTATAGCAAATAACTATTATTCCACTCCCCCTTTTTTTAAGCAAGCATGAACTGTTTTGGCTACTATTTTTGTACAAATGCTGCTATTTTTTTAATCATCGGTTACTATAGCAACTATTTATGATGCCCCATATTTGTGAAAAATCAAATCCTAATTTTAAGAATCGGTACTACTCGCGGATTTGCCCGGAGCCATCTTGTTTCTTTGTTGATCATCACTGATTTTAAATTTCATTATTTGGATTTATTTATTTTTGTTGTTGTTTATGTTGTTAAATTAAGCATAAAGTGGTTATAAATGGCCAACAAAGAAATAAGATGGCGGACTCCGGGCGAATTCGCAAGTTGTTACTATTTTTCTTTATCATAGGTTACTATAGCAACTATTTATGATGCCCCATATTTGTGAAAAATCAAATCCTAATTGTAAGAATCTGAAATTAGCATTGTTTATCAAACAAACAAAGTTCTGTTTTAATGAACAGATGTTTTTTCTATAAATGTATGTAAATTTATTTGTAAACATATCTACTTAGAGGACAACCAATTAACAGATTCTTTGGTGAATAGAAATGAATGTTTTGGGACAATTTGTTTTGATTTGCAACTGTACAGGTCCAATTTGATATGAAGAGAATTTGGGATAAAGTCTTTTCTAAAGTAAAAAAAATAAAAAATGTAAAGCTGTTTTAAGATTGTGAAAAATGCATCATGGGTGCAAGTCTTCAGTCTCAGGACCTATTTCAGTATTGAAGAGTCTTTTGACTATTAGTAAATTTAACTTTATGTATACCAAATACAAGTAAAATCTTTTTATCACTTTTTTTTATTATAAAACATAAATTTTTAGCTATAATGGAAGACATGGAAATATTTCAATGTGTAGTACATATAATATCCTCAATTCAGACATTTTGCTATGTTCATTCCTTTTGATTTTCGATTAAAGATCATAGATGGCGCCATAACATATGAATTTAGGAAAATTATTAAGAAAAATGAAAAGACTAATTTACTACTTTTTTTTTACAATTTTAAAATTGTAAAAACTTTGTGAATTACATGTGTAATTAATTTAGATGTCTTAAGCAATATTATGTTGTAAAAATTAAGAATTGATGTTAATTTTCCTATTTTTCTTTTCCCAAAGATAAGAAGATTGTGCCAAAACATAGCGAAATCAGATTTTATTATTATTATTTGTGACTGACTTCGATATTTCTAGATGCTATATATTTAATTTTTTTATAACATTAGCCTTATATATCACCATTTTAAATATGTTTATGTAATTATTAAGTTATTTTTTAAACTGCAAGTCTTGTTTAAATTTCTAACTATAACTTTTTTTGGTTTTCGAAAATTAGTTTCAATATTTTTCATGATGTATCTGTTATTCTTGTGATTTGTATTACTTATTGAGTATTTATAAATCAGAAATAGTATTTTTTTAAAAATCGTATGCTTATTGTTTTTGTAATTTACGACAGACGGCGACACTGCATAAAATATACATAATTATTTAAAAATATATTTTTTAGATCTTTTTTAATTGATTTTTATCAATGTTTTACACTTATTTCCACTTATCAAATACCTTGCATTTTTGTATTGCCATAAATTGACAGATATTAGTATTATTATTTATCTAAATGCATTTTAGCTTCAAAACTTCTGTAATCTGTAATTGGCGAAACTGTGATGATTCTGGTTTAAAGAAGTTATATTGTATCTCCTTTAGTTAAACCTAATACTGATAAACATTTTCAGTCTTTGCTTTGATAGACTTCTTGTACCTATGAAAACGCTATATAAAGATGAAAAAAATTGTGAAAAGTCCTGTTTTAAGGCAAACAAAATTGTGAAGGACCCGGTTTTAAGATGAAAAAAAGACTGTGAAACCACCTTTAAATGACCTAAATTCTTCCTAACATAGTGATGAATTAATTTTATTCATTTAAAGCCTTTCTTCTCCCTTTGAACAAGATTGCAGCTGACACCAGTCACATGAGGTCAGGTTTTGTGTTTCTCTTAAGAGTTTATGAATCAGCCAGACTCTCTAATTATAAAACTGTGAGTACACTGACAAGAAAATGTGGGACAGTAGAGGAAAACATGAGTTTATTTTTAATAAGTCATTAATAAAACACATAAAAAAAACTACATTTTTTAGAATATTGCACACATAGAAATGGATACTATAAGATGAGACTCTCATTGGAAGCTACCACAAATAAATAAATACATATTAGGTAGATTTCGTATGAAATACTACCTATTGGGATCGTTCCTATGTTGGAATTTCTGAAAAATTTTTGCAGATCTACACCGATCATGACCCCTAGACCCCAAAACCACCCTCAGTAAAAAACTTTATATATCTATCTATCTATCTATCTATCTATCTATATATATCACTTTCTTCTGGACACGATAACGTTCGTAATTCTGCACCAATCTCTTCCAAACTGATACATAAAATCAATGGGCATAAATTCTCGGTCAAGTTCGTTAATGGGCAAAATCGGACCAAGGGGATGGAAATAGGGAGGGGTTTTGTGAAAACAGAAAAACCCCTATAACTTCTTTACTTTTGTACATATCCAATCAGTTTAAAGTTTTTATTACTTCTAAAAATAGGGCCAAAATTTTATGTATCACATATTTTTGATAAAGTTAAAAATGGGCTTAAGGGGCGCAAAAAATAGGGTTTTTGGAAGAAAAAAATTCATAACTTCGTCAATTCTCAAGATATCAAATCCAAATAATTTTATTATAAATCTCCTTAACATTATCTACAACTTTTATATTCACAAGTTTTTGATAGGACCAATTCGTACCGCGGAAAAAAAATAAAAACGAAATCAAAAAGGAGGTTTAAAGAAGAAAAAAATCCATAACTCCGTCAATTCAAAAGATATAAAATCCCCATGAATTTATCATATATCTTCTTAGTATTGTCTACAACATCTATATAGACAAGTTTTGGATAGGAACAATTCTTACAGCAAAAACAAATTAAAAATACATAGCGGTTGAAGAAAAAAATCATCTGAGTAAGGGTGTATTCAAATCCAAACTGCCTGTTTTCGGACTCATTTTACAATTCATTTTTGCTCTCAAAGGCTTCCAATTGGTACGTTTTCTTACTCAGAAACTATATAATGTACCGTAATGGTCGATGTTTTGATAGAGGCAGAATATATTTTTTAAAATGCTGTTAAAAAGGGCATTTTGAACCGAATTTACCGAAGCGGATTGTGTTGGAAAAATCATTGTATTAAGGATGCACTCAAATCCAAACTGCTTATTTTCTGACTCATTTTTAAATTCATTTTTGCTCTCAAACGCATTTAATTGGTAGATTCGCTTATTCAGAAACTATATAATGTACCGTAATGATCGAGTTTTTGATAGACGCAGAATATATTTCAAAAAAATTATGTCAAAGTGGACATTTTGAACGGAATTTCCCGAAGCGATTGTGTTAGAAACGAAAAATATTGTCCTTCTGAGAAAATAATTGTATATATATCAAGTTTTAATTAACTGAACAAAAAATAAAAACACAGGTCGCTTATAAATCTCTTCAAAAATCACGCCAGCAAGTTTCATATTTTTTTAAAATTAAAAATGAATCTGGAATTATGCTAGAAAATTTCGAGTTGTTGAGCATGGAAAAGTATTTTTTTTTTAAATACCGCCCTAACACGATTCTGATAAAACCAGCTATTATATAAAAATGAAATAAAAACTCCTCAAAAGCGGCCTGATAAAATTGTTAAAGTGGATTTATCTCTAATCATGATTTAGTTTTTGTTTGTGAAATTAGTATATTTGACTTCGAAATCTACCTCTGCCTGTAGGCCGGGCCGGCAGGGATTTTTAAATTAATGAGGGATGTATTACTTTGGTGTACTTTTAATTTCCTCAAATAAAACTCTTCAAGGGACTTTGCAAAAAGGATAAAAATATCAATTTATTGATTTTTTTGCTTAAGGGCCATTCCATGAAAAACAGACAAATGGTTTTGCACATGGCATTTACATAAATACCTATATTTATTAACTTGTAAATTGTTAAAATATAAACTGTACATTAAAAATAACCAAAAAACTCTGTATTTTCATATTATCATAGTTGTTTTAATTTGAGGATATACAGTCAGTATCGGTTATATGGTCACCCATGCGGTCCTAAAAAATATGACCTTATAAGCGGGGTGACCTTATATGCGGTGTAAGCAGGAATTTTATTTTAGACAATAAAATATTATTAATAAGTTAGTTATATTAGTACAATAAGGTACACAGAAGCTATGAACATATAATTTATAAAACAAGAATTGCTTTACATTTAAAATTTCGAATTGATGAGCATTTTTCGTTCTTAAAAGTATCAGTTTTATCTGGGAAAACATGAAAAAAACAGCCCAAGTTTATCAAAATTAAAAACATCACAAGGTACCTATTGAGACTGTCACTTAACAAGTTCCATTCCTTTCCAAGCCATTCCTTCGATTTTTTGGCAATAAAATTCGGTGTTCCTAGTTATGCAGCAATTTTCAGAGATTTTTCTTTTACGATAATCCATGTTTTGGAACATTCCGCAATCTGGCACATTTTATCCAAGTGTAAAGATCTTTCTTAACATTCTGAAATGTTGAAACATGTTATCGCTTTCTGTTTTGGTTGATCACATCTTCTGTTTAACACGTTTTGAACCCTAAGACGTTATTCAGTGTCGCTCTTTCTATTTCATCATTCTTCGCAAATTCTGCTTTCGATACATTCAATTTTTCAAAGTTTCTACCAATTTTTTTTTTTTTCGCAATTGTCAAATTTTTCGTTTTGCTGACATCTTGTATTCACAAATGACAATTAACAAATGAACGAAGACTTTACACGCAACGACAAGTAATGAAAAATACAAAAAACTAAAAATGCGTGATTTAGTTTTTCTCTGCACGGAGGACAAATTTCATTTGGTCGCAAGGGGCGATGGCATATTTTCCAAGAATCGGTATCTAATGCGACAGTGGAGGGAGAAATCTCCATAGGCTGCAGCCAGGAAGAGGAGATTCACTCCCCCGAGTGTCAACGCGCATCTAGTCACGTGGTATGCAATGTTATCGCGATCTCTAAGGCTCCGTTTAAAAAGGAAAATGTCTCTCTTTCATTCTTAAGCTATAAAAATGCCAACTGGCTTTTCTTTACCATACGGAATTTCATACTTGTGGATTTTAGCAAAAACACAGTAGATTGAACTATAGAAAGAGGGGAAGATTAACTAGAAGGAAAGAAGTTCCTCCTTCAGGATGTCCATTCACTTCTTTCTAAAGCTATTAAAAATCACCGCGTGACCAATGCAAAGAGGCCGACAGTTGAAGATACTTGAATGTGAATGATATGTCTATTCCGCACTTTACACCCTAAGAAAGGGAAGGAAAAAGCACAAAACTATAAAATATTTTGCAATAAAAAGGGAGAGAAAAGATGAGCATATGACCATATATCCGATAGTAGCCATTGGAAACTGACCATATAAGCAGTGTATTTTAACACGTAATACCTATTCAGTCAGTCCGGACTTACGAAAAGTGACCTTTTAAGCGGGGTGACCTTATAAGCGGGTGACCATATATCCGGTACTGACTGTAATAACAATGTTAAAACAACAGTAATATGTAGAAAAGCTGTCCCACACGTAACATGGAATGGTCCTTAAATTGTATTTCGACATCCTTACTCTATTCTGGTTAAGTTATGTAACGATCTGATTATTATAAATAGGTGAAAAAAAACTGTTGATTGTATCTATTTCCCCTTAAATGTATCATAGCTGCAGTGCTGAAAGCCACTTTCTTCAGTTTGTGTTTCAGTATATGAACGAAATGTTAGCACTTCAACCTATATTTTTCAATTGACTTGTTATTTCTTTCTTTTCAGTGATGTAAAAGGTGCATTTTGTTTAATTAAGGACTAGATTTTCAGTCATATATGGTGTATTTAAAGAAATAAACATATTGTCATTTTTAGTTATTTTTTACATAAGTCATGACATTTTATTTATATTTTCTTAAACTAATTAACTTTTTGGAAATCTGATCAATTAAACACTTTCAATGAAAGCATGCAAAAAAAAAAAAAAAATAATAATAATGTTCAAAATTTTAATAGAAGTAAAGCTTTAAAAATTTAAGAATTTACTGCAAGAATTTCATTTTTTTTCCTTCTTTAAATTGTTTTCTCCATATAACCAGTTGATAATGTATCAAAAATATAACAGAACACTTATATAAATTAGGGTTGCCAGATTGTACATTTTTCCAATAAGTTGCATGTTTATTAGCGTTTTTTAGGCCTATCATACAGTGTACGTTTAAATTTATATCCTGTACAACAACTTATGTTTTTCTACTACATCTTGCTATGATAGTTTGAAGATTTTTTTTATTTTTCAATTTGTTTCAAAATGGTTACTCTTTTAAAAAAACAGTTATACGCATGCTAATCATATATAAAAGCGGCTTGTTTCCAATCAGGATGGCAAAATCTTAGGAGAGTTATGTAATATTACTAACTGCGCTTTTACAAACTCGGTAGGATTAACTTATCTGCACTTGACATTATTATAGACTATAAGTATGTATATTTTTAATTTTTTTTTTTAGTAATCTGTATCTTAAGTTTTAATATTTTGTTTATAATTTATTATACCCCTTTATACTTAAATAGAAACATCTATTTTTGTTTTGTCCACTATTAAAAGTTTCATGATGATTGTTGAATTGTGGGATATTTTTATTTGTTTTTGTTCTTAAAATTCAATTAATTTTTCATTTATAAAAGGATATATGACTGAAAATTTAGTTAAACAATATTAATAGAAAAATTTAATACAAATACGGTTGTAAAATAATGATTACATTGATTAATTAATAACCTTTTTTTATACATATTTGTTACAGAAAGCATTAATGGTATTTAACATAGTTTAGCTTGATAGCACGATGATACCAAAACTAACTAGTGTCAAGATGATACCAAAACTAACTAGTATCAATCAAAATTTTCCTTTTTTTTCTTAAATAAATCTGGCAACCTTAATATAAATAGAAATAAAAATTTTGAAGTGTTAAATATGGAAAACATGTGGCAGTTTCATCATACATATTCAAATTAAATATTAATAAATTTGTTCTGAAAAAGCCATGGAAGATGAAGTAAATTTTGGTAAATCTGAAAATTGCAATGAAGCTAATCCTTCATAAATACAGGTTGCGAGTGGATTGTAGAGAAACCAACGATTTGTTTTCTTCTAACTCAACAATTATTGCTGGTAAATAAGACAACACTAACAGAATAAGATTCAGGAGAGCAGAGATTATATTGATACTTTAATAAATTGTAGTTGGAGGATAAGGATAAATCTAAAATGAGATATTCTGCTTTTTTAATAATCTAATTTTCACCATTTTCTATTAAACTGTGATTTTCATTGAAAATTAGACAAAAAAAAAAATGATAATCATATCAATGTGTGCCACAATCGGAATTGGCAGCAACAACATAGAAAAATTCAGGGATCACATGGGACTTTAGATGAGAATAATTTTGGGTCACATTTATGAAAATAGGAATCGTAGGTGGCACCCTGGATTAAAAATTAGCAAAAAATTTTGGTACTTTTTGTTATAGTGCACTGTTAAAATCTGTAGCTTTTGCTGCATAGTTACTCCACCACTTTTATCGCAAATGATTAATTGACGATATTATGTGGCATTCTCATTGGCCAGAATAGAGATATTCTATAAAAGTGGTAGAGTGACTATGCTCCAAATGTTGCTGATTTTTAACAGTGTACCCTGCGAGGATGAATTTACAAGCGACTAAGATGTATCACCTAATTATAAGACATATAGCACATTATAATCACCTATGTTGTATATGAAGTTTGATGTGTATGTCCAAGTTAGAGTCATATAATGATGTATTTATTTGAAATGTGTATAAGATATAGATAATGTTTATATGACACATAAGATGCAAATATCACCAGTGGTGGGATTCAAATAATTTAACAACCGGTTCGCTGCACGAATGATTTTTGACGTACAAAAATGAAAGAAAAATTTAGCATCACACATAGATTATGACGCATTTTCCAATATTATAATAAAATTGCTAAGAATATTTGACCTTCTGGTATATTGAAATAAAAATTTCTGACACATGTTTTCTTGTAAAAGGACATAGTTTATTTAAAACGCATTCGACAGTCGCGAAACCCTGATCAAGATTTCTATCAGAAAATGCATCAAAACAGCATAATACAAAAAGGATAGCACAAAAATAGCAGAAATTTAAGTTTAAGGATTAACTCATGTTCATGATCTAAAGTTGCAAACAGTTAAATACTAAAAACACTAACTGTTGAAAGAGCTCGAAACATTGCTAAGTCTCTAATCTCACGAGAATACCACCTCACTGAATATCGAGCATTCCTATTTACATCCTTGTTTTGGTGATAAATGCTTGTAACTTCTTCAAAGTTAATCGCAATAAATAGGTTATTGTGAGTGGTAAATGACTGATTTCTGGATTTTTTTTTTTTTTAAATTCGTGTTTTATGCTATGTTTTGATACCAAAGCCACAAATTTCACCGAGCTATTCGTCAATGTCGTCTTCTATAATTAATACCAAATGACTCTAAAATTATTTTTGTAATAACAATAATGCGTTCGTGGAGAAGATTTATTCTTGAAATTTTGTATCAGTGATAAAATTTAGCTCAGTTTAAAAACATGCAACATTTTTTCAAAACCTTTCATACAGTAAATGCCCATGGATAACAATTGCCAATGAAATGCATCAGCACACTATGCATTTTCAGATTGAAACCAGAAAAAATAAATTAGAATTATTTGAGATATCCTGTACTGAAAATAACTGTGTATTATGTTGAAAAGTATTAAAAAGATTTGCTAAAAGGTAATGTATTATTTCAGATAGTTAATAAATAAAACAATAAAATATGTAGAAAAAAACGATATTATAGTACAGAAAAGAATTTTAGTATGTTAAGTAGCTTCTATTATTTGAGATATTTACATATAGCTTCTTGCTAAACCTCCTAACTTTCAATTTTCTTTGTCTTTACTCAAAAATTATCTGATGTGTGCTTCTTTCTTTACATACCTTCACTATAAAAGTAGGAACTCATTCTTTAAGAGGTATGCCAATTAGACTAATCGTCATTATGTTTGATACATTAGAAATAGTTAGCTTACTTCTCTTCTCTGACCATATGATGTTTATCTTTGAAAACCCCTTTCCATTTCCGCTGAACTTGCAGTAATTGTTCTGGCAATATTTTCAGACTTTTGAAAACTCTATAGTTTTAGAAATTTTTTTAAAAATATGGTGAAAAAAATCCTCGATAATCGTTAATATTAATGTAAGTGCCATTAAATATAAATAGCTCTTCAGCTGTTTTCTATAGAAGAATTACTTCTCCAATATTCCAGTAATCTGACGAGGAAAAAATATAGTTCATTACTACATTCAAATTGACTACAACTTGGTTTCAAATGTTCAGAATTCAGTAGTATATAATTTTTTTTTAATTCGGTACGTTGTTAAAAAATATGTCCCCCGAGCTTATTAAAACATTTATGATCATTTGCAAATTTGATATTTTTTCAATTTTCTGAAGTAATAAAAACCTCACCGTTTTTCTTTTGTACGTGCTTTTTTCTTCCGAAGCCTTTCAAACATTTTAATAAATTTTATCACAAGTTTTCACTCTTTATGATGCTTATACTTCTTGTTCGCAGTGCTTTTGAAAGACAAACAATTTCATTTAAAACATGCAAACATCAAGTAAAATATATAGGGCATCACTTCTTATCGCTGACCAAGAGCTAATTCCTAAATTGTTAAATTTAAATTACGTCTATTTTCAAAAATATTTCAACTGTTGGAAATTCGGAATATTCAAATGTTCATCTTCAAAAAAATCGTTTTTACTTTAGAAAAAAGTTACAAAATTTAAATTTTTATGCAGTGTACAAATTTTTGCACGACTTTTCGAGTTATGATTGATAATTGTTAGATCATGGAAAATATTTTTCTAAATGTAACTTATAGGAAAGGTATCTTATAAAAACTTAAAATTTATTACATTTACGAAAATAACTACTTTGATGTAAATGACTTCTAAGATATGAAGAACAATATTTTTTTTTTAAATGCAGTTTGAACTATACCACTAAATCTAAAAATTTAGCTATTGATCAGTGATAACAGGGAACATTCCGTATATTTTCAAAAGAAGCAGCCAAAACAATGTACCTTTTATTCGAATGTAAAAAGTTATTGTAGTGTTGAATAAGCACTATATAACTAGAGTTAGCTTAGGCTGCCGGTATGGATCCCAAAATTCTTCAAAATTTCATTTTTTTTAAATTAAATTTTTAAATGTTTAAATGCTCCTTACAGGACTGGTGAAGAAAAAAAAAATATTTTTTTGCAAATGAAACATTATTTTATTAAATGAACCAAATCAAAACAAGTCATAGTGTTACGTTTAGAAAAAGCTGTTGTGCAGATAAACAGTTAAAGAAAGTAAATTAATGTAAATGTAAGTTTCATTTAACAACCGGTTCGCCGAACTCAATACAAATGAAGTTACAAATTAAGAAAGTAGTTAAAGTAGTGTTGAATAAGCGCTATATAACTAGAGTTAACCTAGGCTGCCGATTTGAATCCCTTAATTCTTCATGTCCTCATTTTCTAAAAGTTAAATTTGTTCCTTACAGAACTGATGGAGAAAAATATATTTTGCAAATGAAACGTTATTTTATTAAATGAAACAAATCAGAACATGTCGCAGTTTTATGTTTTGAAAACGCTGTTGTGTAGATAAACAGTTAAAGAAAGTAAATTAATGTAAATGCAAGTTTCATTCAACAACCGGTTCGCCGTACTCAATACAAATTAAGTTACAATTTAAGTATACAAATTAAGAAAGTAGTTAAATTAGTGTTGAGTAAATGCAATATAACTAGAGTTAGCCTAGGCTACCGATTTGGATCCCAAAATTCTTCAAATCCTCAAAATTTCATTTTTTAAATGTTAAATTTGCTCCTTAATGGACTGATGAAGAAAAATATATTTTGCAAATGAAACATTATTTTATTAAATGAAACAAATCAGAACATGTCACAGTATTATGTTTAGAAAACCCTGTTGTGCAGATAAACATTGAAAGAAAGTAAATTAATGTAAATGTAAGTTTTCTTTAACAACCGGTTCGCCGAACTCAATACAAATTAACAACCGGTTCTACCGAACCGGTGCGAACCGGCTGAATCCCACCACTGAATATCACCCACATATTGATGTATATGGCACCTATGTGAGTGTTAAGCTACATTTGCTTGAGAGTGACCTTTGCAAAATCTTATCTAAAACTTTTGTATAATCGTAATTGTGTGTGTCGCCATAACAATACAGTACCAAAATTCTAAACCATCCAAGATGTCCCTACAAGTAAATGTGAAATTAAAGATAATTTTTTAAAGCTATTTTACATACTTATATTTAATATGAAAATATATAATTTTAGAATTAAAACTGATTTTTATTTGTAATTTTTCAATTAAATTTTCAATTTGCATCAAAATGCAATAACATTTATTTTTTTCTGATTATCGTGTATCAGAATCTTCTAGTTTTTTGAATATGTCCTGTGTTTATTAGTAGCATGTTATGTGCTTTTTGTTATGTGTTTAATCATATCCTATAATATGAATGCTAATAATAGTATGTGTATATATGTAAATTTATTTGAGTTTATTTCTTTTTACAGAAAAACAGAAATGGAATTGATCACATGTAACCTACAAAGTTTCTTCTGTTGAATTTACAGTTGATTTTACTCTGTTTTTGAGAAAATTTTTCAATGAGTGAGTCAGAAATCAGTGTTAATCTTAGTGTTAATCGAAAATTTCAGACCTCTGAAATGCTGCATTATATTTCTGTTTCTTGCAATGCAAATTAAGTAATATTTGGTAAACCAAGGTTGAACCAGGAAAAAAATATTTCCTAGTTGACTAAACTAGGAAAAATTGACAAAGTTGATTTCACTAAATTCTGTTTATTAAAAAGAGGACTGTTCGCAAAATGTAAAATTCCTTTCCATAATGAAAATAGAAAAAAAATATGAAAAGTTCGCTTTTATAAGCAAACTCTTATGTTTTTGGATATTTTGATGGAATTTAACATGTGTAAAGGCTTAAAAATTCAATTGATAAGAGAATCATTCAGATAAAATGTACTTATTCTAAATAAAAAAGGTTACTTTTCCAGTATAGGGGTTTCGGCGAGGTAGAGATAATAGGTTGACGAGAGAAGGAAATTTTCATGTATATTTTTTAGCAATCTGTTCTCTGTCTCCTATACACAAGCAATTTTTTCGATATTTTTACAGTTTATTTAATGTAAACTAGCCATTTGTTTACTTTTATATTGCAAACTTAAATTGTATATAAAAACAACAACGATAATATATATGTATATATATAAATAAAATATTCTAGATAAATACCTATATCAAAAAGCATAAAAGCTTATAAGTTGTCTTCATAGATTTTTACATCATTTGGCAAAAAAATCTTACTTTCTGAAGCCTATCTTTTAAAACGCTACCAAGGCCCCTATACTGGAAAATACCTAAAAAGTATTAGTATTAATATATCATAAATTGGAAATTTTATTAATACTATGTGAAAAAAAATTAACCTTTTTAACACTTTCCAACATAGTTAAAAAATGTTAATGAATTGGGTTTGCCTGTTTGTCTATGCTCTAACTCATGTAAATATACTCGGATTGCCATGCAATTCATATATGAAGGGCTCACAACCATAGTAGACCAAGTCTATTAAAAAAAATTGAGATAGTCTATTCAGAAATTACTATATAGAATCTGTTTTATCCACTCCCACAATAAATCAAATCTGTAAGAAGATGACATGCATCAGAAAATATGTCAAAACAGATTTGGTTCACTGTGGGACTGGCTAAAACAGATTTTTTGTACTTTCTAAATGGATTCATTTTTTTTTCCGAAATGTCTTTGGTCTACTATGATTGTGATATGTTAATGTTGAAAAGTGTTTTTGAATTGGGTTTGTCTGACTGTTCATACTCTAACTTGCATAACACTAGAACGCCCGTAAATCTAACATGAGCTTGTAGAAGTATTTTACGCCAGAATTTTATAGAACTATTTAACTTCTTAATTTAGATTATTTCTGTGTGAATTAAAAAAATATATATATAATATTTCTCATATAAAGTGAATTCTGTAACATTTTAAATTTAATGTATGGTAATTAAAGTGTCTTTTTGAAGGGTAAAGATTAAGGTTCAGTGTTTGAAGCTTTTATGCCTATTTCAGGAACTGATGGACTATTTCTTTTTTAACTTTTGTCTTTTTTTTGTGCGCTTGTAATTATATGAATATATAGCACTTACAGTTATTGTCTGGTCGAGCTGACCACATATAAAAGCACAAAAACTATCCGATCGAATGATTTGAAATTTAATATATATATTCACTGCAGAATTCTGTCGAGTCATTACAAATTTTATGAAAATCAAATCAAAACTTAAAAGATGTTAAAGTTTCCTTCATTCTATTAAATCCTATGATACGTTATTAATTCAATGACATCCCATGGTAGGTAATGATTCTAGGTTGCCATTGTGATGACATCTTATTCATTATGGAGTCATATTATTTCCGTATGACTGAATTTAATATATATAATATCATGATAAATTTTGTATTCATGCATTTTTCATAAGAGTGCAACAGCTATTTCTTCAAGATCTGAATATTTATAAAACTACTTTTAGTACAAACTCACCTCATTTGCCATGTTTGCCATAAAATTTCCGACTTGTTATAATTATTTTTTTTTAATTTATATATTTATATTTTATTAACATTATTACTTTTATTGTTACATTCTAATAGCAGGAGAGCTATTAATCCTTTAAGACCGGACCCGCACGATCGTGTGGGTTAGGCAATAACTAAAATTCAATCTCCCATGATTATCTATTCCATAAAGGCCGTAATCGAGTGATTGTGCTGGTTAACAGAAACTATATTATATGAATTTTATCAACAGATAGTGAATTATCAGATACAAATTTCAGTTATATCATTGTTTTAAAAAAAACTCAAAAAGCTGCCCGGTCTTAAAGGGATAAACATTTTAGAGTAGGTATTTGTTGAGGTACCATGAAAATTTGCGTGACAGTTCTTTTGTAATGTCTGAATACAAAATCAAAGACCTAGCTGAAGGATCGTGGCACTTTTTTAATTTTCCAAAATTTTCGTTCCAAAAAAGATCCTTTAGGCATTTTGAAGTACCTTCAAATTTAGCATTTAATGAAATAAAAAATATAAAAACCAGACTATTTATTCGGACCAAAAACTGTGCCAGGTGGTTTCAAGTAGTATTTCATAACTATAAAAAAATGTATTTGAAGCATGGTGAGATTGAGTCGGAGTAATATTTATGCCTAGAAAAAAATATTTTGAAAAGGACAGACGATTTTGGTGGATCTTTCTACTTGCCAACCGATAGGGAATGTTACACGCAACTGCCAGTAAAGCTGGGAATGCGGTGCCTCGCTGAAGACCCATTTAGTGACTTATGATACAAACAAAGCATAAATCACGTTGTAGTGCTTCGCGAAAGCTACCTTAAGATGAATTTCAACTGGATGCGTATGCAATCACAAAAGTATAACTGCGATAGGCTCTCGCAAGACCACGTGGCTCATAGCAAGTGTGCAATTGTTCTTTTTTAATTTTTACTTTTAATTTTTTATTAATGCTTTTGTTCTTCTTGGAAAATCAGCAGAACGAGCCTATTCCAAGAAAAAAAAGAAGTGTCAAAATCTAAGCATTTCTTCCAAATCTTCTCATTAACATTCATTACGTACAAACTCCTTTAATGGAAGCCATATAATAAAAAATGACGATTTGTGGAAAATCCCTTATCATTCAGCAGCTTTTAGAAAGCAACTAAAAATTCGCTCACTATATTGCCAATATCTTTCTGAATTTTCACGATATTTCACTGGCTTTTTTTTTTTATGAGTTGCTCCATACAGAGTTTACTATCACATCATGATTTTTTTTTCTTTTTTATTATCGTGCGTGCATACGCAGGTAAAACTATTTCATTCAACTGCTCATATTTCACCAAATGATTAATATATTTACATTCCAATTACACCATATTGTTTCTACTATATTTTGTCAAATTTTCTGAAATTGGCGTTAAATTGGGTAAAAAAACCTGCATGATATAAACAAAAAACATGCACAATTTTTTTTAACTTTAAAAAATCGATATATCTCCATGAATATATGTTCTATTCTTCCACAAATAAATAAATATATTGTACAATATCCAAATATTTGTAAGCTATAGCGATAGGTCATTTCGTGCATTTGATTTTACAGGGTGATCCCAAACATTATTCTTTTTCTTTGATTTTTTTTTTTTCTTGGCTCCCTAATTGTCCTTCTGATTAATTCGCCGTTCATAAATATGAAGTAGAACATATTCTTCATAATCCTGAAGTTCCATAAAAATCCGACAAATATATCATTAAATATTCGACAAAATGTCTAAAATTGAAAGTGTCCGGTGATTAATGGACATATAATGTATTTTTAAATGTAAATAATGTAAATGCACGACAAATATATATATATATATATATATATATATAAAACTAATAAATTGATTTAAAATCAAAGTTTTTTCTATCAATAAATGAATTTTATACTGTTTTAAAATAGATTATCCGATAAAATCTTTTGCCAAAAAATCTGGTGCCATTTTCGGAATTTTGGTTTAAGATGTCAACTTTGAAAGCATTTTCTGAAAGGTCCTCTTCTGAAAAATAGAAAACCTATTAAATTTCACAGTTTATGAATAAGAGAATCTGCCAATCTTATGCATTAACACACAAAAATTATTTCTGTAATGTATGAGCCAGTCGCCAGTTTGGAGTTAAGATCATCATTTTTTAGAGCACCCTCTATTAATCTGCCATCCATGGATCATGTTAACATAACATATCCTCCTCTGACAGTTCCTCATATGATTGAAGATGTGTTCAAAACAATGGCTGATCTACAATTTGAATGCAGACCACCTGCAGGGTGCTTTTTGTATGCAGTTTACATGACCACGAGTAGACTAATACGTCTATCTTGAGTTTCCGCATAACCACAAGAAAACGCTGTACTAGTGATGGGCGATGTCGATTTTTTATTTGATACTATGGCCAACTCGATTTAATCGATATTATATTTTTTTATTGATGCCTCTACAGGTAATATCGTTCACTTTTATTTTCCTTCAAACTTTGAAAGTAAAGTATTCGAATGTGCCAATGCCAAAACTTACTTCTATACCTCATACATGTTAATACTCCAAAATTCACTATCACAGTGTCAAATTTAAATGATAATCTATGCCTATAATGCAGATTCAAAAAGTATAGGTTCGTTGAATTATGTGTGTTTAAAAAAAGATATAAGCATTATATTTTTCAAACAAATTGCTATGTTTAATATTTGAATTCATCTTTGTCTCATTATATTAACCGAAAATATTATCTTTGTGTTTGTATATTCTCCTCCATGTATTTTCTTCAAAACTAAAAATAACTTATGCATCTGGCAAAGTGTTCGGGGTTGTCGGTTGGTTTTTCATATCCTGTCTATAGCATGGCATGGCCACTGTGTTAAACAATAAATTATACTTTTATGTAAGTTTAATTGTTGAGATTTTAGAAGTTATGGGCCCAGGATTTACGACCATGTAATCAACTTTTATTTGAAAACTAAATTTTAGTTTATTTTCGTATCATTTGTTGTTATAGCATGTAAAGCAAATCACTTCGGTTGCTAGGCCTAAAGGGACATTCATTTAGAAAGTTAGCAGTGACATCATATGCAGAATAAGATAATCATGGCTGGACTTGATTTTTCTCCAATGAATAAATTGGACAGAAAATATTATTCCCAGTGGCGTTTTCAAATAAACTGTGCCATAAAAGCAAAAGGCGTGTTCAAAGTCACGATTGGATCAAAATCTAAGCCTGACATTGCCGCAGAGATTGAAAAATAGGAAAAGGATGATGCTATCACCATTTTCAACATTACTGCAGCAATGGAAATAAGCGAATAACTGTAATCGAAAGTTATACTACATTGTTTGGCATGTTAACAAAGTTAGATTCAGTCTTTCAGCAAAAATCGGACTTTAACATGATGTTACTATTAGACAAATTTCACCTACTTAAAATGGATACAAATGAGGTGGCTGGTAGAATATGTTGCCAACAGTAAGCAAAACGGGATTGAAGTTTGCCTGAACCTAATTTTCCATGTAAATATCAATGGCAAAGGGAAATTTGAATCTAAATTTATCAGAAATACCCTATCAAGTAACCGAATATAATCAACGAAGCAAGTAGTTCATTTTAAGAAACAAATATTCTTAAAAAACACTTTTATTCTGTGTATACTGTTAACATTCAATAAAAATAATTTTGAGAACTGGACATATTTTCATTCTTATATCTGAAACGAAATCCTTAAACGAACTATATAATTAGTATTCCAATATTAATAAAATATATCTGAATAATTACCAAAAATGGAGATATTTATCCTATCAAAACTGTAGCAATTTAAACAATCCATATAGATTACCTACTATTTATTAAATTAAAAAACAATAATAAAAGATGATATGTGTCCTACACATTAAACTTACCATTTTGCTTCAAATACAAAAAATAGATCCCTTTTTGACGTAAAAACAGAATAATTTTAAATAAATACAATGTAAATATAAATATCACTTAGTACATTGAAAACACCACCATTATTATCAAAAGCTCTTTTTTTAATCGATTGCGCTTGGGTAAGCTGTGCTTAGGATTGAACTGAAATCAAACGTTCAAAATCCCGTTCTAATGACCTAAAATCTTGTGCTTAGATAAAAAGTTAGGTAAGTTAGACCTTGGGTCAATCAGTTTAAACGCAGCTTAATGATTCTTTAGGCTACAATGCCTTTAGTGCTGAAGTTTAAAAAAATAGAGAACTGTGAAGAAAACCATTGGGTATTTGACAGTGAAGCATCAGCACATATGACATATGATTTCCACTCACTAAGTGATTTTCAAAAGTTAGATGGAAGTGGTTCACCTTCGAGATATTCATAAACAATACCTGGGTTGAGGGTTTAATAACAAACGTACTGTATCTGTCAGGTTGAAAGAAAAATTTATTTTCTGAAGGAACTGTTGTAGTAAATAAGGATATGAAATTTATTAAAACTGGTAATAGTGCTAAAATTTGTAATCGTGATGATAACCTTATTGCCTCAGCTGTTCGTACAACTTATATGCAATGTTATTCAAAACAATAAAACCCACTGAAGATAATACAACTGCTATAGATAATATTAAATTATAGCACAAGAGAATGGGTCACATTAATTTTAAGGCCCTAAGAGAGTTCAATGAAAAAGGAGAAGATTCACTTTTCAGATGCTGATAAATTCTTTTGTGAAGGCTGCCAATACGGCAAACATAAACTTTCTTTTAGCTATAGAATACACAAATCTAGCAAGCATGGTGAATTAATTTACAGTGATTTGTATGATCCAAGCCAACATCATCACTACGTTAGTATAGCGATGCCAATTATTAGTGCCACAATACTGGTACCAATTATTTTGTAATCTTTAGAGATGATTTTAGTGGTTGTGTTTCTGTTGCATTTTTGAAGCATAAATGTGACACCTTAGAACATTTCAAGAAGTTTGTGTCTCTTTGTGAAAACAAACATTCAACAACAGTGAATGGTAAAGAGTTTATAAACCATGACTTAAAAGATTTTCTGCAGAAAAAGAGGTATAGAACTTGAGCCTGCGGCTCCTTACACTCCTGAGCAGAATGAAAGAGCGGAGAGAAATATGAGAACAATTATAAAAAGTGCTCGATCAATGCTGCATAGGAAGAATCTACTATTGTTTTTGTAGGCTGAAGCAGATAATATAGCTGTGCAAATCCCGAATAATGCGCCAACAAGTCAGTCACCTGGATCTACTCCATATGAACTGTGGATAGCAAGGATCACTCCAGTACTTGAGGACTGTTGTCCCAGAAGCATATATGCATGTGTCTTACCAATTGGAAAATAAATTACATCCCAAGAGTGTCAAAACAATCTTTGTTGGTTATGACAGACATTCAACAAATTATCGGCTTTTTGATCCTGGATCAAAAATAATAAAAATTTCAAGGAATGTTACATTTAATAAAAGGACAAGCGCACCAGATTCACAAAAGAAAAAGACATTTTTAATTAGCAACGGACTTCACCCACGAATGGCAACAGCCACACCTCTGCAGGTAGATACCCTCCGAAAAAGACTGTTTATTGAATGAAGGGGAAGCAGTGTTAAAATGTTCTTCACGCCTATTGGCGTTTTTCTTCTGTCTGCCCGCGGCTGACGTCACATGGGTAACGTCCACTCCGAATACCAAGGAATTATTGAGTCAGAAACTGAAACAGACTTACTGACGAATGATAGTGATACACTTAATGCATCACAGAACTCAGATGATGAAGCTTCCCCTTATAATCTCAAACCCAGGCAAAATATAATAATTCCCAGACGTTATGATGTAAATACCACTGAAATTCCAAAAACATATGAAGAGGCATTTAACTCCAATCAATCAAAGCAGTGGAGAGATACAATAAGAGAGTAACTCGAATCATTACAAAAAACAACACTTGGCAGTTGGCAAAATGTTCAGAAGGGAAAAATATAATTTGATCAAAGTGGATGTTCAACATAAAGCAGTTGCCGAATGGAAAGATAGAGCGATTTAAGACTCGCCTGTTTGCAAAAGGTTTCTCACAAGTGGAGGGGTTTATTTCAATGAAACATTCTCATCAACAACCAGATATAATACCATACGAGTGATTTTGGCAATTGCTGCTCAAAAGATATTAAAAATATATCAGTGACACAAAAAACAGCATTTCTGCATGGTGATATTGATGAAGAGATATACATGCAACCGCCTGTGGGTCTAACTATTGTTCCAGACTTAGTTCGTAAGTTAAGAAAATTCTTATATGGTTTAAAATATTCGCCAAGATGTTGGAATCAGAAGTTTTCAGATTTCTTGTGAAATTAGAGACTAATTCAGAATATGTCTGTTCCCTGTTTATTCCACGGTGTTTTGCAGGGTAGGAAAGTTCTTCTCATTTTGTATTTTGATGATGTTCTCTTACTATGTGAAGATAAAGGAATTTTGAATGACATCATGAAAAATATGAACAAGAACTTTGAAGCCACTATTTGTAAATCAGGTTGTTTCGTTGGAATTGGGATTGATCAAAACATAGATGGTTCAATTTTCATCCATTCACAAGAATTCATACATTAAGAAAATTTTAAGACAATTCAACCTTAAATATTCTAACTCAGTTGTGTTCCAACAGATTTCTATGTAATTTTGTCATCCGAACCTTACGTAATTTTAGAAGAAACTGGTGTGCCATATCTTAAAGCTGTTAGATCACTACTGTTTCTTTTTGGTACCACATGTCCTGATATCATATATGCTGTAAACCTTGTAAGTAATTTCCAAAGTAACTACAGCCAAGTACATTCGAATGCCGTCAAAATAATAATGAAAATACCTGAAAGAAACGCTCTGTCATGGCATCCAGTACATGTCCGTATCAAAAAATCCTTACCTTGTGGTTTATTCTGATGCGGATTTCGTTGATGACCAAAAGGCCACCACTGGGTCCACCAAAAGTCTACCACTGGGTATGTCTTCATGTTATCAAGTGGTGCCATTACATGGAGCACTAGTAGGCAATCTCCAGTCTCAACATCAACTACTGAATCAGAATACGTGCAATGCCCCGTCTACTGCAATGAAAGAAGTTATGTGGCTTTGCCAGCTGTTATGTGATATAGATGAAATGTCATTTTGTAAAAAGTATGTCACTTTGCCTATTGATAATCAAAGTGCCATAAAATTAATCAAAAATCCAGTGTACCATAAACGTACAAAGCACATTCATGTTAGGTACCACTTCATCTCTGAAAAGTACCAGGATAAAACTCTGAACATTGGTTATGGTAAAAATAATGAACAGTTGGCAGATGAATTTACAAAGGCTTTGCATAGAGATCAGTTTGAAAAGCTTAGAACTTTGATAAACTGCCTTTCTGACTGTTAAGTTGATAATTTTTTAAAAAAAAAATTATGAAGTGTAATTTTTATTGACAATTAAGAACTGGAGGGAGTGGTAAGTTTGATATTTGAATTCTTCTTTGGCCCCTTATATTAACCAGGAATATTATATTTGTTTGTGTTTATAGGGGAGATGGGGGCACATGTGAACAGTTCGCATAAATATAGCTTTTTCTTATAATTGGATTAATTCTTATAAATAAAAACTAGTTAGTATAGTAAACAGAGCTTTCTTTTACACATGGTAATTTTTTTTAAATCACCTGTATAGTTTTTCTTACATTTTTTAATTGTTTTATAAATTCAAAAAATTGTTCACATGTGCCCCATCAGCGGGGTAGTTGTGAACACTCGTGGGGCACATGTGAACAGAAGGTAAAAATATCCTTTGACATGCTTTTTCTCCTGTTATTAATTTGTTATCATAACCATTACTTATATTATCAGTTAAATTCACCATAAAGAAAAAAAAAATTTCTAGTTTCTGAGTGCTATGTTTAAACAAAAGGTTTAAAATGAGAATAAATATATATAAAGCTGTTCTGACACCATACCCAAGAATTATATTAGTTATCAATTTGAAAATTTTACATTTTAAAAATGTTACTGATATCCATCCCAATTCAAATTATCCTATTCATAGCTGTTGTTTGAGAGACGGAAGTAAGCCATCACTGGAAGTTTGAGACAAGTGAAAAGAAAAAAAAAATTACAAAGTTGTTTGTCATAATACTCTTTGTATTAACAATACATAAAAAATATTGTTTTAAACCGTTTACTAAAATAGTACATAACACTTATTGCATTTTAGGAAACATTGAATTTATTTAAATTATAATTGAACTCAAATGAGCTTCTTGCTCTTTGTGTACTTCCTGACAAATGTGGAAGTGGAAGTTTCAATACAATATCACTTTTTTGTATGACAGAAATGTCTACTATTTCAGGGAAATTATATGAATTGGATCTGAGATTCTTTCTCAGAAATTTAACATACATTTATCATTATCAATTCTTTCTATTCGCCCAACAGAGAAAGTTTTTGATTTTTGTGAACTGTTCATATCTACCCCAACTAGTCTGTTCACAAGTGCCCCACATGGCTGCTAGAGTTAAATTGATAAATAATTAACATTTATCAGTTTTAGGGAACAAAACAACTTTATCCAAAATATTCATTAGTAGTCATAGTATATGTTAAAACATTAAAATTCGAATAACTAACTAAATAAATAAACTTTATCACTTACCAAAGTTGAAACCGACATTTTACATTTGACATCTACAAACAGTGTTTTGGCTACTGAAGACAAACAAAATGTCGAAAAGCTTCAAAAAATTTTTACCATATGTCTACAGGTGCTGCCATCTTTGGTAATTTTTTTCAAATAAAAAAACTTATAATAACTATTGAAAAACTGTGACGTTCACATCTGCCCCCTGTTCACATGTGCCCCCATCTCCCCTATATTCTCCTGCATGTATTTTCTTAAAAACTAAAAATAATTTGTGCATCTGGCAACATATTTGGATTTTCGTACTGTGTGTACAGCATGCCATGGCCACTGTGCTAAGCATTAAATTACATTTTGTATAAATTTAAATGTTGAGATTTTAGACAAATCATTGAATTTCGGCACTCACCCTCTTAGACGTCTGCAACTGAAATTTTGAATTCAAAGAGCATAAAAGCGACACCTGTTAGGCAGGATACATCCCCAATAAGGATTTAATTATGTGAAAGTGTATCAGAATATGAAATTTGATTAAATTCCGTGCGTTAGTTTTTTATATATAGCTATTGAGAATATCGTAAAAAATGCAGCATAGCAGTGCAACATGTTATATGATTTACACAAAAACCTAACCAGCTACAACTTCTGTCAATGTCTAACGGGATATCAAGTTTGATGAAATTCCGTGCTTTAATTCTTGAGATATAATCGCTAAAATCGCGTAAATCCTGAAAAAGAAAAAATTCAGCATAGCAGCGCCACCTGTTCGGCAATTTACACGAAAGTCTAATAAGCAGTAACTTATGACAACGTCTAATTGCATTTCAAGTTTGTTGAAAATTCCGTCCTTTAATTCTTGAGACGAGAAATCTTACAAAACTCGTCAAAAATGCAAGCTTTAGACAATTTCCACCATAAACTAATAAGCACCAATTAACTTGGTCTAACTTAATGTAAAGTTTCGATAGACTGCATGCATTAGATCTTGAGAGAGAGCACTCACAAAATTTTTGTAACAGACAGACAATTTCTAAAAATATTCAAAATGTATTTAAGACAGGACCTTCTAAAACTCATAAATTCGGGGGAGACCGGAAGTCAAAATTTTCGAACAGAAGAAAGTAATAAAAAATGAACGATTCGATTCGACCCCTAACGTAGGATCGAATCGACATCAATGGCGATTTGATTCAGTACGGGTTCACTGTTGACTCTTATACTCTGTTCACACTAGAAAATTAAGATATCTTAGACTGTCAGTTTTGAAGTGGTACCCTCCCGGAGAGAGAGCACTCACAAAATTTTTGTAACAGACAGACAATTTCTAAAAATATTCAAAATGTATTTAAGACAGGACCTTCTAAAACTCATAAATTCGGGGGAAACCGGAAGTCAAAATTTTCGAACAGAAGAAAGTAATAAAAAATGAACGATTCGATTCGACCCCTAACGTAGGATCGAATCGACATCAATGGCGATTTGATTCAGTACGGGTTCACTGTTGACTCTTATACTCTGTTCACACTAGAAAATTAAGATATCTTAGACTGTCAGTTTTGAAGTGGTACCCTCCCGGAGAGGGAGCACTCACAAAATTTTTGTAACAGACAGACAATTTCTAAAAATATTCAAAATGTATTTAAGACAGGACCTTCTAAAACTCATAAATTCGGGCGAAACCGGAAGTCAAAATTTTCGAACAGAAGAAAGTAATAAAAAATGAACGATTCGATTCGACCCCTAACGCAGGATCGAATCGACATCAATGTCGATTTGATTCAGTACGGGTTCACTGTTGACTCTTATACTCTGTTCACACTAGAAAATTAAGATATCTTAGACTGTCAGTTTTGAAGTGGTACCCTCACGGTATTGGATGCCTGTTCACATCGAAAAAGTTACCTAAGATACCTCAGTAGCATCACTGTGTCTGTGATCTGAGGAAAAGTAAAGTATGCGCATGCGCTTAAAATAAAAACGGCCGCAACAGCCAGTCAGTAAAAGCGAAGCTTCATATCCAACGAGAGTGAGTGGTCGTTCCTGTATCTAGGCGAAGCAAGTCGAAACTCACTGAGAGAGTTTGTGGAACTCTCTCAAAGAGTTCGGCGGCCTGAGATATCTTAAGGTATGCAGTGTGAACATAGTATTAGACCAATGTCAGACGGGCGTCTTTTTTACTGCTTTTTTGCTTAGGTATTATCCATTCACAATGCTAGCATTGTGAATGGATGGATGGGTCTTAGATGCAAGTAGAATCGTTCATCTTTAATTTACTTCAGTCAAAGCGCATTTCGGTCAATCCTTCGATTCGGATTGAATCGTTCATTTTTATTTTCCTTTAAATTGTCATTGAGCTTGATTCTCGGATACCAATATTCTTCGATTCGGATCCTTACGGGGATAGATTGACATTTCTATTTTAATATCATGCAATTATATGATTATTCTTCCACTTTTACTGTTTTAGTGGCAGAGTTGCCGTAAAATTCTTATACAGGTTTTTTTTCTTTCTAGGTTACATTGTTATAATTTTAGTTAAAAACATAGTTATCTGGGTAGTTTATTAAGTTATATTTTCAAGTTCGCCCCCTCTAATCTTCCCCCACCCCCAATTTCTTACCAATCTTAATTATAGGGGCCATTCAAAATATGCATGCAATGTTTAAAATGTCTATTTCTTGTCCTATCTTATTATAATGCTACATTTTGAAATCTTGTCAAAAAGTACATTTGACGTCAACTCTCCGACTATTCGAGTTTTAGTTGTCCGCTCGGGGCAGCATTTTGAGTTTCGTCCAAAACGTCTCGTGTAACCATATTGTTGGAAAGTTTTGAATGTCTTCTTTCATTTTTCTATTCCTCCCCTTCCTCCAGTTACACGCATTTGGCACTGTTTTTGTTCTCGTGCACGCACTCTGCGGGAAAAGTTATCCTATAATATATAACTCCAATTTGCTTCTGGTATTATTTTCGCTGTCATATTAAGAATAGAAAAAATTTTGTTATGTTTCAGTTTTCATTGGTGTAATCGTTATTATAGGCTCATTTAAGATATACGTGCAATTTTTGAAATATCCAATTCTTGTCCGATTTTATTACAACGACCCATTTTGAAATCTTGACCAGACCTAAGGTATGTTTGACGCTGCCAAATGTTTTATGTCATATTCCCAGCTTCACCATGCTCCCTCGGGGGGCACTTGCTGAATTTTTTAGAACCCATCATATTATATATCGTTGGAAAGCTTATTGTCCTCACTTTCATCTTTGCCCCTCTCAACTCTGGCTGTCTTCCACTCACTTTTTTATCTGTATCTCACATTCTATTGCTCTGTTTTAGTCTTGGCTTGAGATTAAGTAATCATGCTTGGTTGTTTTATTCCCTTCCCTCTAACCGGTTTGAGTCTAGAACTATGTTAAACAAAATTGCAAGAGAATCAGATCATTTTTAAAGAATCTGCACCAAGGACCCGAGAAGGCGATTACTTTTCAAAATTTGTGGTAGCTGAAGACAGAATTTTTTTTTTTGCCATTCATATAGTAATTAGAGGACTTAAGAAGTTTTTAGGAAAAAAGGGTAGTGAATCGGGGTATTTTTAAAAGAGCTGTAACAGTCGGGGCGTAAAAGGGGACAACTGATAGTTGAGAGCAGGTCCTTATGATGAAAACATGTTAAAAGGTCTTACAAGGAAGGTCTCCATACGGGCATACTCAGAAAAATCTGAAAAATTTACAGATTCTTCTCGTGTGGATATATAGGTTCATAAAAAAAAAATTCGGCGGAACCTCGATAGAGCGTCCGTAAAGAATAATGAAATTTTCGTTTATTTGGCGATTTATCACCGGTTGGCGATGAAATAAATTTTCAAAAAATACACCTTTATGTCGAATACTCTTTAAGGAAAAAACATTTTATGTTGAATTTGAAAAGTAAGTTTAATTTAGATAACTTCAGTTTTATCATTTTTAGTTTGTTTTAACTGTAATTTTTTATATATATTTATATGTATTTAATATAATGAAATTATAGAATCATATTTTACGATTTAAAACAAAATTTAAATTTATTTATATTCATTCAAGCTCAAAAATAAGTCTGATTGAGCACTGTCGATTTGATTTCGTTGCTAAGGGAACAACGAGTTCTTCGATATGGAAATGAATAATGGCTGATATTCTTGTGTGTACTTTATTTTTGAACAGCCGTTTAAATTTGGTAAAAATTTATTCAAATTGGCAATAAAAAGAAAAAAAGGAGGAATTATTTATTACTTTATAGAATATATATATAATAAAAGCACAAAGCATTTGACTGTCATCAACAGTTCCGGGATGACCTCCTCATTCTTTATATGCCAAGCGCCCATTTCGATACTTTTATGTTAACAGGTCGCAAGTGATAAATCGCTAAATATTGTTCCATCGCCATCATTTCATTTAAAATATAAACTTATCACTCATTTTATTTAAAATACATAACTTTCATTTAAAGCACAAATAAACTAATTTAAAATACACTTCTTTCATCTCTAATAATAGAAGCGTAACTCATGTGGCTGTTATGACCAAATATGGGCTGAGAGCTTCGCTTTCGAAATGATGTGCAGCCATTTTTAATCAAAATTATTTTTCCAATAAAACTGCATAAAAGTTAAATTTTTCGAAAGATCGTTAAAATTAATTGATGTTTAAGCGATGAGTTGCATTCAAATAGGGATATATTCTGAGTCAACTTTAGTTGAAATTCGGCTGGCAACTCAATATCACATTCCATCAAAGTAAACAAACAATAGTGATTCGTTCATTTTGGCGATTAAAAATATTAATCCATGAAGGTAATCATTCGTAAAGCAAGTTCTCCAGTGAGAAATTTAAAATAATTAACCTGATTGTGATTTCTATAGCTGTCAAATCATGAGTCAGAATGCAGCTTTGTTCGTGACGTCATTCGCCATGAACCAACGAAATAAATTTTAGATTTAAAATTGAGCTCACTATTCATTGAACGTGAATCAATTTTATTATTATTATTATTTTATCATATCAAAACAAATTATTTGCTATGTTTCAAAAATATACTATTTGTTTAAATTATAACTTACAGTTTTCGTTCATTCTGGGGTGGATATGGATATTACTATTTAGTACTTATTTGATGATGAAAGAGATACATCAAAATTGTAACCTGGAATTATACATAAACACTTTCTTTGAGATGCAGACTACGAACATTTTCCAGTAAATTTTTGCAATTTAAATGATAAATTGACAGTACTTTTGTTGACCCTGACGCTGGATCCCTTTGGCGTCGTATTAGCTGAAATAGCCAGAGGACCCAATTACGGAAGATTACATAATATATTAATATCTCCGCATTAGTGAATGTATTACAATTGATATGCAGACGGACATGAAACAAAATTCCTAAGTGAGATAAGCGGTTTTTGACAAGAAAGACGAAATACATAACATCAAAAAATATACAAAATGCTGCCATGATCTTAAAGAATTTTTCATTTCTTAGTCAAAATCTCCCGCTTTGGCGAAAGATTAAGTAAATAAATTAAATTATAAATAAAAATAACATGTTGCAATTCTTAGCATGCATTTAAGGGCGACCAAACTGGTCGCCAGAGGCGGTTAGTTTTAAATTAATATTGCTGCAAATGTAATAATATTTATAAGTAAATAGCATTTGCAACTTGAAATATATAAAAGAAAAAAATACATAATCAAAAATCAAATGCAAGTTGGCTATAACTTAAAATAGATATTTGCATCCTGCAAAACATAGAAAATATTTTTCCAGTGATAGAATTAAATAACTAAAGCAATATGTCTGCGTAATTAAATAATATATGTAATAAACTTTTTCATTGATTAAGTTTAAATTCATTAAGTACCGCGCATTCTAAAACGATTAACAAGCAATTTTCAGGTTCATAAAATCGTTTGTTTTTAGCGAGAAAAAATCCTGCTTGACGAATCGCATGTCGCTTTCGTATTTTTGCGCCAAATATCCGAAAGTATTTTATTTTTTACAGACTTTCTACTGGAATTCCGCCGCTAAATATATCTGATCCTTTATTACATACATGAGTAGCTTCACTACCATTTTTTTCAACATATTCTGAGTATACCCAGTAAGGAGACCTTCCTTGTTACTTCTACCGCTTTAGACATTCAGTTAGTGAAAATTAAGCATCATTAGAATAACATTTTAAAGAAATGAGCAAAAAAAAAAAAAAAATGGAGGAAAATGCTTAAAAAAAGACCAAGGGCCCCAATAAAAATATGAGAGAGAATTAGCCCAGGGAAAGGACCCGACAAAGAGTAAATTGCTGGCCAACAGCAAGATAGGTACTGGCAATGATGGAGAAATGCTGGCTAATGGTCTACCACTGCATGATCACTGCTGAACAGCTTCAGTCAATTTTTCTGTTGGAAATCATCAGATAACATTCTGGTGGGCATTCGTCTCATCTCATGCGCTGGCCCACCACTACATGGAAGTGCACGAACTTTAACAGTATTATTGCTGGGAACCCTTACGCTAGGTGGCGTTGCGAATATCGAAGACATTGAGTATTTGAACACAAATCTGAAATGAATATCTTAACACAATTTAAGCTGCGAAGCTAATACGTTTTGAAGCTGTAAATAATATAGCACCACTGCCACCAACAAAATAAATAAGTAAATGAATAAATAAATAAATTCTTTACTTGAATGCACTTTTTTCTCTCCTTAAATCTGGTTTTACTAAGTTACAAAGGATTTCAGTTTTCATAATTTACACAGTTCAGAATAAATAATAAAAAAAGCTTATAAAATATATAGAATTTCTATACAGTGCAATAATTTCTATACCAATTTAATGATCGGGAACGTAAATCACAAAAGAAACAAACTTGAAATAGTGTAATGAGAGCTTGAAAACTACGAGCGGTCGTAGCGTACGATGAAAGTACTTTTTCATGTCCAATCACGAAAACCAAACAGCATCGAGCGCGGTTAATACTTGGGAGGGTGACCACATGGAAAACCACTGCGAGTTCAAATATTTCTATAGACACTTCTACAGATATTTCTTTAGCTCTTGGTGAATCTAGCTTATAGAAGAAAGAGCTATAATTCTATAATAATTTTTTTATATAGAATTCTATAAGAAATTTTTGTAATGGAAAGCGCTGGGCCAGCAAAGGAATCGCAGTGGGATAGGTGCTAGCACTGCAGGAAAAGTGCCGGATTAAAGTAATGTGATGGCATACCAATGCTGGCCTGCTGTTGGCCATCACTGATGGGCCAACTGCATTCCGCACGGACACTTTTCGACAGGATTAAGTAATGGCGCCATTGCACTTTACCGCTGATGGCAGTGCTGGCTGCCATCTTTTTTCCCAGCTGATGGCCCACTGTTTCTTTCTTTGCTGGGGAGTCCCAAGACTCAACTTTAATGTTATGCATTTATAGGATGTCATAATTAGGGGATGCATAGAAAAATGCATGGAGTACAAAAAGTTCAAGGAGTCCCGGATCGGGTCCTAGGGTCTTAACTGGAATGTAGAAACGGGAAAATAACTGAATGGAAAGGTCCTTAAAAGCGAATATCGGATTAACGGGCTTCAAATTATTAACAGTTTAGGGCAGAATATCTTTAAGGGGCCTTGAATCGCTTCCCAGGGGCTCAGGGTCTTAACTGGAATATAAATGGGTATAAAGACTTTTTTAGTAGTTTATAAAGTAGATGGAGGACTCTAGAACTATGTTAAAGAAAATTGCAAGAGAATTGGATCAGTTTTAATGAAGTTGCACCAATAGTCCTAAGAAGGCGATTAATACTCAAAATCGTTAGTAGCTGAAGTCTGAGAATATTTTTGTTGTTAGTGTAGTAGCTGAAGAGCCTAGGAAGTTGTTAGGGAAAAAAGGCTGTTGATAATGATAATTTTTATTATAAGAGCCATAAAAGTGGAGCCTAAAGGATCCAACTGATAGTCAAGAGCAGGGCCCTATGACAAAAACATGTTCTAACGCTTTAAATCGTCAATTAATCAAAATTCTGTATCGTTACAATAAAATTTTAAAGAAATGCATAAAAAGGGTGGGGAAAATACTTAAAAGGGCCCTATGCCCCAATAAAAATACGAAGGTATTGATCAGTTGAGAGGAGTTCAAGACTCAACTTTAAAGTACTGCATAAGGAAGATGACAAAATTTTAGGGGAATGAATACCACACAAAATGTTGGCTCCGGACCGAACCCTAGGGGTTCAGGGTCTTAACAGGAATGTAGAAACGAGAGAATAACTAAATGTAAAAATGACTTTAAAATGACAATCGGATCTTAACTGGACTGTAGAAATGGAGAAATAATGGAATGTAGATATGGCTCCAAAAACAAAGAAGATCAGAAAAAGGAGACAATTTTCGTATTTATAGAAAGTTATTAACAATTGAGGGCATAAAAACTTAAAGGTGCTCAAGAGCCTGGGCTTTAAAGAAACATTAATCTGAGCTTCAGATGCATCAGGACATGCCTTCGACTACTCTAACACAAATTTTCAGTTTTGCATGAGCGGTAAATTTCGCTAGCCATCGTAGACAGTTGGGCAGACTGACACACACACACCGCACACACAGGCGAAACATTCTGTTATTAGTATAGATTTAAACAAAGTAACCCCGGTAATTTTGTATTCGTATTTATGTATACAGGAGAAAGTATACACTTCAGTATAAAAGCTGGTACATAGAATCATAATTAAGAAAGTAATGATTGGGGGTAAAAGGGGAGGGGAGGGGGACGACCTTGAAAAAAGCATCCTAATAAACTAGTAACTTGAGTAACAAGCTTCTAAACTAAAAATATAACAATTTAACCAGGAAAGAGAAAGGCGTTATACGAAATTTGACAGCATTTCTGCTGCTAAAATAGTAAAATCAAATGAATAAATAAAAATATACATTGCTATGATATCGATCTATCCCGTTATCACAATTCACGATCAAATTTCCAGCTGATTCATTAAGTTTTGGAATTACTAATTTTCAACTTATCTGTGTGAATACACTATATGGCCATAGGTGACCGGTCACTTGCGATTTTATACGTTTTGTTATATATCTAGAAAAATACATGAAGAATTAAACTGAAACTGCAGGTGAGTAAAGAGTATAGTATAGGTCATATATTTCCGCAAAGATTTTTTTCCTGAAAACCCATAGGGAACCGTCAACAATTTGAAAAAGAGCGAATATCTTTTGGATAATCTTGTAAAAACTAATGTAGCAAAAGCCTTCAAACTCGAGATTATTAATAAGTGGTTTATTGTAATATACTGTGTTCATTTTTATGAGGATAGCATGTATACTTGTAGTGAAATCAAGGTTTTTATAAAAACAGCAAACAGATAAGGGATTGTATCCAAATACAGTAGTACGTGTAATAATGTGTATGCTAAATTAGCACTAATTAATGGATATATGGATACAACCCCTCATGTTTTTGTTTCATTTTGGGAACAACGGATTTTGAGCTTATCCTATAAACGATTATTGTCAGACTTTTCAAACTTTGTTTTTGAGACTTACAAAAGTTGCTCTATACATTTAGCTAACACATTATGAACATTATATTTTGATAGCATTCGCGCATGCGCAGTGAAACGCTTTTTACTAAACCTGCTCATTTTTCATCCAATTTTTATTATTTTTTTATTCTGGCTGCAGAGTATTGTGTACAATGTTATTCGTCGTATTTTCTGAAAAGAACTTTTTTTATATTAAGAACTCTGCAAATTATAAGCAAAAAACTTGGCGAAATTTGGACTGTTTTTATAAAAACTGTAATTTCTCTATGAGTATACATGCTACCCTAAAAATGAACACAGTATATTATAATAAGTCACTTAATAATCTCAAATTTGAACGCTTTTGCTGCATTAGTTTTTACAGGGTTATCCAAAAGATATTCTTTTTTTTTCCAATTTGTTGATGGTCCCCTATGGGGTTTCAGGAAAACATCTTTGTGAAAATATATGACCTGTACTATACTGTTTATACGCCTGAAGTTTCAGGTTAATTCCTCATGTATTTTTCTAGATATTTAACAAAACGTCTAAAATCGCAAGTGACCGGTCACCTTTGGCCATATAGTGTATGAATCTGTGAATATTGAAGTATCGATACTAGAATTTGGGAATAGTTTCTTATTGTGATCGATCCAGTTTTATTCGATGTCAATTTCTATCAATTCTCAAATTTTCCAGAATCGTCTTTCCCTAGTGAAGACCTTTAACTACGTTAGGGATTTGTATTTAATTCCTTCATGAACAGAACTGCATCTTTTGATCTGTTTTACTAATTTATCTAAGTGTTACTCCTGGATAATATTGGCTCATTCTTCGGCATGTCAAATGTGTGATTTGTAATTGTTGGCAGAGCCTTTCAATCCCATGGGGATTCAGATTTAAATATCTGGCTACCTTATTCCGATTTCCACTTCTCCAATGTCCCAAAAGGCGTACATCACAATTCCTTTGTAGTGTCTCAAATTCACTATAATGAAATGACTATTCTAGGTTTATTTTTCTCAGTCACTGCTATTCTTCCATTATTTTTATGATGTTTCTACTAGTTGATTGATTTATTTTGAATAAGGATCGACCGAAACCGGTTTTTAAGACCGAAACCGAATTTCGGTAATCTTCCTGTTTTTGGCCAAAAATGAAAATGTCCAAAAATGTTATTAAGTAATTGATATATACAAAAATATACATAATTATTAATTAATTATTCGTGTTTGTTAACTATACATAATTATTAAATAATTATATGTGTTTATTAAATATATATAATTATTAATTAATTATAGATGTGGCTCAAGCTGGCATTCTGTGCTTCTGACCAAAACTTTTTATTTTAATATAAAGTAAAATGTACACTGGTCATGAAAATTAAACGATAATGACAGATATAAAACGTATCTGATACTTACTGAAAAATTGTTAATAGAAAATTGCACAAAAGCATTAGTTAACATAAATTGCAATTTTTAGCAGTTGATTATTCTAAAAATATTGAAATTAAAAACAAATATATGAAAATTGGAAAATGATGGGCAAATTAAGTCACCTCTTGTGGAATATTTTTTTCTTTAAGTGGACCGTGGACCTTTATTTGAGTAGAAAACGACCCACAAATAGAAAATTATTTTTGTGCATATTATTATGCGCCAGTATCTTCTGAAACATTTGTAAAAAATCGCAAGCAAGTGCAATTTTTTGCAAAGTTACAAGCGTTTGAATTTTCTACACAAACATTTTTTTTGCAGCCTTTTAATATATTTTAAATCTATTTCTCTCAAAACTGATTTTTCGACATTGTTAGATTTTTGAAATGCGCTATGCGTCATAATTTTTTATCAAAATTCATGAAATTGTTAAGGAAGAATTCTGATATTGGTTACAAAGACACTGTACATGCATTTTAAAATTCGACTTCATTAAGACAGTTAAATTTGATTTTTAACTTATTAAAAGGCAAAATTTTGATGGAAATCAATATCGATTTCAGAAAAAAAAATCTCTAAAAAATTAACTATTCAAGGGATTACAAAATATATGCACAGATTTGTTCGTAATACAGTTTTAAGTGATTAAAATGAAAAATCGAGGAATTATCTAAAAATTTATGACGCATGGACGCATCGAAATTATGGTTTAAAATTTAAATTTTTTGACAAATCTTAAAATTATAATAAGATTGGAAATTTCTTTTAAGATGTTCTATATACTTATGGTGAAATGTATATTTCCACAAAATTTCCTATCTCTGTGATGAAAAAAAAAATTTTTTTTTGAACGCCTACCGTCCTCTTAATATGGTGTTTGGTCACCTCGAGCAGATATATTACTTTACGTCCTAATTTCATAGATTTTACGAAATTGTTGATCAAGTTTTGTGGAATTCCACGCCACTCTTCTAAAAGTGCACTTTTCAGCTCCTGGAAGGTCCGGGGAGGGATTTGGCGTGCTGAAAGTCAGCGCCCTAAGGCATCCCATACATGCTCAATCGAGTTCAAGCCGGGTGAGTAAGTTGGCCAATCTATTCGAGTGATATCTTCTATTTGCATGTATTGTGACATCACATATGCTCGATGTGTGCGAGCATTGTCATCCATTAGCAAAAATTTCGAGCCAAAAGCATGCCTAAACAGTCTAACTTGGGGTTTCCATTACCTCCTACACATATCTTCGAGTGGTTACATAATCTCCTTGAAAGGTATTCAGCTCTGTGCTGCCATTTGTCATGATTCTCCCCAAACCATTAAACCGTGGTCTCGCAAACGGGATATTTCACGGGAAAGGGGAGGCAAGTTGCGTGTTCCTTCCTCTATCCAGATCAAAACACGTCTAGAATCAGGTGTTCAGACAATATCTGGACTTGTCAGTAAACAATACTCGGGCCCAGTCTTCTTGACTCCATTGAACATGACGACGGAACCAGATTAAACTGGCCCCTTTAGAAGCTGGAGTGAGTGGGGCACAAACTATTGGTTTTCTCGCATACAGTGCACGCTCATTAAGACATCGTGCAGCAGTAGAACGGCTAATTCGAGCTCCTGTGGCAGCCTGAAGATCTAAAACCAAATCTCTTGCAGTCGCTTCGCGGTTCCTTCTCGCCGAAAGGACAGAAAACGGTCTTAGGATGCAGTTCTTGTTCTTGGTCGCCCTTGACCAAGCTGTCTATCAATGGATCCGTTGTTTAAAGAGCAGATCCAAGCTTTTGATATGACACTTTGAGGGATATTCAAATCTTGGATGACCTCCATTTGTGTTTGATTATCCATCGATTCTACCAATTATTTGCTTTTTTTTTACCTTCACTTAAATGAAGTCCTTGAGCCATAACTATTGTGTATTGATCACTCTCAGACACCACGTTTACTTTAAGCAACCCTACGGACTAGAAGCCCAACATGCGTCCGTTGCGCATTACATTGTCAGTCACCGAATTTGTGTATTTCTGGAGCTAACGTATGCGCGGAAGTGTAATTTTCTGTTCAATTGTATTTAATTAACATAAACAATTGCAGCATTGGGCATTGGTTGCAACATAAACTTAGTAAGCAAATTTTTCTCATTATCCCGGCTGTGAATGTGACTAATAATAAGCTAGTGTGAGACTAATAATAAGCTAGAAAAAGCAAGGGGTCGTCGGGTAGCTTCATCGCCCCGAGCCCTCCCTTCCCGCTTTTCGGTGTCTTTAATTTGTGTAATTTCTCTTTTAAATTTGTCCGGTTTCAATTTTTGATTTTTTTTTTTTTTTCAATCTGTCTTTCTCTAGAGAGTCTTTCATTCGGGACGTGGCTGGGCTCCTGGGAATCTTGCTTCCGCAAAAGAGTCGGAGTAGAGTAGAAGAATAAAGGGTTGCGGACGAAGATGGGCCGCTCGCCGCGGCGGTTTGATGGCCAGTGTAATTAATTCATCAAGGACACAGAATGCTTTTCTAATTATCAGAATTTCATCAAATTAAAAAATGTTTTAGGATACATACCTCAATTTATCTTTTGTAATGATTTTTGTAAATGATCGTCAATTATACTAGAACTTTCTCAAAGCGTATTCGGAACACTTCCGCGGTTTTAAATTAAAAATTTCTATTACTGTTCAGTCAGCAGCTTTTAAGAGCATGTGAAAAGTGCCTTCAAAGTTTAGTCATACATGCATTACTTGCTTTATAATTTGCACTCAAGTCTTAAGTCAGTAATGACTGACAATTATAAACAGTGAAGTTCATAGCAATAATTAGTGTTTGACATGAGTCAATGTACCTCAAATCAATGGGCAAAGTTGAAAATTTCCGAAAGAAGAAAGGAGATTTTTGGAATACAGGTAGTTTTGTTTGAGTTTCGGTACAGCCGAATTTTTGACGGCTCGGCGAAGCTCTTAATTTTCAGCCGTAAATGAAAACGAAACAAAATTTTTGGTCAATCACTAGTTTTGATTTAGAAATTGTTATTTGCGATTTTTTGTTCCTTCATAAATTTAGGAAATAAATACAGTTTTTACTACTAATATGTTAAATTTATTTGAACTCAATTTTATACAGTGATTTGAATTTCTTGAAAGAAGCTCAATTATTCATAATGTTTTCGATTAATAATAAAATATGTTAATTACCTTTTTTATTTATTGCAGATGCATAAAACCATAAAGGAAGTTTAATGGAAAACGTCATTTTCATATCTGTGATGTCATCAATGAAGACAAACTTATTTAAACTGTGAAATATGCAACAAAACATTTCTTTTCAAGAGTATTTTGGAAAAGAAACTCCTAAGTTGCACAAAGGAAAATCCTTTATATGTGAGATATGCAAGAAGAATTTTTATCGAAAGAGTCATTTAAACAGCCATGTGTTAATTCATTGTGCTGAAAATCCTTTCCTTTGTGTAATATGTAACAAGCAGTTCACTCAAATTCGCCATTTAAATAGTCATCTCTTAATTCATACTGGTCATAAACTTTTTGTGTGTCAAATATGCAATAAGAAATTTTCTGACAAGAGTTACCTCAGAAGACATCTGTTAATTCATACTGGCGAGAAACCTTTTGTGTGTGAGATGTGCAATAAGAAATTCTCTTGTAAGAGTAATTTAAATAGCCACGTGTTATTTCATACTGGTGACAAACCTTTAGTTTGTGAGATATGCAACAAGAAATTCTCTTATAAGAATGTTTTAAACAGCCATCTGTTAATACATACTGGTGAGAAACCTTTTGTATGCGAGATCTGCAACAAGAAATTTGCTCAAAAGAGTGCTTTAAAGACTCATCTGTTAATTCATACTGATGAGAAACCTTTTGTATGTGAGATATGTAACAAGAAATTCTCACAAAATATTAATTTGAGCAGACATAAGTTAATTCATACTGGTGAGAAACCTTTTGTATGTGAGATCTGCAACAAGAAATTTACTCAAAAGATTACTTTAAGCACTCATCTGTTAATTCATTCTGGTGAGAAACCTTTTGCGTGCGAGATATGCAACAAGAAATTTACTCAAAAGAGAGATTTAAATGTACATCTGTTAATTCATACTGGTGAGAAACGTTTTGTATGTGAGATTTGCAACAAGAAATTATCTGATAAGACTAAGTTAAACAGACATTTGTTAATACATACTGGTGAGAAATCATTTGTGTGTGAAATATGCTACAAGAAATTCTCTGAAAAGAGCAGTTTAAGTAAGCATCTTGTAGTTCATACTGGTGAAAAATCTTTTGTGTGTGAAATATGCAACAAGAAATTCTCTCAAAAGGGCAGTTTAAGCAGACATCTTGTAATTCATACTGGGGAAAAACCTTTTCTGTGCGAGATATGCAACAAAACATTTTCAGACAAGCAATACTTGAAAAGTCATCTGTTAATTCATACTGGTGAGAAACCTTTCGTATGTGAGATATGCAACAAGAAATTCTCTCAAAAGGGCAGTTTAAGTAAACATCTTGTAATTCATACTGGGGAAAAGCGTTTTCTGTGTGAGATATGCAACAAGAAATTTTCAGACAAGCAATACTTGAAATGTCATCTGTTAGTTCACACTGGTGAAAAATGTTTTACATGTGAGATATGCAATAAGAAATTCATTGATAATTGTCGTTTAAAGAGACATCTGTTACTTCATTAAAATGAGAATTCTTATGTTTGTGAGATCTGCAACAAGAAATTATATGATAAAACTTTTTTAAACAGAGATCTGTTAATTCATACTGGTGAGAATTATTTTGTGTGTGAGGTATGCAAGAAGAAATTCTTTCAAAAGAGCAGTTTAAGCACACATCTTGTAATCCATACTGGAGAAAAACTTTTTCTGGATAAGATATGAAACTAGAATTTTTTTCACAAGTTTACTTGGAAAATCGCCGATCGTTTCAAATTTGTTAGAAACCTTTTGTGTGTGATGTATATAAGAAGATTTTTTTTCTCTGTGGAAATTTAAATAGTCATGTCTTAATTCATACTGTAAAGAAATCTTTTATTTGTGAGGTATACAATAAAAAAATTTTCCAATAGGAGTAACTAAGAAGCTCAACTATGTTCTCGTAATTTAAGGTTTGCTGTGAACTAAACTCAGGGTCCGATTAAGGTTATGTGTGGCCCAAGGCCCAGCATCTTTCTTGAGCTCCCGCCTCCACACCCCTCAAACCAAAATATGACTGATTTTATTTATTCAAAGATTTTCTTACTTAAATAAAAATTCGAAACTCAGGTTAATTTAATTATATTTAGTGTATTCATATTATGTATATTTAGTGTATGTATATTTAGTGTATTCATTTAGATGCTTCACCTTAATTATATCTTCATTTTAAGTGTTTCTTAAATAATTTTAATAAAGAATATCTTGTCTACAGTATGCCTAATATAAGTTTTTTTAGGAAATGATATGTATGCAAGGTGCTTATAGTGCATGTGATATGGATGTTCGAAATTAAATTTAGTTTCTACGATATTTTTTCTAATCTTGTACTTACTTTAACAGATTATTTAACTTAACCATAAATATTAGCATGTTACAAAATACCATTGAAGAATTAAGAAAGTGTAGAATAGAGATGTTAAATGTTTAATTTCATAAAGACATAAAAATAAAGCTTTATATACAACTATTTTTTCAATTTTAACTAAATATTATATGCCCTTCAATGTTTAATTAAACAATTGTAAGAATCTTCAAATTGATTCTTTTGCCTACCACGAAAAAGACTTGCTATTTATGTATCAGTGGAGCAATACAAGAAATTAAATGATAGTACATTTAAAACCAGTGATGGGGAATTACAGCAACCTACTCACCAGTGTCAAGTAGTTTATTTAACTCAGCGAGTGACGTACTAGACCAGTGGTTCCCAACCTGTATTGGTACGTGACCTACTGTTAAGTAAAACAAAATTTCGCAATCCACCTAATATGAAAGGTGTATCTAATATCAGTATGGGCAATGTTGTATGACCTCTTTAAGCTATCCGAAAAAAAAAAGAAAATTTTCATACGAAGGATACACTATCATCGAAAACAAGAATTGCTAATCCGAATATGTGTAATAATTAAAACCTCATATTACCAAGATAATGAAAAATGCGTTTTATTATTATCAAATCACAACTTCATAATCATTGAGATTTTTGGTACTGGTTTTATTACCGATTGAAACATTTATACCGGGGTTAAAACTGGCTAATTTTAACATCAAGTAACTTTCTTCACGAAGTTTGTTTTTGTTCTTGTTTTTCAAAAACAACAGTGTGGAAAAAGCATGTTCACACGAGTATGTCATGTTGAACCCCATTGAGGATTTCAAATCTGATTTAAATATTTCTGGATATTTGGTGGTATATTCATCCAGAAGGAAATTAAGGACTTTTCCTTGGAAAGTGTCTTCTAAGAGGAATTGCAAGACAGCTAAATAAGGAGTCTTCTTTGGGTGTTGAAAATTTTGGGAGGTTCAAGGTCATAACATAATACCGATTGACTGTTTAAGAAAACACTGTCTTCTCACTAAGTTCTAGTTTAGGCTCATGGTTTTTATTGATTATTGCAAATGTAAAGTTTTGTATTTATTATATATTTTTTAAACAGATGAAATAAAAAATATATTTATGTGGAAAACCTTGATTGATCCGCGATCCGCCAGTGGGCTGCGAACCATAAGTTGGGACCCGCTGTTCTAGACTGTCTTCTAAAAGTTGCTGAATATAAAAGTAAAAAGTAACGAAACCTTTTATTTATTTGCAATTCACTTTCTATATTTCTCTCTTAAATTGCTGCCATGTAAAAAAAGCACTAATTTCTATTCTACACTTTTATATCTTTCTTAATTTTATTTCAAAAGAGATGCAGAAACGTTACTATAGAATTGCATTATAAAAATAGGTACTTACATGTTATTTAGGCCAGGTAGAAAAATTGCCAAAAATCGTTGTCAATCGCAAATTGTGTTATAAAAATGGTAATTTAATATACATTTAATAAAATCCGTTTAATAAATGCATGGAATCATTAAAAATGATAAATATTGTAAAATCACTTTCAAATAAAAGAAAATGGTAATTTAGTATATATTATTAAATCATAAATATCAGATTAACAGTCTTTAGCATTTTAATCAGTATCATTTTAAAATTTATATTAATTACATCATTACTATCATTTAAACAAATTATCATACGATTAGCCTCTGCAATTTAGAATGTCTAAATTTCAGTTTTCAAGCCCATAAAAAAGGAATTTGGCAATGAAATGATTTGTGGTTAGATAAGGGCAAAAATTTCCTGAAACATTCCTTCGGTTCACTATCTTCTTTCGTATATAACACAACTGAAAGTTGATCTGCTTGGGTTATATCAAGAGATGGAGTCCACAATTAATCCAAAATATTTTGCATTTTTTACCTCTCGTAGAATATGCTGCAACAATTTTCCAACATCAGTTGTAAAAGTTCCACCACAATAGTAGAAGAGAAATAATTTGTTCCAAAATTACATTTTCTGTCTGAATTGTTGGTAAAAAATGATTCAAATTTTGCAATTAATTCCAGGCTTCCGTGAAAGTTTCCAATTTTTACAGATCCTATGGCTTCAGTATCACTGAACAATAGTTGTCCTCTCGCTGCCAAATGTTATCGTTATCACAATACTTTCAAGAATATTTCGCCAGTACTTATATTCACTCTGATATTCACTGACTATTTGCTTATCAATTCGATTGTAAGAAACTGCTTCCATAGATAATGCACAAACATTGGCTCTGTGTGTTTGGGAATTTTCATGTTCTTTCAGTCAGGGATGTAGTGGAGGGTATAGGAGGTATATGCCGTATACCTTCTAGATTTTTTAAAGAAGCTCCGTTTAAACTCTGTTTCTCAAATAAAACAATAGCGTATACTCTAGCCATAAACTTTCATTACTTTAGCTTACACCTTCAGCTTGTACCGTGTACCCTCTGGTTATTTTACCATTATTACACTGCTTTCAGTCTTCCAGATATGTTCTTCCAGTCTGCAAATCCCTTCTCACAAAGAGCTTGACAGCTTGATGAATACATAAATAACAATAACGTAAATACATAACAAAATACAGATGCTTTGGATGTGGAAAAAATTAGCCGAATTTTCTATCATGAGTATGTCTATAAAAACTGTAGTTGGTCAAAATATGACTTTTATATGTAAAAAGTTTTCTTGACTTCTTCAATTTTGTTAATATTTGGATTAGATTTTCTTTCGGTAAAAATAACCTCGTATATATTCACAAGGCCAAAGCGCAATATTATCTCAATATGGTTTAAATGAGTTGTTTACTTTATTTAAAAATATATTATGTTCGCTGGCGGATATTTTTTCAATCATGGATGTACAAAATATATTTTACATTTAAATATCACTTGCATCATCTTGCATGGGTTTGCAGGAGATCAGAATCGATTTTTCAATAGTAGATAAAGTATCTGAAGGTGATAAAAATTTTGAATCACTGAATTGAATAGGAATACTACAAGCAGTAACATTAACATTTTCTGTTATAGTGTTTTTGACTTCAGTACTTTGACTCATTTCAAAAACAAGAAATCATGCATGCCTCTTTTCATTTTTTTGCGCCTTGTTCTTTATTTTTCCTTTTAAGACGCTTTTTTCCATCCAGATAAGAATTTTTTAGCTGAAATCATTAAACAAAATCAATGTAGACTAAAACCGATTTTTTCACACCGCTTTTGTATAAATCAGAATTAAATAACATTTCACGTGAGTAAAATGCTGAATACAAATGCCGTATTACATTTGAAAATGATATTGTAAGTAATTCAACGGAACTGGAACACAACAACCAAAACAAGTTGAGGTGACTTTTCTATGCGATTTCAAAGGATTGAATTAGAATATCCTATACTTTTCTGTTACAATATACTTCTAAACGCCATCTAGCAAACGCAAATTTAAGCTTCCTCGCCAGGTTTCGTATTGAAAATGTGCATTTGACGACCATGTCTACAATGAACTTATTGATCAATCTTAATAAGCAGTAGGTATAAAACTGTTTACAATCATGCTGGTTGCCAGTTAATAAAAATTCTTTTTAATTTTTGATATAAACATTGCATAATACTAATCTTTAATAAATTGTTTCAAAATTGTTTTACTCATATTGGGGCCCTCTCCTGCGGTGGGCCGAAGGCGGTGTCTTAGTCGGCCTCTGCGGTAACTAGACTTTGACAAAATTTGGTATTTTTTTTTATTGGTGCCTTCGCATAAATTTGTCTTAACAGAGTTTGATATTCTTTCCAAACATAAACAATCACAAATATGAAACAATAGCTAAAGGAAAAAATTCTATTTTTATAATGCTTCTTTATGTAACAATATGCGTTGTATTTAGTACTAGCAAACCACGCGGCTTTGCTCGCGTAATATTTGAAATATGCCAAGTGATATTTATATGTCTAATTTTTATTAAAAGAAATTATGCATTTAGGAATAATTCAAAAATTATTATTTAAAACACAGTTTGACTAAACTTCATTATTACACTGCATTAGGCAGAAATCAGACTTAAATTAATAAAAAGAAATAAAACTAAATAAATGATAATTTCGAAACTATTTTGAAACTTTTAGGCTCAATTAATGCGTTTACTTCAGTATTCATTTGAAGTTTTGAATTTTTTAGAAACCATCTTCTTACATCTTAAAATTAACCATCATGTCAAATTCCAAGTCCTACTACCTCTCTCAACATAAAGGGCTATGTTGGAATAGGAACTGTCACCATTAATTTGCCAACATTAATTTTGAAATCGGTTTGTTATTTCCTAATATTCCACAGAAACGTAATTTAGAAAGTTTTAAAGGCTTTTTTTAGAACGTTTGTTATTCCTTTGAACCCCAGGTGGTTGAATCATCCGCATAAAATATAGCCTTTGTAGGATCAGAGACTTTTACCATTGATTCGAAATTATTACTTTTATAATCTGTTTATATTTCCTTGAAAATGCATAGAAATCGCTGCACAGACCATCACCTCATCGAGTTGACGGTTGAAATTCCAGGGTTAGTTAAAATTCGATTCGCATATTAAAATGCAACTGGTCTGCCAAGTCATATCTTGATGGAAAACACCTGCAAACACGATTTAAGTGGCTGACTGGTAGGTTACCATTGTGGTTTCCTGCTACTAATCTTCCATGTTTTTATACCGTTGGGTGCAGGGACACACAGTGATAAACCTACCGATCAATCACTGAAATCGGACCTGCAGGTGATTTCCACCAAAATATGAATTGTCACTCCAATTGCATCTTAATATACTGCTCAATTCAATGAGGTGATGGACTGTGCAGCTGCCTCCCAATCTATCGTCAATAGTTCTGTCGCGCAAGAATTTTAGCTTGTTCAAAAAAATTTTTTTGTTAAAGTCTAGCACACTACGCTATTATTATGGTATAAATAATGATGAAAGAGCATTGTGTTAATAGCTCAGTAACAGTCATGTAGATGCTGTGTCTATCTGTTCTTAAAATTTTCTTGTAAATAATTTTGTATTTTTATAACCAAGCTCATTTATTAAAACAATGAAAAGCATTGAAGACTCATTATTGAATTCCAAAATCATCCATTGCTAAAACAGAATAGCAAAACATACATCTTGAATAAAGTGTGTCTCACAAATGTAGTATGTAAATGTTAAAAAATTGCAAATATACAGTAGAAGATCTTTATAATGCAAACCTTAAAAGAAAATGTTGCGCGTTGGATAGAATTTTGCGTTATACGGATTACATTTCATACATCATTAAATTTACCTTGTAAACATGGCCAAATATGCCTGATACACATCAAATTATAGTACAGTATCTTTATACTGCATACCTTGTTGTGCAGAGTTGCGCAGAATATACATTTTTGCCATATATAGACCATTTGACACATCGGTAAATTTACTTTATAAACAGGGTCAAAATATGCTTGAACCAAATCATTCGTTATATTATTCATTTTCAAAAAATTATATTATAGCAATTTTTTCATTATTAAGATCTTAAATTAAGGATATAAAGATGAACTAACGTATCAAATTTAGTCTTGTAGAGAATAATTTTTTACAATGCGGAAATGCAGGTGATTCTTAACTGCAAAATTCATTGTTTACATTAGAGAAGTTGTGCGTTATATGGAGAATAGCGTTATATAGAATTGCATTATAAAGATCTATATAACGCATTGTTATTTTAGAATGTAATAGCAGTTTGATGAGGTTTGTTTTAAAATATAAATAAATTTTGCTACGAAGTATTTACATTTTGTTTAATTCTCATCAGTATTTTATTAAAAGAAGGTATTCTAATTTAATTATAATATATTACTAATGCATGTGCTTATTTTTTAAGCTCCTTATATTCTGAGTTATTGTAGCAACATTTATATTCAAACAATTATGCCAATAGTATATATAAATATTGTACAAACATACATACAATAAATACAATAAATCCAAATGGAGTGAAAAATTTGCCCGAGCCAGGAATGTAACCCGGTACCACAGCATTCCAGGCTGTCGCTCTAACCACTGAGCTACTCCGGCCGATACCTGGTCCTGCAATTTCTCACTAATAAACCAAGTTGGGGAAGTCACCAGCCATCTATACGACAGCCTTGGATGGCCACCGGACAACGATGAATAGATTTTACTGTTACATTGATCTACGATATACAATAAAACACACATACTATTTGTGTGTATTATATTATATATTGTAGTATGTGTGTTTTATTGTATATCGTGGATCGATGTAATAAATCTATTCATCGTTGTCTGCTCATCCAAGGCTGTCGTATCGATGGCTGGTGGCTTCCTCAACTTGGTTTATTGTATGTATGTCTATATAATATTTATACGTAATGTTAAATGTTGAATGCAGGCGTTATTTATGTGTGTTATATTATATATTGTAGTATGAGTGTTTTAATGTCATGAGAAAGTTTAAGAGCATTAATAGCTATTGCGTGGAATTGTATTGAATTAGTGAAATTATAAATGCATCTTTGTAATCTTCCATTCGTTAAATTCCTTAGGAAGATTATGAAGGAAAGATAATTTTGACCAATATTTTCATTTTTTTTTATTGGTAAGTTTGTATTTAATATGAATTATTAAGAAGTGGAACTTCTTAGAAAAGACCTTGTATTTCTTATTTTTGATGTAATTCTATAAACTTTGTGTTAAAATTAGTGATTTTTAATAAAGAAGCACGTTTTGGTTGTCATAGATCAGACATTTCTATGTTACGAGAGTCACACTCAAATTTTTGAAATACGGCTAAATGGTACCATTTAAACATATAAACTCTTAGGAGTGTTCCAAGTAGTTCTCTCCAAGATCAATGCACTTTTGTAGGCGAATTTTCTAAAGATTAAATGGCTCAACTCATCCATTTTTTGGAATAGAGGAAAAATATTTTTTATAGCCTCATCAATCGCATCTTTGAAATGAAAATGACGCCCATATAAATTTATTTTTAGATTAAAAATAGCCAAAAGTCACGCATAGCAAGATCAGGAGAATAGGATGGATGTTCTATCACTTTGATTTTTTATGAAATTCGACTGTTATCCTTGATGAATGAAGAGATGCATTGCCTTTGTGAAGCATGAATCCCCTAACATTCTTGAAGAATATTTGGAAGACACTTAGTCGTGTACGAGTTAGCTGTAACTGTCTTCTGTTTCTCTAGCTTAAAAGCTTTGACCAGACCTGTACTTCTGAAGAATACGGCATACATTATTATTTTCATTGCTCATTGTCTTTTCACCATTCTTGGTTTAGGATCATCTTCAAAGACCCATACTTTCTCGTTAGAACATCAAAGATATGAAAGTTTCATCACCAGTTATGATTTTAGAAATAATGAGGTGGCCACCAGCAATCTTAGTGTTGCTTTACTGATTTTGACACACTCCACTTTTTGGTATTCTGTTAAATTATGGGGGACACAAAGGACAAACTAATTTTTTTCATGTGTAGCTCTTTATGAATAATTTTATGTATATCTGCGGATCCAACGTTAAGTTTCTTCTGTATCATTTGGTAAGTACAGCGGTTATCATTAACACTTTTCGTAAAGCCGACTTATTTATTGGGACTACAGCTGACAACGGTTTTCTTATGTGTTCTACATCAAAAAGAGAATTTCGACTTCTTTTAAATTCTGTTCATCTGGATACAGTCGCACAAAATGGACCTTCATTTCCATATGCTAATTATTGACTTTGAAGGCATTCTTCTTTTCCCCACTTTAAACTCATAAAAAATCGTAGCTCAATAATGCACTTGAATGAACTCTCATTTTCTACCCTTTCAAAATGTATTCTACGATAGATAAGTAGAATTAGTTGTCACAAAGTATCGTCTGCGGACATAAAAGCTCAAATTTACATATCCTACCAATAATTTTTTCGTCTGCCCCTGTGTCAAAAATTTCAGAGTTATCCTCGTATTTTTTTTTTTTTTTTTTTGCTAATGGCAACTGCCTTGAATTATTTAAATTCTTTAGTTAGCTCTTTAAATATCTAACGTTCTTGGTTATTGAGTTTATGTCTTTTTTTTTTTATTCTTTCGTTTCTCAGAATTTAAATGTATTTGTAATGTCTTGTTCACTTATAAAATAGAGTACAATAGATTCGGTTTAACTGGGACACATCTGGTTCAGCATGATATGTCCCAGTTAAGGGGTCTCAGGACTCTTAAATATTTAAATTTTTCGAATTTTCAATTTTTTTAGATGTTAAACTCCTATTTTTTCTGAACATTTTGATGTAATTGTTTCCTTGAAGTTCCCATTACAACAGAAGTTATAGTTTTTAGAATTATACCCGCCCAATAGCTGAACAGGCATTTCCGAAACTTTGAAGTCCATTTTCTTCAAATTACTTTTTTGGGCATAACGCGCACGATATCTCAAAAACTTCTGAATATTTTTTCATGAAAATTTCAAAACATATGTTTCATGTTATTCTGCATAAACTGAACCTAAAATTTCCTTTTTATTGTTCAAAAAAATATTTCTTTAGGTGATTATACTGCTGAAATTTTCTAAATTTTGCATTAGCTGAATACAATTTTTTATTAAACATATAAAAATGCTTTAAATGCAAATTTATTTAGGTTCAGAGTAATTATTATAATCTGAAGTATAAGTAGGTTCCAAAATTTTCATTCTAGTTGCAAAATTTATTTTTTAATCCTGCGCATAATTTGTTATGCTGATTTTCTGCTCGTTAAATGTCTGACAGTTTCGAGCCCCCTGTAAATGCTAATTTTGCATCTTGCAATTTTTTAAAAATTTGAAATGCAAGAACATACCTATATCTTTCAATCCCAATAAAAATTGTGTCTTAAAATCAAATATATTTTACGATATTAAATGTTGAAAATAGTCTTTTTTTTTTAATTTTTACCAATTTTAAGAGTCCTGAGCCCCCTTAACACAATTAAAGTTGATGACAAATTTCAGTTTTGTTTTGTTTTTTGTCACAGTTAAATGGCTTTCCAAACTAAACAGAAATTGTACTGTACAATTTAAGAATTTGTCCATATGCATTTTTGTATTACATATTACGTGTTTGACGGTTGTAACTGGCTTTGATCCCATTTGATCGCTATAAACCAATTTAAGGCTACTCGGATTGGGCCAAGGCTATTGGGATCAACTTTCTTCTGGCTTTTAACCTCATAATAAATATATGTCACCCTTTGGTAATTTATACAAAAAGATGAAGTGTACTTCAAACTTACGAGGCATTTTTTTGTTTTTTTAATCCTTAACAGGAATATATTTAAAAGTAAAAAAGTAACTTCGTCTTTTTCAGCCTGCATTGTCAATAGATAATCATCTTGCTTTTGTTGTGTTGTAAACAATTAAATTTAAAACCTTAATCTACTACAATTGCCCAGTCAACGCTTAAAACATTAATTTTAATTCTTGGGCCGGTTTGTTTACAAAATCGCGATCTTAGATTTGTTTATAAAAATAATGATATTTTTTTTGGTTGCAGTTAGTGTTAATGTCAGTTAAAAGTAATTAAATGTTATAAATTATTATTGTTTATTTTCTTGGCACAAAATTTTAGGTTTTAAATTTTTGTAGTAATTGCACACTATCCACCAAATCTGAATTTAATTGAATAAAAAAATAACATGTTTTGTTTTATATACCATAACAGTCGATTGGTTGGTGTGATGGTTGATTAATTGATGCTTGGCAAATGGAAATTGCACGCCTTCCTTTTATCAATTCTTAATTTTGATTATTATTATTTTCAATTAATTGTATTGTGTGCAATAATTACCGAATAGTTATTTTTTAAAATATCTAAGTAATATTTGAAGCTACTAAAGTGTAAATAATATTTGAAGCTACTGGAGTATAAACAATATTCCGAGCTACTGGTTTTAATTAATAAATTTTAGAGTCTACTGGTGGTTTAAGTAAAATATTTAATTTTCATTAAAGTTTTTTTTATTTTTACTATTTTGTTTAAACTATCCTTCCATTGACTACCCTTTTCTATTTTTAAACTCCGGTTAGCAATGATGACAAATGAATTGCCGATCTTTCTCCCACCAAAGTGTTGGCGTGGTCACGTGAGAGAGTTCGTTGGTTCACCGTGATATAATCACCCCGCGGAGGAATTCCATCAATTTGAAAAATAATAAAGTAATTTTTTAAAGAAAAAAAAGCCACAATTTATCTGCCAATCGCAAACAAGAGGGACTACTACCCTTCAAGTTTTAAGTGGCAATGTTTCGTGTATTTTGCAAAGCCTTCTAGAATTTTATTTTTATGCGCACTATTTATTAGTGTGCAATGTGAAGTGAAAAGTGATGACGCGGGAGTTTTCAGCGATAGAAAGTAACATTCTGTTGGGGAACCTCGAGACTGTTGGATGTGAGATCAAGACCTAAGTTTGGAGATAGCGGCCCCCCACCACATAGCTTAAGCTGAATTCTTTTATACACTTCTTATTCTTCCCATTAGCGAGACGGTGTCTTTGCCGTCTGGAAAGAATTTGTACTACTCTCCGGGGTTCCGCTAGTGGCGCCTCCTTCTCTTGTCGGTCTCGTTTCCAAAATGTCTGCTCATTATAGCAGCTGATCTTGAAAGGATTCCGTAAAGCAAATCCCCCTTGGGAAGCCTTGGGAATGGCGCATGGGTCCGACTCCTTGATAGGTGTTCGATTCCTGTGCATCTCTAGAGTCGACTGAGGGGGAACCAAGCGTAGGGACCGCTTGATTATTTCAGCTGAGTGTGATTTCTGTCATTGAGACCGGACTCCAACGTTTGAGCTCAGGAAGTGTGACGTGCGCTGGGCACTGCACTTCCTTGGACAATTGCAGTTTGGCGGCGGCATCACACGAGGCAACCCGTCCCGCGCCAGCACTGCGCATCAATGGGCTCTTCGAAAGCCTCTATCTTCGAATGAAGGCTCGACGCTTCGCGGCGATGGATAGTTTATAACCTTCTTATTCTTTTTTTTCAGAATTAACTTTCTATACATGTATAACTAAACTGAATTAAAATTTTTGTTTTTATTTTTTGCATCACCAAGTATTCACATAGGCACAATACTCAGTGAATATAAAATAATTT